>CM035169.1:5228111-5601364 GCA_020205615.1 Panax quinquefolius
GATGACTTTCAACATAATATAAAACATGAGGATGATGACAATGATATAAGAATTCAATAAAACAAGTTCAAGAATTAATTTGTCCAAGAACTACTAATGTCCAAATTGTCAACATGATTCTCGCTTTTTGTAGAGTAAAATTCAAGAATGATCGTAAGAATATTTCCATGAAAAGATATCGGATGAAGCGCAAATATCAAGGATATTCTACTAATTTCATGGAGTATAGAAGTCAAAACTTTAACCAACTGAAAGTATAATAAAGAATGGAATAACAAAAGAAATCACCACGCATACTGTGTGATTGCAGATGTATGTGTTATTCCAATGTAATACTAAATAATCTAAACCGAAGTCAAAGTAAATTGCGACCGGCGAGGATGTTCCAATGTAATAATAATAAAGATGGAACCCGTGTCCCATGTAAAACGCATGCATGTGATATTCCAATAGAATAATAAAGACGGAATCAGTTCTAGATAAAGATGCAGACAAGATATTCTAATGTAATAATAAAGACTTTAATCAGTTCTACAAAATGCACAAACAGGATATTCCAAATGTATCAAGAAAGACTTTTAATAATAGAAGAATGTCACCAAGTATAGGGTAGACCACGATACATGTTATTCCAATGTAATAATAAGCAATGGAATAACAACATTTTTCTTCATGAATAAGAAAGAATAACACCTCTTACCGTAAAAGAAACCGAATATAAAAGTAGTTAAGTAGTTAGTATGGCTTTTCTTCTATCTCTATAGTCTCTCTCTCTATAGTTTCTCTCTAGAGTTCAAAGGAATTCAAGAAAAAATAATGAAGGAATGAGCTTGTGACGCCTCTAAAATTAGGTATACATCACCCATCTTGGGTCGATAATTTACATGGTATGTAATTTAAAAAAAACAACTTATTAACATAACTCATGTGGTATAATAATACATAAATCGTGAGTTTAAATACAAATATCGTCTACTAGATATTATACAAACTCAAACAAAAAGTCCTCTCATTATACTTATTATCACACTATTTTACGTAATAAAGTGAGGACTACTAATGCTATCTTCGTGACCATCACTGCTTCCGACTCTCGTCCCAAATTTATATTATCATTTCTCAAGAGAACAAAGTTGAAAGAAAGGTGAGCTCAATCTAGCCCAAAGAAGAAATATTATGACTAAGATAATGCGTAATAAATTATCAATAGTCTTCAATAATGTTAAACCGATAAAATACAATAGACAACCAGCTTTAATCATAAATGAATATGCAATCCATTAAAAGAGTCAAGTAGAAAATAAAGTCTACTATCTTTAGGTTTTAAAAGGTTTTTCATCATCAAGATAGTCGAGACTCACTTTTAATAAATATTTCACATCATCGAATCACCCCGCACTACTACCAAGGATATTCTTTAAGTATCACGACCACAATTATTCATGCACTACGCCAAGAATATTTGGTATTCATTAATGGTCATGATCATGCCAACAATCGGCCCATCAATGCACTACTACATCGAGGATTTTTATCACATCATTTGTAACATTACTTGCCATGATTACACCAATAGTCTCGGTCATAATCATACCAAGTCCATCTATGCACTAAAAGCCATGTATGACTTTCAAAAAATATAAACATGAGGATGATGACAATGATATAAGAATTCAATAAAACAAGTTCAAGAATTATTTTATCCAGAATTATTAACGCCCAAATTGTCAACATGATATCGCTTTGTAGAGTAAAATTCAAGAATGATCAAGAATATTTCCATGAAAAGATATCGATGAAACGCAAATATCAAGGATATTCTACTAATTTCATGGAGTAGAAGTCAAAGTTTTAACCAACCGGGTATAATAAAGAATGGAATAACAAAAGAAATCACCATGCACGCGATGTAGATCGCATGCATAAAAGTTATTCCAATAGTAATAATAAATAAAGGAAATTAATACCGATGTGTCCCAATGTAAAACGCATGGAACTGCATGTGATGTTCCAATGTAATAATAATAAAGACGGAACCAGTCCGTAAAACACACAGCATGTGATGTTCCAATGTAATAATAATAAAGATTTTAACCAGTCCTGTAAAACACATGCATGTGATGTTCCAATGTAATAATAATAAAGATTTTAACCAGTCCCAGTAAAACACATGCATGTGATGTTCCAATGTAATAATAGAAGAATGTCACCAAGATAGGTAAACCACTTTATACAAAGTTATTCCAATGTAATAATAAGCAATGGAATAACAACAGCCTTTCATTGAATAAGAAAGAATAACACCCCTTACATTTGGTAGGAGATTGAATACCGCAGCAGCAGTAGTAACAAAATACTCTCTTCTTCTTTCTCTTATTCTCTCTATACTTTCTCTCTATAGCTCAATGAATTCGCGAAAATAAATGAAGCCCTAGGCCTCTATTTTTAGAAGATTTCTAGCTTTAGCACCGCCGTGAAAAGGCAAGTGGTCTCACGACGAATCGGAAAAGAAAAGTTCGACGCTTTCTAATGTGAAAACGACAAGTGGTTCGACGCCGTAATGTGAAACGACAAGTGGTTCGACGTCTGGTAAAGGTAATTACTATTAACGGTTAGGTTAATACTATCGACGGGCGTAAATACTATTCACAAAGGGTAATTACTATCGACGTAAGGTAATTACTATCGACGAAGGTAAATACTATTCACAAGGGTAATTACTATCGACGAAGGTAATTACTATCGACGAAGGTAAATACTATCGACGAAGAGACTCTTAGATGATGATATACGAGCCCCCATAAAATAATCAAACTTACCACAAATCATTTTTTTTTCATCAACACATATTTAATCTTTCAACAATTATTAATCATTTATAACTTGTCGCCTCAATTATTGATTTAATACTATAACATATTATATGATGATACCGTGACAATAATTGAATCAATAATATAAGAGATATGATGCAAGAATTATCGTAAGCAATAATCGAAAGCATAAATGAAGTGACTTCACGTAAGATCAATAATCAATACCGTGCAGCTTACTACGCAACTCACGCCAGACATCGCATTTTTACCACCGGTAGTTCAATAGCTTTAACGGTAACACTTCCGCCGTTATTTTTATAAAATATTTTGTCGCTTTCTCAATCCGACAATAATTTCGCTAGGGGTCCACCAATGATTGAGCCATCAGATTTAATATTCCCTAACAAAAAGAATATTCCCTACCAAACGAATATTTTATAACAACTTGCATACTTTGCAAAATTTATAAATATTACCCACAACTATAACATTATATCAAATTTATTCCATAATATTCAAAATAATATTTATAGAAAAAATTCATCTTTATTTATAAAAGTCAGGTCTTACAACCTCCCTTCTTATGAAATTTCTCCCTCAAATTAGGGGTACGACTGGTATGTCAAGAGGTAAGGATACCTTTGATTTCATTTCAGATTCTAACTCCCAAGTCATTTCCTCAACATCGGGTTCCTCCACAAAACTTCGACTTGAGGTATAACCTCGAGCGTAGAATATGTTCCTTCTTATCCAAAATTTGAACAGAACCTCTTCATACGCCAAATCTTCCGCTATTTCGTCCGGCTCTAACTCAATAATATGGTTCGGGTCTTTCACATATTTACGTAATATAGATATGTGAAAAACGCTATGAACACGAGACATATTTCAGCAGAAAGCGAGTCTATAGCCACAGCCCTACTCGATCGAGGATTAAAATGGACCGATGAATCGAGGGTTAAGTTTTCTCTCTTCCAAATCTTGTAACTCCTTTCCATGGAGCAACTTTTAACAACACACGATCTCCTATATCGAATTCCACGCCCTTTCAATGAAGATCAAGATAACTCTTTGTCGATTTTGTGAGGTTTTTATACGTCGTTTGGATCGCTTCAATCTTTTCCGTAGTCATACGCACTCAACTCCCATCCCAACAACGTTGTTTCACCCACCTCATCCCAAAGATAATCGAGAAATCATTAATTTCTTCCATACAACGCTCGAATGGAGCCATGCCAATACTTGCTTGATAATCGCTTGTTGTAGAGAAAACTCCACCAATGGTAAGAACTTGTCCCAACTCCCTTGAAATCAAGGACACAGTAGTCTTAATAGATCTTCAAGAGTTTGAATAGTCCTCTCCGATTGTCCGTCCGTCTCGGATGATGATATGCCGAGCTAAATCGTAAGTCCGTGCCCATAGCTTTTTGCAACCAACCCAAAATCGTGAAGTGAATCTTGGGTCTCGATCGTAAACTATGGATACGTGATACCATGCGTACTTCACAATCTCGCTTATGTACATACGAAGCAAGACGCTCAAGTGTATAAGTTTCTCGAGACGGTAGTAAGAAATGAGCAGACTTGGTCAACCTATCAATAATGACCCAAATCGCATCAATGCCTCGAGAAACCTTAGGAAGACCCAGAACTAAATCCATGGTAATGTGCTCCCACTTCCATTCCGGAATTTCAAGTGGTTGCAATGGACCTTTTGGTACTTGATGCTCCGCTTTAACTCGCTGACAAGTTAGACACCTTGAGATAAACAAATATTATCTCTCTTTCATATTGCTTCCACCAAAATGTACACGAATATCACGATACATTTTGGTACTCCTGATGGATTGCAAATGGTGTGTTGTGTGCCTCATCATGATATTATACTTTAAATCGTGGTCGTTAGAACACAAAGTCCGGAGTCGACTCAAGTATTCCTTCTTCATCGATTCTTGCTTCCTAAGATAGACCTTCTTGCACTTTCTTCCTCATACGCATCACCTCCAGTGTCCTGTAATCGAAGCAGCCTTTAACTTTATCAATTAAAGTCGGTTTTACTCAGATACCGCTTATCATCACACGCGCCCCTGAGTCTTTAATTCTATCTCCATCCTTTGCAAGTCACACAAAAATGGTCCTTTATACGACAATATCGCACTCAGATTGTGCATATGATTTTCTACTCAATGCGCCACCACCACGCTCGCTTTTCCAGATGGTATTGATGGTACGATCATAATCTTTCAATCAGCCTCAAGCCAACGCCGTTGTCGCATGTTGAGTTCCTTTTGAGTGAAGAAATATTTGAGGCTTTTTATGATCCGTAAAGATCTCCACTTTCTCCCCATACAAGTAATGCCTCCAAATTTTAAGTGAAGATAACAAATGCTAACTCTAGATCATGAGTAGGATAATTCCTCTCATATTCTTTGAGTTGTCGCGAGGCATAAAGCTATTACTTTTCCATGTCAGCATGAGAACACATCCCAACCCTTTGCCGGCATCATCAGAGATGACAAATCCTCCGAGCCGATGGTATTGTCGTAACAAAAATAAATAAGTCTCCTCTTGAAGTTCTTGAAAACTCTTCTCACATTCTTCGCTTCCAACCGAACTTTTGTATCTTCCGAGTCACCGAAGTAATGGAATAGCGATTCGAGAAAATCCTTCCACGAATCTCCGATAATAACCAAATTAAACCGAGAAAGCTACGATTTCTACATCGATTTAGGTTGTTCCCGAATTTGAATAGCTTCAATCTTTGGTCGGTCAATGATATTCCATGACTTGATACCATCGCGTGCCCAAGGAATGCTACTTCTTCAAGCCGTAACTCGCATTTCTTCAACTTGGCATAAAGCTTATATTCACGGCTTTTGGAGTGTCACCTTTCAAGTGTTGCTTCATGATCTTCACTACTTTTGGAATAAATAAGGATGTCATCAATAAAGACGACCACAAAGTGATCTAAATATTCCTCAATACTTGGCTCATCATATCCACGAAGGCAAAGGAGCATTAGTCAATCCAAAGGACATGACTAGGAATTCATAATGCCCGCATTCTAGTTCGGAAGCCGCCTTTGAATGTCAATGGTTCTAATCTTCAATTGGTGATATCCTAACGAAGATCAATCTTTGAAAAGAATTTGGCTCCTTGCAACCGGGTCAAACAGTCATCAATACGCGGCAATGGATACCTATTTTTGATGGTGACGTGATTCAACTCCCGATAATCAATACAAAGTCGCATACTCCCATCTTTCTTCTTCACGAATAGAACAGAGCACCCCAAGGAGAAGTACTAGGACGAATAAAGCCAATGTCTAACAATTCCTCGCAGCTTGGGTCTTTAACTCCTCGGGTTCAATAGAGCTATTCGATATGGGGCTTTGGAAATAGGTTTTGTAGACGTTCAAGGTCGATACAAAATTCAATTTCACGCCTGGGGTAGGCCAGAAGTTCTTCGTGGAATACGCCAGAAATTTATTAACAATAGGAATATCGCTTAAAATCGACGATTTTTATTTAAATCAGCGATATGAGCTAAGAAAGCTTGACATCCGCTTTTCAATAAACGAATAGCTTTATGGCTTGAGATGACCGTGATTGATTTTAATGGTTTGGTCGCTTGAATTCGCATAATAGGTTGATTAGGAATATGAAAGCTAACAACCTTACGAAAACAATCAATTTTTGCATGATAAGTAGTTAACCAATCAATCCCTGTAATCACGCCAAATGCAAGTATTTTTAATGAAATAAGATCGACAGTAATGTGAGGGTACCGATTTGAACCAAACAAGACTTATAAACAAAGGATGTAATGAAGGTTTCTCCCAACGGAGTTTCCACAGATAAGTCAAAGTCTAATTTCTCCTGAGTCAAATTTAATCGATGAGCGCAAGTAGGAGAAATAAAAGAATGGGTAGAACCCAGATCAAATAAAGTATAGACTTCATTAGAGTTTATGATAAGCTTACCCGTGATGACCTCATTTCGATTCCTTGCTTTTGGGAGGTCACAACAAATGCTCCCTCAGACCACCGGCTTTGAATTTTCCGGGACGGCCTTTGGTGCTTCCATCCTAGTCGAATTTGTCTTCTGTGAAATCGACAAAATCGAGCTAAGTGACCTTCTCTTCCACAATTATAACACGCTTTGACTTCGTAATTACGCAGCTTTGATCGATGTGTCCTCTCCTCCGCATTTGAAGCATACGATAGGTGGTCTTTCCCTTCCTTAACAACGGGTGCCTCGTGTCGACGCTTTTCCATCATCATTGAATCTCCTTTTCTTGAAATGTCCATTCTTATTGTTTTGGCCTCGATTACCACCGGCGGTGGTTACCATATCCGCCCGCTGATTCTCTCCACGCTTGTTGTCACCGCCTCGATGACTATTCTCACCGGTATTATAATTTTGCTTACCGCTTCTTTTTAGTTATACGACTCATTATCGCGCCCACTAATCGAGCCCTATTTACAACATCCGAATACAAACACACTTTTATGAGAAATAAGATGTCGACGATTCTCCGCTTCAAACCTCTTAAAAACATTCGCGCCATTCTCTCTTCATTATCCACCAAGTGGGACGAAAACCGTGATAACTCCGCAAATTTTGCCTCAGATCATGATTAACACACGGTCATATTGTTTTGTTCCAACTTGATAAACTCCACCTCCTTCATGTGGCGTAATACTTTCGTGAAAGTATTTGTCGCTGAATGCCTCCCGAACTTCTCCCAAGATATCTTCAAGACAAATTGGTTGAGTACGCTTTTACCGATTCCCACCAAGAATCCGCCTCCCGCAAGAACATAAAGGCGTGAAGGGAACCTTTTGTCCTGAGCATCCCAAGACATCAAATATCTTGTAATCTGCTTTTATCCATGCTTCCGCCGTAAGTGGTTTTGGCTATCCCTTAAACTCCGGTGGTCCTAGCTCCTTAAATTGTTTAATGCGACCGCCTCGAGAGTTTTCCGTGTTTCCACCCACGCTTTTGGACAGAGTCGCCTCGCTCATTGTCAGATAAATTGCGTATAAAGCCTCCTAACATTTGATCATTCGTCATTTGGTCGTTGTTGTTGTTTGCATGAGGGATTGTCGCCTTCCCGATGCACATTATCCTCGATTATCGATATGTGGTGAATCAACAATCGCCGCGCTTCCATCGCTATTCTCAACATTCTCGTGATGTCATTTTTAGACATCGCCACAAAACAAAAGGTTAATTGACATGTAACAAATTATCCCTATCTTCCCACCAACCAATAAAATATCACATAAACTTAGTAGGTCATACTAGCAAGGTATTCCCCGCCTCCCCTCCTAGTACTATTCTCACATCTTAGCCAGGATCATATCCCTAAGCTCGATACTAAATCGTGACGCCCCCAAAATTAGGTATACATCACCCATCTTGGGTCGACACTTACATGGTATGTAATTTAAAAAACAACTTATTAACATAACTCGCTGTATAATACGATATATAAACGTGAGTTTAAATACAAATATCGCCTACTAGATATTATACAAACTCAAACAAAAGTCCTCATTATAGCTTATTATCACACTATTTTACGTATTAAAGAGGACTACTAATGCTATCTTCAGACCATCACTGCTTCCCCGACTCGTCCCAAATATATTATCATTTCAAGAGAACAAAGGAAAGAAAGGGTGAGCTCAACTAGCCCAAGAAGAAATATTATGACTAAGATAATGCGTAATAAATTATCAATAGTCTTCAATAATGTTAAACCGATAAAATACAATAGACAACCAGCTTTAATCTGCAGCTGAATATGCAATCCATTAAAAGAGTCAAGTAGAAAATAAAGTCTACTATCTTTTAGGTTTTAAAAGGTTTTTCATCATCGCTTATAAATGAGACTCACTTTTTAATAAATATTTCACATCATCGAATCACCCCGCACTACTACCAAGGATATTCTTTAAGATCACGACCACAATTATTCATGCACTACGGGCCAAGAATATTTGTGTATTCATTAATGGTCATGATCATGCCAACAATCGCCCATCAATGCACTACTACCAATCGAGGATTTTTATCACATCATTTGTAACATTACTACCATGATTACAATCAATAGTCTCTCGGTCATAATCATACCAAGTCCATCTATGCACCATGTGCCACGTGTAATGACTTTCAAAAAATATAAACACGAGGATGATGACAATGATATAAGAATTCAATAAAACAAGTTCAAGAATTATTTTATCCAGTGAATTATTAACGCCCAAATTGTCAACATGATAATCGCTTTTGTAGAGTAAAATTCAAGAATGATCGTAAGAATATTTCCATGAAAAGATATCGATGAAACGCAAATATCAAGGATATTCTACTAATTTCATGGAGTATAGAAGTCAAAGTTTTAACCAACCGGGTATAATAAAGAATGGAATAACAAAAGAAATCACCATGCATGCGATAGACCGCATTGCATAAAAGTTATTCCAATGTAATAATAAATAACGGAACCAGTCAGTGTGAAATTCACATCGATCAGATGTTCCAACAGTAATAATAAAGATGGAACTGCATCCTGTAAAAACACACGTATAGGATATTCCAACAGTAATAATAAAAATTTTACTCAGTCCTGTAAAAACACACGCATGTGATGTTCCAACAGTAATAATAATAAAGACGGAACCAGTCCTGTAAAACACACGCATGTGATGTTCCAATGTAATAATGTAAGAATGTCACCAAGTATAAAGTTAAACCACTTATACAAAAGTTATTCCAATGTAATAATAAGCAATGGAATAACAATGCTTCTCTCATGAATAAGAAAGAATAACACCCCTTACATTTGGTAGGAGATTGAATACCGCAGAAGCAGGTAAGAATAAAATACTCTTCTTCTTTCTCTTATTCTCTCTATACTTTCTCTCTATATAGCTCAATGAATTCGTGAAAATAATGAAGCCTCAGCCTCTATTTATAGAAGATTTCTAGCTTAGCACCGCCGTGTGAAAAGGCAAGTGGCTTTCGATGATCGGTTTGACGCTCCAGAATGTGAAAAACGACAAGTGGTTCGACGCTCAGAATGTGAAACGACAAGTGGTTCGACGTCTCCGTAAAGGTAATTACTATTAACGGTTGGTAAATACTATCGATGAAGGTAAATACTATTCACAAGGGTAATTACTATCGATTTAAGGTAATTACTATCGATTTAAGGTAAATACTATTCACAAGGGTAATTACTATCGACGAAGGTAATTACTATCGACGAAGGTAAATACTATTCACAAGGGTAATTACTATCGACGAAGTAATTACTTATCGACGAAGGTAAATACTATCGACGTAAGAGACTCTTAGATGATGACATATGAGCCCCCATAAAATAATCAAACTTATCACAAATCATTTTTTTTTCATCAACACATATTTAATCTTTCAACAATTATTAATCATTTATAACTTTGTCGCCCCAATTATTGATTTAATACTATAACATATTATACGTATGATAATCGTGACAATAATTGAATCAATAATATAAGAGATATGATGCAAAGAATTATCGAAGTAATAATCGAGCATAAATGAGTGACTTCTCACGTAAGATCAATAATCAATACCGTGCTACTACGCAACTACACGCCAGACATCGCATTTCTTTTACCACCGGGTAGTTCAACAGCTTTTAACGGAATAACACCTCCGTAAGTTATTTTTATAAAATATTTTGTCGCTTTCAATCCGACAATAATTTCGCTTGTGGGGTCCACCAATGATTGAAAGCATCAGATTTAATATTCCCTAACAAAAAGAATATTCTCCACCAAACGAATATTTTATAACAACTCAATTGCATACTTTGCAAAATTTATAAATATTACCCACAACTATAACATTATATCAAATTTATTCCATAATATTCAAAATAATATTTATAGAAAAAATTCATCTTTATTTATAAAAGCTGGGTCTTACAGAGCTTCTATTTATAGAAAAATGGAATGATAAGAATTAATCCATGAAATCGGTCCAGATTGATTTACTTTAATCGACTATTCCATATGTAAAGCAAAATCTTTTAAATAAAATATAATATATTCTATTTATAATATATATATATATATATATAATACGCAACTCCCCCATTATCGACTCAATTTTCTTTTCACTTCCTTCTACCAAAGACTCAATCATACATATATATGTATATATAATATATAATCAAGACATGGCACCATTATATATATATATATATATATATATATATATATATATATATATTATAATAATAAATCTCCCCACCAATTTTATCAACACAAAGCTTTTGTTTGAAAACTTGGCCACTAAGTCCAAGACTTTGAAAACAAAGTATCCTCGCCAAAATCCATCAAAACCACCACCATTCACCCACATGCTAATATAAATATATATATAATTTATAACTTTCTTCCGATCATTTTTAAAAAATGGGTAAATGGGTGTCTATAAAATAAGAAAAACCGAAAGTGACTTCTCTCAGAAGATTAATAATCAATACCGCAGTGCTTATTATGCAACAACGCCAGACATCAGATTTCTTTTACTACCGAAAGTAGTTCAACAAAGATCAACGATAAAACTTCCACCGCTATTTTCATAAAATATTTTTGTCGCTTTCTCAATCCGATAATAATTTCATTGGGGGTCCACCAATGATTGTGGCTGGCCATACCTAATATTATAATGAATATTTCCCGACCAATCGAATATTATAAAACAACTTGCGTACTTTGCAAAATTTATAATTATTACCCACAACTATAACATTATATCAAATTTATTCCATAATATTCAAAAATAATAATTATAGAAAATTCATCTTTATTCAAAAAGTTGGAGTCTTACAGAACAATATTATTTAACCTAGTTGGGAACAACCAAAGGATGTATGCCTTTGTATGTCGGCCAACCTCATCCTTAATTACTTGCTCTAGGAGGGCAAATTTAAAAATTATTGTATGTTCAACCAAACTAATGAAATAAAACTTATTTTTTTATCAGTATATTCAGAAGTAAGGGTTGTCCCAAAACATTCATTCAAATGGGACAATGGAGTGTCAAATAAGGGACAAATTAAGGGTTTACCCAATATCGGCAACTAGGGGTGTAAATGAATCGAATCAAGTCGAATATTGAGTTGCTCAGATTTGGTTTAAAAATTTATCGAGTATGAAATAAAGTTTAATTGATGCTCGTTTAACTACCGAGTCGAGCACGATCTCGAATCATGCCCGAGCAGTTTGAAATTTTCGAGCGAATATGATTCGAGTATTAATAAAAAATTACAATTTGAAGAGGTTTAAGTAATTTACCGAACTTTAAAATTTGCTTATATTTGAATCATTTATATTTTGAATCGAGCCCGAACTGTTTGATGATCATTTTACAGCCTTATCGGTAAACCAAATATAAAGTAGACATCCTCTATAGTTATTTTTTAGTACTCCCCATTGTTTAGGTGAAAAATATTAATTAGTCTCCGGCTGCCATCTCTCCACTAGGGCGGGCACAAAACTAATATCGATTTTGGTTATATTTATTGGTCGGGTTGGCATGCAAAGACTCCAAAACCAAACTTATGCAATAATTTTTTTAAAATTTTATTACTTAAGAAATTATTTATAAAAATAAATATATTATATAGTGGTCCCACTTGCTTTTTACAAAAATGTCACTTACTACCCCACTTATTTTCAAAGGTAATTACTATTAACGAAAGAGACTCTTAGATAATGACATATGGGCCCCCATAAAATAATCAAACTTACCACAAACGCTCTTATAATGTACTTTTATATACATTAAGGATTGAATAAATATTACCACAAATCATTTTATTTTTAATCAACATATTTTTTAATCTTTCAACAATTATTAATCATTTATAACTTGTCGTCTCAATTAATAATATAACATATTATATAGATATATCTTGTGACAATAATTGAATCAATAATATAAGAGATATGATGCAAAGAATTATCGTAGCAATAATCGAGCATAAATGAAAGTGACTTCTCACGTAAGATCAATAATCAATACCGTGCTACTACGCAACCACGCGCAGACATCGTATTTTTACCACCGGGTAGTTCATATAGTTTAATTCCCGTAACACCTCCGAGTTATTTTTATAAAATATTTTTATGTCGCTTTCAATCCGACAATAATTTATTAGGGGTCCACTAATGATTGAGCCATTGTACTAATATTCCTAACAAAAAGAATATTCCCCACCAAACGAATATTTTATAACAACTTGCATACTTTTGCAAAATTTATAAATACTACCCACAACTATAATATTATCTCAAATTCACACCATAATATTAAAATTATTTCGACAAAATTTAAATCTTTATTGATAAAATATGGGTCTCACTAAACCGCCTTGAAGTTTCAGGACATGTAGTCTTAATAAATCTTCAAGAGTTTGAATAGTCCTTTCTCGATTGTCCGTCTGCTTTGAGGATGGTATGCCAAATCCTAATCGTAAATCCGCGCTCATAGCTTTTTGCAAGCTAACCCAAAATCTTGAAGTGAATCTTGGGTCACGATCCAAACTATGGATACAGCATGCCATGCAACCTCACAATCTCATTCAAGTACATACTAAAGAAGACGCTCAAGTGAATAAGTCTCCGTGATTTCGGCAAGAAATGAGTAGACTTGGTTAATCTATCAACAATAACCCAAATAGCATTGATGCGCCCGAGAAACCGTAGGAAGACCCGTAATCGAAATCCATGGTAATGTGTTCCCACTTCCATTTCGGAATCTCAAGTGGTTGCAACGGACCCTTAGGTACTAGATGATCCGCTTTTACACGCTGACAAGTTAAACACATCGAGATAAACTTTGCAATCTTTCTCTTCATATTGTTCCACCAAAATGTATGTCAAGATCACGATACATTTTAGTACTTCCGTGATGGATTGCAAATGGTGTATTGTGTGCCTCCATCATAATCTTGTACTTCAAATCGTAGTCGTTAGAACACAAAGTCTAGAGTGACTCAAGTATTCCTTCTTCATCAATTCTCGCCCTAGATAGCTCCTTCTTGTACTTTCTTCTTCATACGATCGCCCCGGCCTGGTGGCTCGAGCAACCTTAACTTTTCTATTAAAGTTGGCTCTACGCAGATACTTAACATCATCGCACTCGCTCCTCGTGATATGATCTTCTACTCAACGCCGCTACCACGCTCGCTTCCAGATGGTATTGAATAGTGTGGTCGTAGTCTTTCAATAGCTCGAGCCAATGTCATTGCCGCAGACGTTGAGTTCTTTTTGAGTGAAGAAATATTTAAGGCTTTTATGGTCCGAATATATCTCCACTTTCTCCCCATATAGATAGTGCCTCCATATCTTTAACAATGAAAACGATCACGCTAACTCTAGATCATGAGTAGGATAATTCCTCTCATACTCTTTTAAGTTGTCGCGAGGCATAAAGCTATGACTCTAGATCAACTCTAGTCGCATTGAGAACACATCCTAACCCTTTGCACCAAGCATCGTCAGAGATAACAAATCCATCCAACCGTGATGGTATTGTTAGAACAGTCAAATAAGTCTCCTCTTAAGCTCTTGGAAACTCTTCTCGCGATTCTTCGCCCAAACGAATTTTGTATCCTTCCGAAGTTAGTCGAAGTTAATGGAGTAGCGATTCGAGAAAACCTTCCACGAATCTCCGATAATAACCAAATAAGCCCAAAAAGCTACGTGATTTCAACACCGACTTCTCGGTTGTTCTAACTTTGTATTGCTTCAATCTTCACGGATCAACAGATACTCCATGTTTCGACACCACGCGCCCAAGGAATGCTACTTCCTCGCCGTAACTCGTGATTTCTTCAATTTGGCATATAGTTTGTTTTCACGAAGCCTTTGAGTACCAAATTTCAAATGGTGCTCATGATCTTCACGACTTTTGGAATATATAAGGATGTCATCAATAAAGACAACATAACCAGTAAGACCCTCAAATATTATAAATAAAGATGAATTTTCTATAAATATTATTTTGAATATTATGGAATAAATTTGATATAATGTTATAGTTAAGGGTAATATTTATAAATTTTGCAAAGTATGCAAGTTGTTATAAAATATTCGTTTGGTCGGGAATATTCTTTTTGTTAGGAATATTCGCATAACTACTCAATCATCAGGTGGACCTCACAATGTAATTATTGTTTGATCGAGAAAACGACAAAAATATTTTATAAAAATAATGGCGAGGTGTTACCGCTAAAACTGCTGAACTACCCTATGGTAAAAGTAATAAGAATACGTGTGGTTGCAGACAAGAAGACACTGCAGATTGATTATTGATGCTTACGCGAGAAGTCACTCACCATACTCAATTATCATGAATTCACGCATCATATCTCTTATATTATCGATTCAATTATTGTCACAAGATCATCCGTATAATATGTTATATTATTAATCGAGACGACAAGTTATAAATGATTAATAATTGTTGAAAGATTAAAAGGTGTTGATTAAAAATAAAATGATTTGTGGTAATATTTATTCAATCTTTAATGTATATAAAGAGTCCATTATGAGACGCTTCAGGTAAGTTTGATTATTTTATGGGGGGCCCATATGTCATCATCTAAGAGTCTCTTCGTCAATAGTAATTACCTTTTGTGAATAGTAATTACCTTCGTCAATAGTATTTACCTTCACACATAATTAATTACCTTAAATAAGAATTACCTTTGTGAATAAATAATTACCTTCGTCAATAGTAATTACCTTTACCAGACGCCAAACCACTTACCGCTTCACATTACAAGTCATCGAACCACTTTTCTTTTCACATCACCACCGTCAAGCCACTCGCCTTTTCACACGGTAGGTGCTAAGCTTCAGAAATCTTCTATAAATAGAGGCCTAAGGCTTCAT
Source organism: Panax quinquefolius (assembly GCA_020205615.1). Classification (NCBI taxonomy): domain Eukaryota; kingdom Viridiplantae; phylum Streptophyta; class Magnoliopsida; order Apiales; family Araliaceae; genus Panax; species Panax quinquefolius. Next base: position 5,243,898 of record CM035169.1, read on the forward strand.
TATTTTTCACTTAATTCATTCAAGCTTTAGAGAGAAAGTATAGAGAGAATAAGAGAGAAAGAAGAAGAGTATTTTGTTACTACACTACCGCAAAGATTCAATCTACTACCAAAAGTAAGGGGGTGTTATTCTTTCTTATTCATTTAAGAGAACTCGCTGTTATTTCATCGCTTATTATTCTCGCTGAATAACTCAGATATCGCCATTACTTCCTATACTTGGTGACATTCTTTATTATTATTCGTTGGAACATCCTCGCCCGCGTGTGTTTTACACCGGACCGGTTCCATTCTTTATTATTATTCTGCTGGAACATCCTGTCTGCAGGTGTTTTACACCGGACCGGTTCCGCCTTTATTATTATTATTCGCTGGAACATCCTGCTCAGGTGTTTTACACCCACCTTTCTGGTTCCGCCTTTTTATTATTATTCTGTTGTAACATCCTGTCTCGTGTGTTTTACACCGGACTCGTTCCGCTTTTTATTATTATTCTCGCTGAACATCCTGCTTGCATGCGCTTTACGCCGACCGTTCCTTTATTTATTATTCTGCTTGAATAACTCGTGTGCATGCGGCTCATGCGGCCTATCGCATGTACGGTGATTTCTTTTGTTATTCCATTCTTTATTATACCCAAATTGGTTAAAACTTTGACTTCTATACTCCATAAAATTAGTGGAATATCCTTGATATTTCAAGCGTTTCATCCAAAGATCTTTTCATGGAAATATTCTTCTCGATCATTCTTGAATTTTACTCTACAAAACAAGATGATGTCGATAATTTGGACGTTAATAATTCCTGGATAAAATAATTCTTGAACTTGTTTTATTGAATTCTTATATCATTGTCATCATCCTCATGTTTATATTATGTTGAAAGTCATCCGTGGCCTCAGAAGGTATAGATGGACTTGGTATGATTACGACCAAAGACTATTCGGTGTAATCACGACCATAATGTTACAAATGATGTGATAAAAATCCTCGCGGGTCGTAGTGCATCGATGGACGCTTGTTGACATGATCATGACCATTAATGAATAAACAACTATTCTCGGTCGTGTAGTATGAATAATTATGGTCGTGATACTAAAGAATATATCCTCGGTCAGTAGTGTTAAGTGATCGATGATGTAGAATATTTATTAAAGTTTCGAGTCTCAAATAATAAAAGTGATGAAAAACCTTTTAAATCATAAAAGATAGTAGATTTTATTTTCTACTGACTCTTTTAATGGATTGTTTGTTCCACCGCAGCTTAAACTTGATGTTTATTATATTTTATCGCTTTAACATCGTTTGAAAGCTATTGATAATTTATTCTAATTATCTTAGTCATAATATTTCTTCTTGGCTAGTTGAGCTCACCTTTCTTTCACCGTTTCTTCTTGTGAAATGAGAACATAGTCGGGACGAGCCTGAGGGAACTGAGAGTAATGGTCCGAGGATAAGATTAGTAGTCCTCACTATTCTCGTGAAATAGTGGTGATAATAATTGTAATGAGGACTCCTTTTGAGTTTGTATAATATCTAGTAGACAATATTTGTATTCAAACTCACAGCTTTATGTCGATTGCATACCTACGCTTATATTAAGAAGTTGTATTTAATTGCACTATGTATCCGACTACCCAAGATGGGTGATGTATACCTAATTTTGGGGCGCATAACTTGGTATCGTAGCTTGGATACGATCCTCGCTAAGATGTGAGAATAGTACTAGAGGGAGAGATTTTGGAATACCTTTCGCTAGTATGACCTACCCAAGTTTATGTGCTATTTTATTGGTTGGTCGTAAGATAGGATAATTTGTTACATGTCAATTAACCTTTTGTTTTGTGGCAAGATCTCGAAAATGACATCCGAGAATGTTGAGAATAAGAATGGAGCGCAGCGATCGCCGATTCACCACATATCAATAATCGTGATAATGTGCATCGTGAGGCGCATAATCCTCATGCAAAACAACAACACCGACCAAATGATGAATGATCAAATGTTCGAGACTTTATGCAATTTATGCAATGTTGAAAGCAGAGCGACTCCTCGCCCAAAACGTAGGTGGAAACACTGAAAACTCTCTAAGGCCACCGCTAAACAATTCAAGGAGTGGGACCACCGGAGTTTAAGGGAGAGCCAAAACCACTTCAAGCTAAGCATGGATAAAGCAAATTACCAAGATATTTGATGTCTCGGGATGCTCGAGGAGCAAAAGGTTCCTTTGCCGCTTTTATATCATGCTTTGGAGCAGATTACTTGGGGAATCCTGTGAAACGACTCAACCTCATTGCATCAAGATATCTTGGGAGAAGTTCCAGAGTCGTTTCAACGACAAATACTTTCTCTAAAGTATTCGCCATAATGAAGGAGGTGGAGTTTGTCAAGTCGAACAAAACAATACGACCGTGGTCGCAATACGAGGCAAAATTTGCGAGTTATCACTTATTCAGGCCCCACTTGGTGGATAAATGAAGAGAGAATGACGCGAATGTTTTTAAGAGGTTTGAAGTCGAGATACGTCCAACATCTTATTTCTCATAAACCGTGTTTGTATTCGAGATGTTGTAAATAGGGCTCGCTTAGTGGAGCGCGATAATGAGTCAACGCAACTAAAAGAGAGCGGTAATTTACAAAATTATAATACCAAATGGTAGTAGTCATCGAGCGGTGACAACAAGCGTGAGGGAATCAACAAAGCGATATGGTAACCACTTTGCAGGTAATCGTACAAAAAACAATAAGAATGGACATTTCAAGAAAAGGAGATTCAACAATGATGGAAAGGCGCCAAGACCAAAGACCCGTTGTTAAGGAAGGAGAAAGACCACCTATCATATGCTTCAAATGCGGAGAGAGGACACATCACCAAATCAAGCTGTGCAGTCCCAAAACATGTTATAATTGTGGAAGAGAAGGTCACTTAGCTCGATTTTGTCGCTTCATCAAGACAAATTCAAATAGAATGGAGGCACCAAAGGTCATCCCGTAAAAGTCAAAACCAGAGTGGTCTGGGAGAAGCGTTTGTTGTGACCTCCCAAAGAGCAAGGAATCCGAATGAGGTCATCACGGGTAAGCTTATCATAAACTCTAATGAAGTCTATACTTTATTTGATACCTTGTTCTACCCATTCTTTTATTTCTCCTACTTGCATCATCGATGAAATTTGACTCGAGAAATTAGACTTTGACTTATCTCGTGGAAACTCCGCTGGAGAAACCTTCATTACATCCACTCGCTTATAAGTCTTGTTTGGTTCAAATCGGTACCCTTCACATTACCTCGTCGATCTTATTTCATTAAAAATACTTGCATTTGACGTGATTCTAGGGATTGATTGGTTAACTACTTATCATGCAAAAATCGATTGTTTTCGTAAGGTCATTAGCTTTCATATTCCTAATCAACCTATTATGCGAATTCAAATGACCAAACCATTAAAATCAATCACGGTCATCTCAAGCCATAAAGCTATTCGCTTATTGAAAAACGGATGTCAAGCTTTCTTAGCTCATGTCACGATATTTAAACAAAAATACGCCGCTTTTGAACGATATTTCTATCATTAATAAATTTCCGACGATTCCTCAAGAACTTCCCGCCTACCCCTCGTAGCGTGAAATTGAATTTTGTATCGACTCTCGAACCCTAGATAAAAACCTATTTCCAAAGCCCCATATCGAATGGCTCTATTGAACTTCGTGAGTTAAAGACCCAACCGCAGGAATTGTTAGACATCGGCTTTATTCGCCCCTAAGACTTCTCCTCGGGGTGCTCCTGCTCTATTCGTGAAGAAGAAAGATGGGAGTATGCGACTTTGTATTGATTATCGGGAGTCAATCACGCCACCATCAAAATAGGTATCCATTGCCACGTATTGATGACCTCGCTTCGACCAATTACCGAGGAGCCAAATTCTTTTCAAAGATTGATCTTCGCTCCGGATGTCACCAATTGAAGATTAGAACCATTGACATTCCAAAGACGGCTTTCGAACTCCTGCAGACGGGCATTATGAATTCCTAGTCATGTCCTTTGATCGACTAATGCTCCTCGCCGCCTTCATGGATATGATGAACCGGTATTCAAGGAATATTTAGATCACTTTGTGGTCGTCTTTATTGATGACATCCTTATTTATTCCAAAAGCCGTGAAGATCATGAGCAACACACTGAGGTCGACACTCCAAAAGCTTCGTGAATATAAGCTTTATGCCAAGTTGAAGAAATGCGAGTTCGCTTCAAGAAGTAGCATTCCTTGGGCACGCGGGTATCAAGTCATGGAATATCTGCTGACCCAAAGAAAGATCAAAGCTATTCAAAGTCGGAACAACCTAAATCGATGATCCAAAGTCGTAGCTTTCTCGGTTTAAATTGGTTATTATCTGAGATTCGTGGAAGGATTTTCTCAATCGCTATTCCATCGACTCAATTGACTCGGAAAGATACAAAGTTCTGGTTGGAGCCGAAGAATGTGAGAAGAGTTTTCAAGAACTCAAGAGGAGACTTATTTCAAAGACCGCTTCGACAATACCATCCGGCTCGGAGGATTTGTCATCTACAAAGATGCTTCTAGCAAAGGGTTGGGATGTGTTCTCATGCAACATGGAAAAGTAATAGCCTATGCCTCATGACAACTCAAAGAATATGAGAGGAATTATCCTACTCATGATCTAGAGTTAGCAAATGTTGTTTCTTTGCACTTAAAATTTGGAGGCATTACTTGTATGGGGAGAAAGTGGAGATCTTTACGGATCATAAAAGCCTCAAATATTTCTTCACTCAAAAGGAACTCAACATGCGACAAACGACGCTGGCTTGAACTGCTGAAAGATTATGATCATACCATCCAATACCATCCCGAAAAATGAACGTGGTAGCTGACGCATTGAGTAGAAAATCATATGCAAGTACGAGTGCGATATTGTCAACGCAAAGGACCATTTTGTGTGACTTGCAAAGGATGGAGATAGAATTAAAGACTCCAGGGACGCATGTGATGATAGCGAGTATACGAGTAGAACCGACTTTAATTGATAAAGTTAAAGTTCGCCAAGCTACGCACACGGTCGATGCGATGAGGAAGAAAGTGCAAGAAGGTGCTATGCCGGAAGCAAGAATCGATGAAGAAGGAATACTTCGAGTCAACCCAGACTTTGTGTTCCTAACGACCCTTGATTTAAAGTATAATATCATGATGGAGGCACACAACACACCATTTGCAATCCATCCTGGGAGTACCAAAATGTATCATGATATTCGTCATACATTTTGGTGGAGCAATATGAAGAGAGATAAATACATTTATTTATCTCAAGGTGTCTAACTTGTCAACGAGTTAAAGCGGAGCATCAAGTACCAAAAGGTCCATTGCAACCACTTGAAATTCCGTAATGGAAGTGGGAGCACATTACCATGGATTTCAAGTTCTGGGCCTTCCTAAGGTTTCTCAAGGCATTGATGCGATTTGGGTCATTATTGATAGTTGACCAAGTCCGCTCATTTCTTACCGATACGAGAAACTTATACACTTGAACGTCTTGCTCAGTATGTACATAAAACGAGATTGTAAGATCGCATGGTATCTTGGTATCCATAGTTTCGATCGAGACCCAAGATTCACTTCACGATTTTGGGTTAGTTTGCAAAAGCTATGGGCACGATTTTACGATTTAGCTCGGCGATATCATCCTCGATTTGGACGGACAATCGGAGAGGACTATTCAAACTCTTGAAGATCTATTAAGACTCGTGGTCCTTGATTTCAAGGGAGTTGGGACAAGTTCTTACCATTGGTGGAGTTTTCCTACAACAACAGCTTATCGTTAGTATCGGCATGGCTCCATTCAAGCGTTGTATGGAAGAAAGTGTCGCTTCTCGATATCTTTGGGATGAGGTGGGTGAAGCAACGTTGTTGGGACCGGAGTTGGTACGTATGACTACTTTAAAAGATTCAAACGATCCGACAACGTATAAAAACCTCACAAAATCGATAAAAGAGTTATCTTTGATCTTCATCGAAAGGACGGAATTCGATATAGAGATCATGTGTTGTTAAGAGTTGCTCCATGGAAAGGAGTTACAAGATTTGGAAGAGAGGAAAACTTAATCCTCGATTCATCGGTCCATTTTAATCCTCGATCGAGTAGGAACTCGGGCCTATAGACTCGCTTTCTACCGCCAAATATATGTCTCGTGTTCATAACGCTTTTCACATATCCATGTTACGTAAATATGTGAAAGACCCGAACCATATTATTGAAGTTAGAACCCACGAAAATAGCGGAAGATTTGACGTTTGAAGAGGTTCCCTGCTCAAATTTTGATAAAAAGGAACATATTCTACGCTCCCAAGGTTATACCTCAAGTCAAAGTTTTGTGGAGGAACCACGATGTTGAGAAATGACTTGGGAGTTAGAATCAAATGAAATCAAGGTATCCTTACCTCTTCGACATACCAGTATCGTACCCTAATTTCGAGGGCTAAATTTCATAAGAAGGGAGGTTGTAAGACCCCAAATTATTATAAATAAAGATGAATTTTCTATAAATATTATTTTTGAATATTATGGAATAAATTTGATATAATGTTATAGTTGTGGGTAATATTTATAAATTTTGCAAAGTATGCAAGTTGTTATAAAATATTCGTTTGGTTTGGAATATTCTTTTTGTTAGGGAATATTCGACAACTACTCAATCATTGGTGGACCCCACAATGTAATTATCGCCTGATTGAGAAAATGACAAAAATATTTTATAAAAATAATGGCGAGGTGTTACCGTTAAAAGCGTTGAACTACCCGGTGGTAAAAGTACAATAATACGCGTGGTTGCATAGTAAGACACCAGATTGATTATTGATGCTTACGTGAGAAATCACTCATTTATGCTCAATTATCACTACGATAATTCTTTGCATCATATCTCTTATATTATTGATTCAATTATTGTCACAAAGATCATCTCAGATAATATGTTATATTATTAATTGAGACGACAAGTTATAAATGATTAATAATTGTTGAAAGATTAAAAAAGGTGTTGATTAAAAATAAAATGATTTGTAGTAATATTTATTCAATCCTTAATGTATATAAAGAGTCTCATATTATGAGACGTTTGTGGTAAGTTTGATTATTTTATGGGGGCCCATATGTCATCATCTAAGAGTCTCTTCACAATAGTAATTACCTTTGTGAATAGTAATTACCTTCGCAATGGTATTTACCTTCGTCGATAAGTAATTACCTTTGTGAATAGTAATTACCTTCATCAATAATAATTACCTTTACCAGACGTCAAACCACTTGCTGCTTCACATTCTACAGCGCGTCCAAACCACTTTTCTTTTCACATCACCAAATACCGCCCACTTGCCTTTTCACACGGGTAGGTGCTAAGCTAGAAATCTTCTATAAATAGAGGCCTAGTGCTTCATTATTTTCACGAATTCATTCAAGCTTTAGAGAGAGAGAAAGATAGAGAGAAGAAGAGAAAAGAAGAAGAGTATTTTGTTACTACACTACTTCGCAGATTCAATCTCCTACCAAAAGTAAGGGGTGTTATTCTTTCTTATTCATGAAGAGAACTGTTGTTATTCCATTGCTTATTATTCTCATTGGAATAACTTTTGATACGCTGGCTGGTTTTACCTATACTTGGTGACATTATTTATTATTATTCTGGTTGGAACATCCTCGTCATGTGTTTTACACCCACCTCGGTTCCATTCTTTATTATTATTCTCGTTGGAACATCCTGTCATGTGTTTTTTACACCTACTGGTTCCGCTCTTTATTATTATTCTCATTGAAACATCCTGCTCATGTGTTTTACACCTGACTGGTTCCGCTTTATTATTATTACATTTGGAACATCCTGCATGCGTGTGTTTTACACCGGACCGGTTCCGTCTATTATTATTATTCTGTGGAACATCCTCATGCATGTGTTTTACACCGACTGGTTCCGCCTTTTATTATTATTCTGCTGAACATCCTGCATGCGTTTTACTGGCGACACCGGGTTCCTTTATTTATTATTCTATTGGAATAACTCGCCTGCAAGGCTAGTCTATCACATGCATGGTTATTTCTTTTGTTATTCCATTCTTTATTATACCCAAATAAGTTAAAACTTTGACTTCTATACTCCATGAAATTAGTTGAATATCCTTGATATTTATGTTTCATTCAAGATCTTTTCATGGAAATATTCTTCCGATCATTCTTGAATTTTACTCTACAAAAAAAAAGATGATGTTGATAATTTGGACGTTAATAATTCCTCGGATAAAATAATTCTTGAACTTGTTTTATTGAATTCTTATATCATTGTCATCATCCTCATGTTTATATTATGTTAAAAGTCATCTCGTGGCCTCAGAAGTGCATAGATGGACTTGGTATGATTATGACTCGAGAGACTATTCGGTGTAATCATGACCGTAATGTTACAAATGATGTGATAAAAATCCTCGATTGGGTGTAGAAGTGCATTGATGGACGTTGTTGACATGATCATGACCATTAATGAATACACAACTATTCTCGGTCAGTAGTGCATGAATAATTGTGGTCGTGATACTAAAGAATATCCTCGGGCAGTAGTGCGGGGTGATTCGATGATGTGGAATATTTATTAAAGTCGAGTCTCAAATATAATGATGATAAAAACCTTTAAATCATAAAAGATAGTAGATTTTATTTTCTACTTGACTCTTTTAATGGATTGCTTGTTCAATTCAGCAGCTAAACTTGATGTTTATTATATTTTATCGCTTTAACACCATTTTGAAAGCTATTGATAATTTATTCTACATTATCTTAATCATAATATTTCTTCTTTGGGCTAGTTGAGCTCACCCTTTCTTTCACCGTTCTCTTGTGAAATGAGAACATAGTACGGGACGAAGTCGGAACGGAGTAATGGTCCGGAGGATAAGATTAGTAGTCCTCACTATTCGTGAAATAAAGTGTGATAATAATTGTAATGAGGACTCCTTTTGAGTTTGTATAATATCTAGTAGACAATATTTGTATTCAAACTCACGCTTTATGTCGTATTGCATACCACGGCAGCTTATACTAGTAAGTTGTATTTAAATTACGTACCATGTATCCGACTACCCAAGATGGGTGATGTATACCTAATTTTGGGGCGTCCACAACAACAAATCGATCCAAATATTCCTTGAATACTCGGTTCATCATATCCATGAAAGTCATAGAGGAGCATTAGTCATCCGAAAGACATGACTAAGAATTCATAATGCCCGTCTCGAGTTCTAAAGGCGCCTTTGGAATATCCTCGATTCTAATCTTCACCGATGATATCCGTAACGAAGATCGATTTTTGAAAAGAATTGTGCTCCTTGCAATCGGGTCAAACAAGTCATCAATACGAGGTGAGGATACCTATTCTTGATGGTGACATGGTTCAATTCCGATAATCGTCAATACAAAGTCGCATACTCCCGCTCTTTCTTCTTTACAAATAAAACAGAGAGCACCCCAAGGAGATGTACTTGGATTTAGATGAAACCGATGTCCAACAATTCCTCGTAGTTGGACCTTTAACTCCCGAAGTTCAATAGGAGCCATTCGATATGGGGTTTTAGAAATGGGCTTTGTACTGTGTTCAAGATCAATAAAGAATTCAACTTCACGCTACGGGGTGTAGGCCGGAAGTTCTTCTTGAAATACGTCTGGAAAGTCAATAACAACAGAATATTATTCAAATTTGACGTGTCTTTATTCAAATCCATAACATGGGTTAAGAAAGCTTGACATCCGCTTTCTGACAATAAACGAATAGCTTTATGATTAGATATGACAGTTGATTGATTTTAATGGTTTAGTTGCTTGAATTAAATCATAACAGGTTGGTTAGAATATGAAAACTAACAACCTTACGAAAACAATCAATTTTGGCATGATGAGTAGTTAACCAATCAATCCCTAAAATCACATCAAAAGCAAGTATCTTTAAAGAGATAAGGTCAACAGTAAGGTGATGGTGCCAACTTGAATCAAACAAGATTTATAAACAAGGATGTGATGAAAGTTTCTCCTAACTGAGTTTCCACAGATAGGTCAAAGTCTAATTTCTTCGGAGTCAAGTTTAAACGTTGAGCACATGCAGGAGAGATAAATGAATGGGTAGTGTAAGACCCCGAATTTTATGAAATAAAAGTATTCAATTTTTTATAATTACTATTCATGAGTTACTATTCATGAGTTACTATTCACGAGTTACTATTCATGAGTTACTATTCACGAGTTACTATTCATGAGTTACTATTCACGAGTTACTATTCATGAAGCATGATAATTTTTTTTTTCGTAAGAAGGCATTACTCAATAATTGTTACAATAATTACTGTTCAATATTTTATTTTATTGATTCAATAATTGCTACGTTGATATTTTATATTATTGTTGTTTCAATAATTGTCACAAGACAATATTTTCCATTATCGAAGCAATAATTTATATTATCCTGAATAATATTATTAGAAAACATTATTGGCAATGTCTAGAAAGTTCTGGGTCTCAGGAGAGGTTTGGTCACCTAATCAATTGCGCCAAGAAGAGAAATTCTTATTGAAAGCCCTCTTTCTGAGAATCACTGCGTTGTCAATATTGTGATTATGTAATATTATTTGTGAATAATTAATTATTGATTTTTATGATGAGAAAATATTTATTTTATGTGGATAAAGATGGAGAAAATTTTTAAAGTGACAATTGTTGAAAATTAATATTTTATCTTTTTACGATAAAATAATTCATTTAAATATATTATTTTAATAATATATTAATGATGATATTTTTACGATGAATGTGGGATATATGAGTATATGTGGAGGAGAAGTATTTTTTGTTACCAAAATATTTAAAACATGTTTTATGTGTTTGGTGACCCCATTTCATGACCGAAATTTGATTATACTGTAAAATCGTCCATTTGTGAATTTCGGTAAATTTCTGTTTGAAATTTGGAAAAACTTTCTTCTGTAAAGTTGTAGAGAATTGAATTTCCTATAAAAACTCGCGAGATTCGAATTATTTGATAAAAGGGCTATTTATTATGAATTATTAAAGTTACAAGTTCAAATAATTGATTTTTGGAAGTTTTATTTATTTTTATTAATAAAAACGTTTTTTATATTTTGTGGCCTCATTAAACATGTGCAAAATCAGCTGATTTCAAATGTCTAAAGGTGGGCTTGAAATTTGATAATAATATTATTATTATATTCAATTTTACGCTTGCTTGGTGTTCTAAACAATTTCCTATAAATAGGTCTTGGGTTAGAATTGAAAATCACACCGTAAAAGCAAGTTTTCTCTCTCTATATTATCGAGCGTATTCTTGTGAGTATTTTGAGTATACTTTGAGTATTGCTATACTCGTGCAAGTTCGTTTCAACGTTATTCCAAAAATAAGCTTCGCTTTTTTGAGGTAAGGGGATAATAAGGGATTTTAAGGGTTATTATGTTTTAGTTTCAAATTTTTTGAACCTTCAAAAATTCTGGAAAAATTTGAAATGATATTTTGATGAGTTTTGTAGAGTGTGTCCAAAAATGGCGATTTTTGGATGTATAGATTAGGAGTTATGGATTTTATGAGAAAAGACTATTTTAAAAGTAACTATTTATAACTCCTTGTGATTAACTCCAAAATTGATGAAATTTTTATTAGGAGTACATCTATATAATATCAAGATACCGTAAAAATTTAGAATTTTTGGATAAAAGTATAATTTATGATAAATGTTTAAATATTAGGTGGTTTGGCCATATGAAAAATAATAAATGAATTTTAAAATTCGAGAAAAATATATGTTCAATATGGAACTATATTATAATTATTGTTATATAACTTCAAATGATTATGTATTTCTTTGATATATGAATATCTTTGGCTCAGTAGTCTGAAGATGACTTGTTGATGAATATCTTAAATTTGTAGTGCAAAGATGAATTATTGATGAATATCTTTTTTGCTCAGTAATGCAAAGATGACTGTTGTTGAATATCTTTAGCTTTGTGAAAGGCAAAGATGAATTATTGATGAATATCTTTGGCTCGTAATGCAAAGATGACTTTGTTGATGAATATCTTTAAATTGTAGTGTAAAGATGAATCTGTTGATGAATATCTTTGGTCGTAGGTGCAAAGATGAATTTATTAGTATGATTATGAACATGAACTCGTGATTTGGTATAACCATGATCTTTGATGTTTCGGTAAAAGACAAGTGATGAAAATTATCTTTGTCTTGGATGAGAAAGGAATTTAGAACTACAATTACGATTATGAAGTTATACATGTGATTGTGGATGAGAATTGTTGATTGATGTTACTGAGGATAAAATATTGTTGGTGGACTTTTAACGTGGAGAAGACAATAGACTTTTATACTATTTGACTCTTTTAATGGATTGCTTCGTTCACCTGCAACTATGGTTGAAAAGTTTTATCATCTACCATATGTTCTAAATCTACGATTTATTATTGATGAAGACTATTGATAATTTATGTATCTTTAGTTATAATATTCTTTCTTTCGAATTAGTTGTGCTTCACCCTTTTTGTTTCACAATTCCTTTCGGGTAATAAAAGTGTAGTGGGTTGAAATGGGGATAACAAGGGAATAGAATCGGTGGTCTATAGTTGTTGAGGTTCTCCCAAAGAGAGTATGGAAATAATTTTATTGAGGACTTTAGTGTGTATTATTTTATACATCATTTAATAGTTATTTTGGTGAATTAAATAGGGTGAGCTAACCCAACTTTGGAAGGGTGTTTTCACACTATCATACAAGATGTCTAATGACATACAAACTCGTGTTATCATAAGACATGGTTGTGCTCATCCACTTGCTTTGAGTATATTTACAAGCACTACCTATATAATCTTGGTGTTTGTTTGGAGTATAATACCCAATTAGAGACAAAGGAGATAATGATATGTCAAGAGAAGACTCACCATTGGGAAGAATATGATAATAATCTTCTAGCTTTTTTCTTTAATTCTATTAGGTCAACCAAGGATAATTTTGTGGCCATATGATATCTACCATAACCTAAAAGCATGGCCTCCCATGTAAAGGTTTCCTTGAGCACTTCCCAAAGATTCTAATTTCTAAAATGCAGTTTTGACTATACCTTTATGTAAGGTGTCATTGTGACGTCTTCACAATTGGTATATATTTGTATCCAAACTCACAAAGATATGTGTGTTGTTGTATTTTGCACGACAATTGTTGTAATAAAGTTGTAGTTGTTTTTCCGTACCATGTATTTGGCACTTCGAAAATGGGTTGGATGGAATGGACCTATTTTGGGGGCATCACGGTTGGTATCGAGCTTAGGATATGATCTCGGCGGAGATCGAGATTAGAACTAGGAGGAGAGAGATGAGTAAATTCTTATTTAGTGTGTCCTACCTAAGCTTATTTGTTGGTCACCATAATATCGGGATATTATGTGATATGTTAATTTGTTAAATTAACCCTTGTTTTGAAGTCATATTCTAGAATGATATCCGAAATACGGAGATGAAAGAATGGAGAAATCATGATGACGAGGGATATAGAATCAAATGAAAGCAAGGTATTCTCAACTCTTTGAAATACTGTGTGCGTAAATTTTGGGACGAAATTTCATAAGGAGGGAGATTGTAAGACCCCGAATTTTATGAAATAAAAGTATTCAATTTTTATAATTACTATTCATGAGTTCTTATTCATGAGTTCTTATTCACGAAGTTACTATTCATGAGTTACTATTCACGAAGTTACTATTCATGAAGCATGATAATTTTTTTTTTTCGTAAGAAGGCATTACTTAATAATTGTTACAATAATTCTTGCTCAATATTTTATTTTATTGATTCAATAATTGCTACGTTGATATTTTATATTATTGTTGTTTCAATAATTGTCACTATGACAATATTTTCCATTATCGAAGCAATAATTTATATTATCTGAATAATATTATTAGAAAACATTATTGGCAATGTCTAGAAAGTTCTCATCTAAGGAGAGGTTTGGTCACCTAATTGCGGCGCCAAGATGAGAGAAATTCTTATTGGAAAGCCCTCTTCCTGAGAATGCCTGGTTGTCAATATTGTGATTATGTAATATTATTTTTGAATAATTAATTATTGATTTTTATGATGAGAAAATATTTATTTTATGTGGATATAGATGGAGAAAATTTTTAAAGTGACAATTGTTGAAAATTAATATTTTATCTTTTTCGATAAAATAATTCATTTAAATATATTATTTTAATAATATATTAATGATGATATTTTTACGATGAATGTGGGATATATGAGTATATGTGGAGGAGAAGTATTTTTGTTACTAAAAATATTTAAAACATGTTTTATGTGTTTGGGACCCCATTTCTTGACCGAAATTTGATTATAGCACATAAATAAATGCATTTGTGGATTTCTATTGCCAATTTCGCTTGGAATTTGGAAAAACTTTCTTCTGCAAAGTTGTAGAGAATTGAATTTCCTATAAAAACTCGCCAGATTCGAATTATTTGATAAAAGGGCTATTTATTATGAATTATTAAAGTTCTGAAGTTCCGAAATAATTGATTTTTGGAAGTTTTATTTATTTTTATTAATAAAAACGTTTTTTATATTTTGTGGCCTCATTAAACATGTGCAAAATCAGCTGATTTCAAATGTCTAAAGGTGGGCTTAAAATTTGATAATAATATTATTATTATATTCAATTTTCTGCTTTGGTGTTCTAAACAATTTCCTATAAATAGGGTGTTTAGGTTAGAATTGAAAATCACACCAGAAACTGAAGTTTTCTCTTTCTATATTATCGAGCATATTCTTGTGAGTATTTTGAGTATACTTTGAGTATTGCTATACGGTGCAAGTTAGATTCAAATTATTCCAATCAAAAGCTTCGCTTTTTGAGGTAAGGGATAATAAGGGATTTTAAGGGTTATTATGTTTTTAGTTTTGAAATTTTTTTGAACCTTCAAAAATTCTGGAAAAATTTGAAATGATATTTTGATGAGTTTTGTAGAGTGTGTCCAAAAATGGCGATTTTTGGATGTATATATTAGGAGTTATGGATTTTATGAGAAAAGACTATTTTAAAAGTAACTATTTATAACTCCTTGTGATTAACTCCAAAATTGATGAAATTTTTATTGGGAGTACATCTATATAATATCAGTATACCGTGTAAATTTCAGAATTTTTGGATAAAAGTATAATTTATGATAAATGTTTAAATATTCGGTGGTTTTGGCCATATGAAAATAATAAATGAATTTTAAAATTTAGAGAAAAATATATGTTCAATATGGAACTATATTATGCTAAATTCCAGAAAAGAAATATTTTTGGAACTGATTTGGTATTTTTCATGAAAATGTTCTAGTTATGAGTAAATGAATTAAATATGTTATGTGAAGTAAGAAAATTGGAAAATATGATTTATTGGCTTGAGAATCATATATTAGGTATATGCAGATTTTTATGAGGGTTTTGGTTAATGATGATGAAATCTTATGAGTTTGGCATTTTAGATGATTAAATGCATTAATTATTAAAGTGTAAATAATTGGATTAAATTGTTTATAAGTTTAAGAAATGATTAAAATATTATTATAATATTAATAATATTAGATTATGAGATTTCTAAGTGATTTATAACATTTGGATTAAGGTGTTATAAATATGGATATGAATTTTATTATGAAACTTTATCTTTTCGGTAATAGAGTTATTATACACGTATCTACTAATATTATGTCACGAATACGAAGTACTATTCACGACAAATTGTTTTTCTTCTACGACCAAATTATCGTTGATTTATGAATCTTACTCTTGAAATTAAAACCATGTTTTGATTATATTGTTTTTATATAACATTCTTATAACCCTAATGATAATATTTCTCTTTTGACTTGAGTGTAAAGATGGGTAGATTATTGGTATGATCGTGACCATAGGTTCTCTTTGGCCAAGAAAGGTGCAAAAGTTGAATTGTTGACCGGTATGATCATGACCATTGAATTTACAATTGAATATTTTTAGCTTAAGTCAAAAGGTGAATTGATCAACACGGTTATAATTATTGTTATATAACTTCCGAAATGATTATGTATTTCTTTGATATATGAATATCTTTGGCTCAGTAGTGCAAAGATGACTTGTTGATGAATATCTTAGCTGTGTGGTGCAAAGATGAATTATTGATGAATATCTTTTGCTTGTAATGCAAAGATGACTTTTGTTGTTGAATATCTTTGCTTTGTAGTGCAAAAGATGAATTATTGATGAATATCTTTGGCTCGTAATGCAAAGATGACTTTGTTGATGAATATCTTTAGCCAGTAGTGTAAAGATGAATCTGTTGATGAATATCTTTGGCCGTGGTGCAAAGATGAATTTATTAGTATGATTATGAACATGAATCGTGATTTGGTATAACCACGATCTTTGATGTTTGAGTAAAGACAAGTGATGAAAATTATCTTTGTCTTGGATGAGGAAAGGAATTTAGAACTACAATTACGATTATGAGTTATACACGTGATTGTGGGATGTGAATTGTTGATTGATGTTACAGGATAAAATATTGTTGGTGGACTTTTAACGTGGAAGATAATAGACTTTATACTCATTTGACTCTTTTAATGGATTGCTTCGTTCCATTCTGCAACTATGGTTGAAAAGTTTTATCATCTACCATATGTTCTAAATCTACGATTTATTATTGATGAAGACTATTGATAATTTATGTATCTTTAGTTATAATATTCTTTCTCGAGCTAGTTGTGCTCACCCTTTTGTTTCACAATTCCTTCGTGTAATAAAAGTGTATTGGGTTGAAATGGGATAACAAGGGAATAGAATCGGTGGTCTATAGTTGTTGAGGTTCTCCCAAAAAGAGTATGGAAATAATTTTATTGAGGACTTTAGTGTGTATTATTTTATACATCATTTAATAGTTATTTTTGGTGAATTAAATAGGGTGAAAGCGAACCCAACTTTGGAAGGGTGTTTTGTCACTATCATACAAGATGTCTAATGACATACAAACTCGTGTTATCATAAGACATGGTTGTGCTTTCATCCACTTCTTTGAGTATATTTACAAGCACTTTACTATATAATCTTGGTGTTTGTTTGGAGTATAATACCCAATTAGAGACAATGGAGATAATGATATATCAAGAGAAGACTCACCATCGGGAAAGAATATGATAATAATCTTCTCGTTTTTCTTTAAGGGTCTATTGGGTCAACCAAGGATAATTTTGTGGCCATATGATATCTACCATAACCTAAAAAGCATGGCCTCCCATGTACGAAGGTTTCCTTGAGCACTTCCCAAAGATTCTAATTTCTAAAACAGCTTTTGACTATACCTTTATGTAAGGTGTCATTGTGACGTCTTCACAATTGGTATATATTTGTATCCAAACTCACAAAGATATGTGTTGTTGTATTTTGCACGACAATTGTTGTAATAAAGTTGTAGTTATTTTTCCGTACCATGTATTTGGCGACTCGAAATGGGTTGGATGGAATGGACCTATTTTGGGGCGTCACAGTAAAGACCGTATCAAGTAAGGTATAAACTTCACAAGAATTTATAAATAGCTTACCCGTGATCACCTCGTTTGGGTTCCTCGCATTATGACCGATCCACAACAAACGCCTTCTTCCCTAATCGTTGACTTTGACTTTTCTCGAATGATCTTTTGAGTCACCGTCCCATTGAACTAGGTTTCGCCATCTTGTCTGATCTCGGCGATATGTCCTTCCTTTCCACAATTATAGCATACCTTGATCTGTTGTGGGCGCTTTGGACCGATATGTCCCTCTTTTTCCGCATTTGTAACATATGACCGGTGGTCGTTCTCCTCCTTAGAACCGATTCTTTGCAAGACCGCTGTCTTCACATGGTCATTTATTAAATCTCCTCTTTTTAAAATCTCCTCCCGACTCGCTTCTTCTATTTTCACGGCCATGATTACCACCGTAATGGTTACCATTTTGTCCGTCTGCTTTTCTCTCCACCGGGTTATCATTATTCTGGCTGACCGCTATCTCTACAGTACGATCCTGGTTGTGGTCCCTTAGTTGACCGTACTCGTTATCTCATTTCTAATAATTGAGCCTGCATTTAAACATCCTGAATAGAGAGAAAATTTATGAGAATGAGATATTATTGTGATCTTGCCGGGTTTCAAACCTCTCAAAACATCCGCGTCATACGCTCCTCATTCTCCACCAAATGAGGTGCAAACACGGATAACTCTGCAAACTTTGCCTCGTCTTTGAGACACCGCACGTTGTTCTCGCTCCAGTCTAATAAACTCCACTTCCTTTATCATACGACGAACACTTTCGTGAAAGTATTTGTCATTAAATAGTTTCAAACGCCTCCCGAGACATGCCGAGTCGGTGGATGGGTACGCTTCACGACTCCCACCAAAGATGTCTCGCTTCGCCACTTTAACATAAAGTTGGCGAATGGAACCTTCTGTTCTCCGCATCCCAAGACATCGAATATCTTGGTAATTTGCTTGACCCATGTTTCCGCCATGATTGGATCCGCTTTCCTTAAATTCGTGGTCCCAACTCTTTGAATCGCTTGGTGTGTGACAACCCGTGAATTCTATCATTTCCTCCTCAGATTTTGAACACGAAGTCTCCTCGTTCGATTTTGCATGAATCGCAAAAAAGCTTCTAAACATCCCCTCGCTCATCATCTCGCTTTCGGTGGTGTTGTTCACAGGAGGAACATTGCCACGACTGTTGCACGCTTCTCCTCGTTAGTGAGTACAAAGCGTCTCCACCTGTCTCATTTCCATTATTAATATTCTCAAATCGACATTATCAAATACTATCATAAAACAAGGGTTAATTAAGGAAATCAATATATCACATAATATCCTTATATATTGACCAACTAAAAAATAAAGCTTAGGTAGGACACACTTGACGGAAGGATTTACTCGACTCTCCCTCCTAGTTCTATTCCCGATCTCCGCCAGAGATCATATCCCTAAGCTCGATACTAACTGTGACGCCCCAAAATAGGTATACATCACCTATTCTCGAGTTGTCAATACACGGTATGTAAACAACTACAACTTTATTATTACAACAAGAAAAGCGTGAGTTTGAATACAAATATTATCTTCTGTATAATATCTATACTCAAATAAATCCTCATCACATTTATCGATACATTATTTTACAAAAATGGTAAGGACTACTAAACAATTCTTTCTAAAACCTTCATTCCATACCCCGACTCAGCACTATCGCTTATATTCTCGCCTCCCGAGAAGAAAAATGGAACAAAAGGAAAAGGGTGAGCTCAACTAGCCCAAAGAAAGAATATTATGACTAAGATAATATACAACAAATTACCGTTAGTCTTCAACAGGAAAAATCTAATAGAATACAATAGACAACAAATTTTAAATCAATATTCATGGCATGAAATAATAATTCATTAGAAGAGTTAAGTAGAGAATGCAAACTACTATCTTCTATGTATGAATTTAAAAGTTCATCGCTATCTTTTATCCTCGTAACATCAATCAATATACATCCGAATCAAATATTCATCTTTGCACTACAGCCAAAGATATTCATCGATTGGTCATGTTCATCTAAACACTGCTCATCTTTTGCACTACTACCAAAGATATTCTTCAGAAATCATTCATCTTTGCACTCACGAGGCCAAAGATATTCAATAATATCATCATTTATGATCAAGATGATGAAAAATATTTTAAAGAAACGAATCCAAAGAAACAAAATGACAAGGATTAAGGATTAAGGATTCGTACTTTGTTTTATCCACGTCCAAAATACCTCAAAAATAATCATAGGGGTGTAAAATTCAAGAATGATCAAAACATGGATACAATCAAAGCTAGTATCCGAATAGATATTTTAGATGAAAAGAAAATTTTCATTTTTCGGTGAATAGTCTTCAGTATTCGTGAATAAGTGTCAGATACGTGAATAAAGCCCATATACTTGAATAGTAACTCAGACACCAAAAGATAGAAATTCCACAAAAAACATCTTCACGCTTATGAATAATAAGACTCGTGAATAAGAACTCATGAATAAGAACTCGTGAATAATAAATTATGAATAAGTAACCTGAGACATGAAAAAGTTCCAAATTTGATAAAAAGTTCCAACCAATATTTCAAAGATAATGATATTGAAGAAATAATATCATTTGAGAAGAAAATAACATCCCTTACCTCGAAAGATTAAGACTTCATTTGGAATACCGGGATATAGTCTTCAAGGGAACTTTCGCATCGCCTAACAATACTCAAAGTATACTCAAAATACTCACAAGAATACGCTCGATAATATAGAGAGAAAAAACTTCGCCGTGTGTTTTCAATTCTAACCTAAGATCCTATTTATAGAAAAATGCTTAGAACACCAAAGCGAAAATTTAATATAATATTATTATTTATAATAAAATTTCCTCGCCAACCTTCCAAGAACTGAATTCAGCTCATTCAACCCACATGTGTAACACACCATAATGAAAAAAACGTTTTTATAATTTTAAATATTTTAAACTTCCAAAATCAATTATTTGAGCTTGAACTTCAATAATTCATAATAAATAGCCCTTTCATCAGAAAATTCAATCTCATGAGTTTTTATAGAAAATTCAATTCTCTACAACTTTACAGAAGAAAGTTTTTCCAAATTCCAAATAGAAATTGACCAAATCCACAAACGGAAAATTTTACGACTATAATCAAATTTCAATCGAAAAATGGGGTCCAATTGACATGTTTAACATGTTTTAAACATTTATTACAAACAAAAATACTCTTCCTCCTCAGATACTCATATATCCCACATTCGTTGTAAAAATATCACCATTATTATATTATTAAAATATAATAATATATTTAAATGAATTATTTTATCGTAAAAAGATAAAATTTCAATTTTCAACAATTGTCACATTAAATTTTTTCTCCATCTATATCCACATAAAATCAATATTTTCCTCATCATATGAATCAATAATTAATTATTCACAAATAATATTACAGAATCACAATATCGACAACTGCGCAGCTTCTGCGGAAAGAAGGGGGCTTTCCAATAAGAATTTCTTTTTACCTGGCAAGCCACAATTAGGTGACCAAACCTCTCCTTGACGTAACTTTCTAGACATTGCTAATAATGTTATCTAATAATATTATTCGGATAATATGAATTATTGCTTCGATAATGAAAAATACCGTAATGACAATTATCAAAACAACAAAGAATATAAAATATCAACGCAAAGAATTATTAACTCAATAAAATCTTTGACGAATTATTCAGAACCATTATTGAGTGGTGCCTTTCACGTAAGAATCAA
The DNA here is from genome assembly GCA_020205615.1 of Panax quinquefolius. Taxonomy (NCBI): domain Eukaryota; kingdom Viridiplantae; phylum Streptophyta; class Magnoliopsida; order Apiales; family Araliaceae; genus Panax; species Panax quinquefolius. The sequence continues at coordinate 5,265,350 of CM035169.1, forward strand.
TAATTGGTGCAATACTGGTGTGCTACTTGTGTTTTAACCACGGGATATTTTAACAAGATAATCTGTGATAACTACGCCAAGTTATTTTTAAACCACTTATATTTGTCGCTTTCTTCATTCAATCGCTTCCATTATGGGGCCCACATTATCATTTTCATTGGTCAAATGCATTTAATATTCCCTTAAAGCATTTAATATTCCACGACATTCAAACGAATATTCCCTAAAACAATAAATATTTTATAACCACTTGCTTATTTTTGAAGTATTTATGTATTTTACCTTTCTTAATCTATCCACATTAATCAAATTAACCTTTACTATTTTAAAATAATAAATAAAAAAAATTAAATTTTATTAATAATAAGTTGGGGTCTTACAATATGCTTTCAATTTCAATAAGGACTGACTGAACGGGGCACTTAGTACTTTGGTTCGATTAACTTGAATGATTCTTGAATATTATTCTATGAATATATTTCAATATTTTTCATGCAGTCAAATCTTTACTATAATTATTAGGTGATACATACTACAGCTTTTGGATTTCAATTTCACTTCACTTCACTTCTAGTTAAATTATATTGATTTGACCATTATATATATATATATATATATATATATATATATATATATATATATATATATATATATACAAAGAGTCCGCCTAAACTAAATGTACGTCACCAAATTGTCGGTGAAGAAGTCAAAATGTATGTGGCACCATTTCAATTGTTCCACGGCATCCACGTACACATTATATTTCCTGTCCTGGCCAAGAATGAGAAAGGTTTGGTTACGTACATAGAATTTGATTGAAACAAATTCATCAGAAGGTTAAAAAAAATAAAAAATAAAATCAGGGAGAAATATTTTTAGAATATAATAGGGGGTGGGGGTGGGGGTGGGGGTGGGGGGTGGGGGGTGGGGGGAATTTAAAAAAAACAACTATGCACGAGTGCATAAACCTTAATGTGGTTTTCACATGCATGTTTATCATCAATAAACTGGTGTTAGGCATGATTCTCACCAACACAACTCAATTATTGGTACGTTTACTTAAATACCATAACACATTAAAATTGGAGTACTAATTATACATAGGAGTACTTAGTTTAATCAATATGCGCGCACATATATATGTAATAATGCACGCATTATTACATGATCATTATTATTGTTTTACCCGCAATTTTGGGGATCAATACTATAATTAATATTTTCTCCGTTCTTTAATATAAGTCGTTTTAGAGTTGTGTACAAGTATTAAGGAAATGATTGTATAGTTAAATATGATATCAATTGTCTATATTGCCCTTATATTGAAAAAAGAGTGTTATTTATTGAGCAAAAAATAGTGTGAGAATCAAAGTTATATTTATTACTTGGGATAATATTGAAAATTAAGCAATTAATGCTTACTTAAAATTCTCAAACGACTTATATATATTAAGGAATAAAAATATTTCTCTAAAACGACTTATATTAAGGAACGGATGTAGTACTACTTTTAAGTCTTTCTTAGTGATCGGTCAATTAATTAAGCAGCTTATAATATCGACCGTTACGTGTTTATACTAGCATCAGGGAGTAAGAAAATAAATGAATATAATTAAACACAGAGTAAGAAAATAAATCCTAATTAACAGCATTTCTGATATTCAACCCCACAAGGGGAAAAAAACTTAAATCATATTTTCATACGATCATCTTACAAGTTTATCCATTAATTACTTATAAAAGTAAAATAAGATAATCCAATTAAATAATGAAATAAATAATAATGCTTATATATATATATATATATATATATATATCATTATTATATAATAAGGATGCAATCCAAAAGTATATATAGTTTTCAAGGGCTGCTGCGTACAATCATCATTCATCAACATCTGATGAGCGCGTTACGGAAAGAAGTAGATAAATTACTATATATAAATAAAGATTTGGGTGCCTATGAAGCAATAATTGGCATAACTATGTAGTAGTTTAGAAAAAGTATTTGCGCGCGGGCATCTCTCATCACTTTGGATAGGCCTTGAAGGTGACCGATTCAGAATTATTCATTTTAATATATATATATATATATATATATATATATATATATATATATATATATATATATATACACACACAATATATACGCGTTGAAGGAGAGAAAATAGTACATATACAAGAAAACAAATACTATATATGACTGTTCTAAAATTTAATAGTACGTGGTCCATAAAAGCTGGTGGAGGTGCCACGTACGTCAGCGAACCCACAAGGAGTATTATATATAGGGAGCTAGAGACATCACTAGCAGCACAATCCAATTAAGAGAGAGTGATAGACTAAGTATTAGTAATATATATATATATAAAAGTGAGTTTCTAGCTAGCTAGCTAGCTCGTCCATTTGCATTAATATTTTTCTAACTAAAAATGTCGGTTAAGATAGCAGCTATAGCCGAGTCATGTTTTCCAATTACTCCGCCGTTAAATATTAGAGCGGAGGAGGTGGTGGTGGTGAGAGAGTATGTTGAGAAGAGAGATAAGATGGTGGTGGTGGTGGAGGAGGAGGTGGTGGTGGTGAGAGAGTATGATGAGAAGAGAGATAAGATGGTGGTGGAGGAGATGGAGAGGCGGTGCGAGTTCGGGCAGGCAGACAATAATCAGCCCACTCTTGTCACTGACCTTTTGGGCGACCCTCTTTGCCGCGTCCGGAACTTCCCCTCCCATGTCATGATGGTATATATATATGATTAATCATGAGTATATATATTAGTATGTCGTAAACTGTTACTTAAGTGTACTATATTTTGCATGGTTGCCCATTGTCCGTCCATGCATGCATATTGGTAATAAAATAAAATAAGAGAAAAAGAACTTAAATTTTTTAACTGTATTTCATGGTCAGATATTTTTTATTTTTGAATTTACAATTACTTGAAATGAATGCTAGCTACTCATTGATATTCAGCAATTAAAGCATGTTTATTAGAGAGAGAGAGAGAGAGAGAGAGAGAGAGAGAGAAATAATTGTCATATCTTGAGGCTATATCACAATTTAAAGACTTCCTATATATTTTTTCTCTTAAAAAAAAAATCCCTTCTCTCCCCCCACCTTTTATCAACCCCTAATTTTCTTTAACGTGATTTCACTTCACGCATCTAGTGTATATCAAGCATACTCGTGTATAGTAATGCTCTTAAATAATTAGATAAATAATCGTATATAGTGTGTGTGTATGTATATATATATATATGCACACAGGTTGCAGAGTACGGAGAAGAGATGAGAGAAGTTGTAGGGGTGATTAGGGGGTGTATCAAAACTGTTACAAGAGGAAAGAAATCCCCTACTGATTTTCCAGTTTACGTAAAGTTGGGCTATATTCTGGGACTAAGGGTTTCACCAACTCACAGGTTGGTTTGTTTTTTTTAGTTTCTTAATTCTCTCTATGAGAATATGCTTGATTAATACTAGTAATTAATTTCTTGGTTTCTAAAACTACTACCTCCACACAAATTACGATTAGTAATATTCCACAATAAAGGAAGTCTTTACATAATATTGTTCCTCGTATCCTGGAAAGGAATGAATAGATGGCTGCTATTCAATAAGCTTTTAGCCACTTCTTGAAAGGCGGATCAATTACTCGCTATCCATATTTATATTTTTTTATATAGTCAAATACTCAAATATTGTACACTAATTAATTAACAAGTTTATATACGTATATATTTTTCAATAATATATATATATATATATAGTACTCGATCTAGTGATTAAAGAATAATTACAAAAAAGAAATATATACAAAATTATATGTAATATTGTGATTAGTTATAATAATTGGCTAATTACCCATGCATGCATGGTAAATCATATGTTAATTACACTTTAACACGTTCTCTTTATATATAAAAGTTCTCTATGTTTTTGCTCAAACATACATGTATATAATTAAGATGGATATATATTTACTACCTCACAATATTCCATTATCCTTAGTACTGGCCCGACTCCTTAATTATGAGAGCCTTTAATTTGTTTTTCCCACATGATCAATACATACGATATATGACATCTTTATATACTTAATTAATTCTTATTTAATATATAATCTACTCTTCCCAATAGAGTTAGTTAACTTGTATCTGTACGTTTAATATAGGAAACTAATATTTTATATAACTTTTTGATATTTTATATAAAATTGTCTCTCGTAAATTTTATTGCGATGATTTATACTGTCGCTATATATTTACAACAACATTTTTTATGTAAAAATATTAAAATTAAAATTCATATAAAAATATCAATTTTCTTAATATATTTCCGGCCACTAACAATTTTTAATTTATACTAGTAGTAGTATTAATTAACAAAGGTAGAACTTGATAAAAAAGCGCGCAAAAAGGGTATTTATTTGTTAGGACTTAGGTGCATGCATGTCACATTATATCTAGCTAGTTAAAGTACTCTTTCTGATCCGTGGGAAAAGAATATAATTTCGGTGCATGGAACATATTCCGTACACTAGCTAGCATTATTAATTAATTAATTATTAGCCCAAAGCATTCTTTAATATATCTAGCATCAAATCAATACACCCAAATGACTAAATTAAGTAATCTCGTAAAAATCCACCCACTTTTTCCAAATAAATAAACCCACCTTAATTAATCAAAATAGTATATATACAGGAGTACATGAATTAGTGGGAGATTAAATTAAAATAATACCCGCCCACCAACTATATTATACTTATTATGCTAAATAATTACTAAGAAATAATAATGATTGCTTAATTACCTTATTTTGCATGCAGGCGACTTGGTATTGGCGCAAAACTTGTGAAACATTTAGAAGAATGGTGCAAACAAAATGGCGCGGATTACGCTTATATGGCCACAGATTGCAGCAACCAGCCTTCCATCAATTTGTTTACTCGAAAATTTCAATACGTCAAGTTTCGAAACCCTACAATGTTGGTGCACCCCGTCCATGCCCACTACAAGCCACTAGGCTCGGGCATTGCCATTGTCCCGGTCCATCCTCAGCTCGCCGAGTCAATCTATCGCCGAGTCTTTGCCAGCTCGGAGTTCTTCCCTAAGGATTTGAACCAAATTTTAACCAACAAATTGAGTTTAGGCAGTTTCATGGCCTTACCCAAAAAATATCTCCCTAATTGGGATCCGAAAATGGAAAGGTTACCACATAAGTTTGCTATTTTAAGTGTATGGAACACAATGGAAGTATTTAAGTTACAAGTGAAGGGGGTGTCAGCACTAACGTACGCCTGGTGCGCAGGGAGTAGGGTGTTGGACAATTTGATGCCTTGGCTTAGGTCGCCATCCATTCCTAATGTTTTTAAGGATTTTGGGGTTTATTTCTTGTATGGACTTCACATGGAAGGAAAGGGTGCTTCGCGGTTCATGAAGTCTCTTTGTTCCTTCGCTCATAATATGGCGAGAGATGATGATGGATGTGGGGCGGTGGTGGCTGAGGTGGACCGGTGGGACCCAGTACGCCGAGCGATACCACATTGGAGGAAGTTTTCGTTGGACGAAGATCTGTGGTGCATAAAGAAGCTTACAGCCGCGAAGCATGAAGTCACCACCGGGGAGAATGGTGAACCATACGATTGGATTAAATCTCGATCATCCGGCTCAGTGATATTTGTTGACCCTCGCGATTTTTGACTCTTTGTAGGGCATAATCGATCTCGATCGTGTGTGTTACTTATTGTTCGTAAGAATATAATTTAATGTATTTTTGTAGTGATTTCATTTTTCACCAAATATGAATGGACGCAAGTCTTCAAAAAATTGTACTCCCAAACTTATTAATAACAAGTTAATTTTAGATGACTTAAAATTAATAGGCTTAAATATGAATTAGTACCCTAAACTATATGTCATATTTCACTTCGGTGATTCACCTTTCAATTTTGTCAATTAGATGATTAAACTATCAATTTTTTCAATTAGACCAATTGAACATACCACGCGTCGAAATTGCCGACGTGGCTTTATTATCAATGGGGCCTTAAGAAACTTATGTGGCAAAAAAAATATTTTTAATTATTAAATAAACAACTCGATTAAACAAAGGCAAAAACAATTGAAAACATAAATTAACATTTCTAATTAATATAAAACAAATAAATATCAGCTTTTACACCATTACAATCGATCGATCAAGATCTCTCCCCAAATCGAACGATAAACTCTAGCTCAATCGAAGTAAAAATTTTCTGATAATCAAAATTTCTTCACAAACAATAACATCATCGATCAAAACCAAATCAAACAAAGATACTGAATCAAAGCCAAAACCAAATCACAAGATTTCGCAACACAAACAAACAGCAAAACCAAATCAATAACACAAGACCAAATCAATAACAGCACAAGAAAATCACAAAGCCGTTGTGAGACCCCAAATTTTATGAAATAAAAGTGTTCAATTTTTCTATTTTGGTGAATAGTTAAATTGATAAAAGTTTAAAGTTAAGGGTCATATTTGAAATTTTTTTAAAGTAGACAAGTTGTCATAAAATACATGGTTACTATTCACGAGTTACTATTCACGGGTTACTATTCACTCTAGTATTTGGGACACTTTTTGTGTCGGAGTTACTATTCACGAGTTACTATTCACGGGTTACTATTCACCAAAATTACTATTCACTCTAGTATTGTTCACTCGAGTATTTGGGACACTTTTGTGTCGTAATACTATTCACTTAGTTACTATTCACGAATTACTTATTCATGAGTTACTATTCACCCAACAAAATATTTTATGAAAATAACAAATGAAGTTTTACTGGTTGATCTTTGTTGAACTACTCATTAGTAAAAATGCGATGTCGTGTGGTTGCGTAAGAATGCAAGTGGTATTGATTATTGATCTTTATGTGAAAAGTCACTCATTTGATTCCATTATCACGATTAATAATATGAATTATTATAATGATAATGACGTTTTTGTTTTATTCAGATTATTAACGTAATAAAATGCGAAAACATCTTTTATATAAAATGTATAATTTATTAAAGTTATTCTATAAATAGAATATATTATATTTTATTATGCGTAGTATTGCGTAGTGTTAAGCGTATAGTGTTGCATAGTGTTTTGCATAGTAAAATGTTTTTATATAAATAGAATATATGATATTTTATTTAAAAGATTTTGCTTTAAATATGGATGAGTCGATTAAAGTAAATCAATCTGGATAGTTCATGGATTAATTACTTTTGCATTCTATTTTCCTATAAATGAAAGCTCATTCCTTCATTATTTTCTTACTTAATTCACCTAAACTCTGAGAGAAAATATATAGAGAGAAGCTATAGAGAGAAAATCTATGAGAGAAGAAGAAGAGTATTCGTACTTCACTACTTTGATATCCAAAGGTCTTTTACTTGAAGGGATATTATTTGTTGTACCTGTAAGGGGTGTTATTCTTCTTATTCATGAAGAGAACTTCATTATTCCATTCATTATTATTCATTTGGAATAACTCAGAAAAGTGGTATACCCTATACATAAACATGTATATGCGATACCCTATACTTAGTGAAATCCTTATGTTATTCCATCCTTATTTATTCATTGGAATAACTTTTGTGTACTGAAATCCCCTATACTTGGTGATCTTCTTCATTATTCCATTCATTATTATTACATTGAATAACTATAAAAGTGGCATACCCTATACATAACTCAGATACGCAAGATACCCTATACTTGGTGAAATCTTTATATTATTCCATTCTTATTTATTCTGTTGGAATAACTCAGATACGCTTAATCCCTATACTTGGTGATCTTCTTCATTATTCCATTCTTTATTATTCATTTGGAATATCCTCGTGCGTGTGTTTTACACCGGACCGGTTCCATTGTTTATTATTCCGCATTTATTATTACATTTGGAATATTACGTCTCGTGTGTTTTACACCTACACGGTTCCATTGTTTATTATTCAAAGATTTATTATTCATTGGATCATCCTCGCAAGCTGTGAATTTCACCGACTGGTTCCGTTATTATTATTCTGCTGAATAACTCGCCTCATCAAGCTTACCGCATGCATGGTGATTTCTTTTGTTATTCCATTCTTTATTATACCCAGTTAGTTAAAACTTTGACTTCTATACTCCATGAAATTAGTAGAATATCCTTGATATTTGCGTTTCATCCAAAGATCTTTTCATGGAAATATTCTTCCGATCATTCTTGAATTTTACTCTACAAAACAAAGATTATCTTATTGACAATTTGACGTTACTTAATTCTCGGATAAAATAATTCTTGAACTTGTTTTATTGAATTATTATGTCATTGTCATCATCCTCATGATATATTATGTTATCTTTGGCTTACGTGCATAGATGAACTTAATATGATTATGACCAGGATCATTCGATAATCACGGCTTGTTATAAATGATGTGATAAAAGTCCTCGCCGGCACCTGTAATGCAAATGATGGATAGTTTTGGTATGATTATGACCGTGGGTGATTCTAAGATAGTCACGACCATTGATAATTTGATGAAAATCCTTGACCGTGGTAATGCGGGGATGATTAGATGTGGTGGTTTATTTGTTAAAATTTGAGTCTCAACGATAAAAATTGATGAAAACCTTTTAAAACCTAAAAGATAGTAGATTTTATTCTCTACTTGACTCTTTTAATGGATTGCGATATTCCGTTCGCAGCTAAACTGGTTTGTCTATTATATTTTATCGCTTTAACATCATTTGAAGGCTAATGATAATTTATTCTCGCATTATCTTAGTCATAATATTTCTTCTTCGGGCTAGTTGAGCTCATCCTTTCTTTCACTTTTTTCTTCTTGAAATGAGAACATAGGCCGGACGAGTCGGGAACGCAAGTAATGGTCCGGAGGATAGCATTAGTAGTCCTCACTATTCGTGAAATAGTGTGATAATAGTTGTAATGAGGACTCCTTTTGAGTTTATATAATATCTAGTAGACAATATTTGTATTCAAACTCACGCTTTATGTCGTATTGTACACGATAGTTATATTAATAAGTTGTATTTGAATTTATGTACCATGTAAGTGGCGACCCAAGATGGGTGGCGATACCTAATTTTGGGGCGCCACGGTTGGTATCGAGCTTAGGGATATGATCCCCAGCTAAGAGGTGAGAATAATACTAGGAGGGAGAGACAGAGGAATACCTTCGCTAGAATGACCTACCTAAGTTTATGTCTTATTTTATTGGTTCATTCGAGAATATAGGGATAATTTGTTACATGTCAATTAACCTTGTTTTGTGACAAGTGTTTGAGAATGGCATCTAAAAATGCCGAGATAAGCAATGAAGCACATGAGAGTGTTGATTCACCTCAAACAAAAGGTAACGACCAACAACACGATAATAATCATCTTCGGTGGCAATTTATCGAGACAATGATAACCATCGTGGGGAAATTATCATGCTAAGAATGGTAACCACTTGATTGGTAATCAAGGCAAAGATAATAAAGTGGAAATGGCAAGAAGAGTGAAAGTAGTATGCACACAAGCCAATCATGTTTGATGATAAAGCATATACTTTGTAACAATCTTATTCATTTATTAATAAAAGTATTAATTTATTAAAGGCTTTTAATTATCTACACGATCTTTGTTTTATAATATGTGATAAACCCATAGTTTTAAGCAATGCTTTTAGAATAATGATGATGATCATTCTAATGAGATCTAAATTCTTAGAAAGCTTAAAACTAAAATAGTTCCCAATCATTGGATTACTAAATTGGGGATTAGTGAATCCGGATAGATTGGTACATATGTTGTCTTGCTTTCATTGGATGAGGATGATTGATCTCACGATCATTTGTGTGGAGACACTAAAGCAAGTATGTAGGTGCTTATTAGAGAATAAGTTCACCGAACGAGCGTGGCTCATTAAGGAATACCTAATGGAGTTTTATTTGCTGTCAATAGGAATTCTGTAGTGATAGTAAAGACAAGTAATCCTTGGACTCGAGATCATCATAGATTCTCTTGTGTATGATGAGTTATACTTTGACTTATTCCTTAAGACCCTTAGGGTATATCAAAGGTATGCTTGGGTATAATAAGTTGTATACTTGGAGATAATGTATGATCAATAAAGAATCTACCACTTCAATAAAAGAAGAGAAATGTCCTATGTGATTCGATAAATGACAACCCAAAGAGTCCTCGGTTGGCAAGCGAATGAAATTAGAAAGGAGTTTCTAATTTGCATTATTTGGAGTTGTGCATTTAAGAGTCGAATACATATAATTAAATAAAATAAGACTTGATGAAGAATTCCATGTCTTATATTTAATTGGGACATTGTATGGTGGAAGGATTGAATTGTACGGTAACTATTTACTCAAAGGTTCTTTAATGATTAATGTTGAAATCTATATTATCCGGAAAGTCGTTGATCGCTAGGAGAGCTTATCCCTATCAGAGAATAAATATTATTTATTTAAATAAATTAATTTTTTAATTTATTTATTTAAATAAGATTAGAATTGTTTCTAATTGATTTATTCACAACCTGTTTAATATGGAGAACCTAAAGGGTCACACCATAAAAGGAAGAATAATTATTTAAGAAGTTAATGGCATAATCGTAATAATATATTAAGTATATTTAATTTAATCTATGGTGATAGAATAAATTAAATAACTTAATATTTATTATTTAATATTTTAGAAATATTAAATATAAATTAATAAGAGAGTCTTATTAATATTATTACAATTATTATTATTATAATTTCTAAAAGAGTTTAGGAATTAATTTAATATAAGTACTCTCATTTATTCCTAATTGGATTAGGAAGGAAAATTAGTTAAAGGAGTTTAATTAATTATCCCTAATAAGATTAGGGAGCTTAATTAATTAAAAGAATTTAATTAATTAAATTAAACCCAATTCCTTAATTGTTAAGGTGGGTTGCCCACATCTATAAATAAGAGGAGTCTTATTATGGGTGATATGGGTTGTTGACTTTAACAAAGTACGTAATAATTTCAAGTTGTTGGGAGTATGCCTTTTCTATAGAGATAGAAAACTAAGGTTAGCCATAACACCCATCTTCTTGAATTTTATTCTTCCTTGGTGGATCACCTCTAGAGGCCAAACACATGGGTGGCTAACGTTGATCAAAGGAAGGAATCAAACCCGGTGGATTCAAGTTGAACGCGAAAAGGATTGGAGGTGAACTTGTACCTGAGGAAGCTCGATCTTCAAGGTATGATTTTATTCTTTATCTTTTCGTTTAATTAATAATTGTGCATAAAGGGTGATCCGGTATATATGGTTTGTAAAAATTTTAAACTCGATTTTAACACGCTTAGCATTTATTTTGTAATTTGATTGCGTTATGAATATTACAAACTCTAACGAAGGCATCGTAGTCAAACCTTTATCACGAATTATTAATTGTTTTAATTTGATATGTATATTGATATGTGTTTAGAACAATTTAATTGGGCATATTTTTATTATATAAAATTTATTAAATAAAAAAAAAACAAAATCGAGTCATTTTTTTTTTTGAAAACCTGACTGTTTTGGATATATATATATATATTATGTAATATGTACGAAAACAAAGTCATTGGTTTTAATTCATATTGCATATAACGCATTACGAAATTCAAGGAGAAATCGAATCATACAAATAAAAAAAAAAAAAAGGGGGGATTCGGTTAGCTAATGTGAATTCAAGTTAAGACGAAATCGAGAACAACATATATATATATATATACTAATATATATATATATATAATATATATTACTGAATATATATATACATATATATATTCTTAATTATTATATAATTAAAATAAAAGTTTATTTTAATTTTAAAATAAAAGGTTTATTTTAATATTAAAATATAAAATTTATTTTAATTTTAAATAATTTTATAATTAAAATAAAAGATTTATTTTAATCTTAAAATAAAAGGTTTGTTTTAATATTAAAATAAAAGATTTATTTTAATTTTAAAATTAAATTTCATGCTAACTAATTAGAGTTGGAATTGGATTCCATAATAACTAATTGGAGTTGAAATTGGATTTTATTTTTCCTAAAATAAAGGAGTTTATTTGTGAATAGGAAAGTAAATCCATCTTTCCTTAAATAAAGGAGTTTGTTTAGATATGAAATAAGATTTCATATTATTCAAAATAAAAGAGTTTATTTGTGAATAGGAAAGAAAATCCGTGTTTCTTAAATAAAGGAGTTTATTTAGATATGAAATAGATTTCATATTATTCAAAATAAAGGAGTTTATTTGTGAATAGGAAAAGAATATCCGTGTTTCCTTTAATAAAAGATTTTTTTTTACATAGAATTGGATTCCATAATTAATTAAAATAAAAGAGTTTATTTTAATTAAAGATTTTTTTTATATATATGGAATTGGATTCAATAATTAATTAAAATAAAAGAATTTATTTTGATTAAAGATTTTGATTAAAATAAAATAGTTTATTTTATTCAAAATTGAATAAATTAAAATAAAATAGTTTTATTTTAATTTAAATTTGGATTAAAATAAAGGAGTTTATTTTGATTCAAAAATAGATTTTATACTAACTAAATTTGTCCATTAAATGATATCAATATATATATTAAATGTTTATTATTCATGAGATGAATGTTATTTATTGATGCATATGATGATGTGTATGATAATAAATGGGATTGATTATGGACTATCAACCCAATGCGATTGGATTTTATTTTAGTTGGATGCATGAATGTATGGGTTTTATTAAATGGGTCTCACAGACTCGCCTTCTCTAATTTTTCTTAATATAAATTCTATCTCCTCCTATGTACTTCCCTCGATCATTTGATCAAGGTTTCTATTTATTTTAAAATAGTTTTGTAATAGGAATAGTTAGAATTAATTTTGAAAAATTAGAGATGAAGAACAAGAAGCTTGAAGACCGTTTGTAATGGAGCCCTGTTTAAATGTAATAGTTATATTTAAATATTAATTTCGCACCCCTAGGGTTTGACCTTTTGGTTCACTTGGTGGCTCTAGTGAACCAAACTAGAATAAAAGTCCATAATCAATCCGGGTAGAATATAGTATTCTATATGTGCATGCTTATACTATATATATTATATATTATGCAAACATGCTTCGCATGTTTATTAATATAACGCGTATTTTATATATATATATGTGCATGCCGCTAAACAAGATGAGACAAATTAATAACAAACCTCTCAATTTTTATATATTAAGTCCTAAGCGTTCAAAGATATTTAGAATATCGAACGCATTTCTAGCATGATAAAATTAATAGAGTATTAAATATTTAATATGAGTTTGTTGTGTCACCACAAGGCAAGTATTAAGTATTTAAGATGTTAATTTATCACATTTGATGCTTATAAAGAAAATTGAACAATATTGTTTTGTTGTGTCACCACAAGGATGATATTTTTCTTTTTGAATATATGGAGTGCTAGGTCGGACTTAACTTGGATAATTTTGATTCGATGTGCCACCACTGATCAAAATAATCTAAGAGGCAAAATACTGAGGAGTTGCATAGTTGATGTAATTGACAAAAGTTGTCTACCTATTTATTTATATATAGTTTGTTGTGTCACCACAAGGCTATATACATTTGAAATGGGATCCTTATTCTCACTAGCAAATCTTTAATTAGATTTTGCGAACTATATAAGTGAGGTAATATAGTTTGAAGAAAATAGTGGGAGATACCAATTTAAAACAAGACCTAAATTATTTTGGTAATTAATAAAAGAATGTATGTTAAAATGTTGTTAATTACAAATTCATTTACGAAATTTTTGCAATGTCTAAAATTACTATCATCATGAAGCATATTAGATGCTAAATTAACCTGGACCTAATTAAGCGGATTGGTTAAGGAATTTGAGAATAGTTCTCATAGTGAAAAAGCTATCTTATGTCCTTAATACGCCTATCCTGCAATGGTTGCGAGATAATGCCTCTGAGGAAGATATTGCTACTTTTAGAAAGTGGCAAGATGATGCATGATTGATCAATGCATCATGCTCAAGTCCACGAGTAACGAGAGCTTCAACGTCGGCATGAAACTATGGATGCTCCTACTATATTCCCAAGCACATCAAGAAGTTGATGGTGAGAAAAAGGACCGATAGATATCGAGATATCTAAGGAGCTCTTCCGATCTAGAATGGCCAATGACACTATATAAGATGCATAAAAAAAGTTCTTAACATAATCAATTTGATTGATCAATTAGGACAACTGGTTTTGTCATGGATGGAGAGTTGAGCCAAGATATGATCTTGCACTCACTCCCTGACTCCTTTCACAATTGTTGTGAATTTTCATATGAACAAGCTAGATATCGCCTTTCTTGATTTGCTTAACATGTTGAAAAATGTTGAGAGTCACTTTCCAACCAAGAAAGATCAAGTCTTCTTGGGTAGGGGCCAAAGGATCTTCCGAAAAGAAGAACGATTCAAAGAAGGTAAATAGAAAGGCGTAAACAAAGGATAATAAGAACAAAACCGATATGGATGGCAAAGGCGTTTGCTTCCACTACAATAAGCTTCGACATCGGAAAGAAATCTGCAAGAAGCATCTTGCGAGGCTAACCAAAGAAGCTTAGTGAAGTTTGATTACAATACGCTTTTTTGTTCATGATTGAAATAAATTTTTCTTTAAGTCAAGGTTCTACTTGGGTATTGGATACTGACTTTGGTTATCATAAATATAGATTTATGAAGGACCAAGCAGTAGAAAGCTAAACAAATATAAGTAATCCTATGTGGAAAAAATGTAGCAAAGGTTGCCATATTAGCCATAGAAACTTATAGTTTAGCAATGCCTACGGAAAATCTATTAAGTCAATAAGTTGTTATTGTATTCCAGTTTGTTAAAATATTATTTCCATTTTATTGTTGGACAATGAAATCTTTGGTATTATAATTAAGAACAATTGTTGTTCTATTTATAATAATAATGTTTTGTATAGGGCAGAATATCACTTAATGGATTTTGTATACTTGACTTACGTGAAAATATATTTTACAAATTGAACAAACTAGTATAAGAAAAGGAGATGATCATTCAAAGAGTTGAATGTGTGTATTTGCTTTGAATACAATTGTGAATTATTTGAAAGGTTCAAAGAATTGAAATGAAATAAATTGGCAATGTATTAAGATTCTTTGATTAGATCAAGGAATAAATACTTGTCTTGATAAGTTTCTAGATCATCTCAAATAGTTTTCTCATAATGGACACATCCCGATATGCAATAATTGATTGATGTATCCGAATGAAAAATCGTACCTTGTTGGACATGGTGCGGTCCATAATGATTTTACCGACATTCCAAAGATCCTTCCGGGATAATGTCCTAGAGATGGACATATCTCGAAAATGGTAACCTCAAAATCCATTTTCAAGACTCCATAAAAGTTATGGATGGGGGAGGATTCCTAATCTTAAGTTTGTTAAGATAAGGGGTTCCAACTTATGTGAAAAGGTTTCAAAAGGATAAGCTTGGGATAAGATTTGACAAGTGTCGATTTGTGGGACATCCTAAAGTAAGTTTAGGTATATATGTTCTATAATTCTACTTAGCAAAATGTGTTTGTTACGAAACACGCCGCTTCTAAGATAAAGGCGTTTATCATTGAAGGGCTAATGGGAGGATAATAGATCTTGAAAAGTTCAAGAACCACAAAAAACACTATAAGTCAAATAAGAGGAACTGTAGATAGACCTATTATACCACAACTGAATCGTAAATCTGGAATAGTATCGAAGATACCTGGAGGTATGGATTCATCATAGATGATGATGATGAGGTACACATCATAGAAGATGATGATCCAATTACATACGATGAGGTAAGTGTTGTAGTCACTCAGAGAAATGGATTGAAGCAAGTTTCTCAAATATGGAACATTCGTTTTGATGAGGCAATCAAAAGATTTTGATTTTATCAAAATAAGAATGAACCTAGTGTGTACAAAAGGGTCGGGTGAGAGCATCGTGACATTCCTAAGTACTATATGATGATATACTACGGATAAGGAATGATATACCATATGCTGATCGATCAAGAAGATAAAGTTGTCTAAACATTCCTCCACGAATGATTTGGAAGAGTATCTTAATTGGGGATATAAATCTATATAGATAGATTTAAAAGGATGCTCAACTTAACCCAAGTAACGATATATTCATTTGATGCTAAAGTCGTTTAGCATGGCAAACTCCAAGAGATGTCTCATGTCGATGAGCTATGGAGTGTATCTCTCTTAATAGTCCCCATAGACTCCAAAAAGAGAGATCGCATGAGTGACAATCATGTATGCAATGAAATATACGAGACCTGATGTTGATCGGTCATATTCTGGAGAAGTTCACTATGAGTCAGTGAAAACATCTTAAAGTGCTTAACCCAAGCACTAAGGATGTGATCATATTCATGGTGGGTCTAAATTAAAACTAGAGGGCTTAATCGGACTCAAGTTTTTCGAAGATGAGAAAAAGATGACGAAAAATCCACTTTAAGGTAAAGGGTTACTTTGAACAGTGGTGCAGTGGAATTGGAAAGGTTCCAAACACAAAGAGTTGTTGGTTTAGTGATAAAGACAAAGTATATAGCTATAAATGAAGCTGCAAGTTGATTGTTTGGATTAAAAGTTCATTACAGAACTAGGAATAGTTCCTAAATCTCATCTTGGATCTAAACATGTGTTGTGACACTTTCATTTGATTATTAGAATCATTGAAAGATGGGAAATCACTATAGAGATAGTGGACTCTCATGAACAACATTACATATCCATTAACTAAAGCTTATCCAACAATGAGGATAATCGCCACTTAGAGAAGAAGAGTATAAGATACCATGACGATTGGCTTTAGTGCAGTGGGAGATTGAAAGTAGTAGTATGCACACAAGCCAATCATGTTTGATGATAAAGCATATACTTTGTAACAATCTTATTCATTTATTAATAAAAAGTATTAATTTATTAAAGGCTTTTAATTATCTACATGATCTTTGTTTTATAATATGTGATAAACCCATAGTTTTAAGCAATGCTTTTAGAATAATGATGATGATCATTCTAATGAGATCTAAATTCTTAGAAAGCTTAAAACTAAAATAGTTCCCAATCGTTGGATTACTAAATTAGGGATTAGTGAATCCGGATAGATTGGGTACATACGTTAACTTGCTTCATTGGATGAGGATGATTGATCTCATGATCATTTGTGTGGAGACACTAAAGCAAGTATGTAGGTGCTTATTAGAGAATAAGTTCAACGAACGTGGCTCGCTAAAGAATACCTTGGAGTTTTATTTGTTCATCAATAGAATTCTGTAGTGATAGTAGTCTGAGTAATCCTTGGACTTGAGATCATCATAGTATCTTGTGTATGATGAGTTATACTTTGACTTATTTCTTAAGACCCTTGGGGTATATCAAAGGGTATGCTTGGGTATAATAAGTTGTACATGGAGATAATGTATGATCAATAAAGAATCTACCACTTCTAATAAAAGAAGAGAAATGTCCTATGTGATTCGATAAATGACAACCCAGTGAGTCCTTGGCAATGCAGAATGAAATTAGAAAGGAGTTTCTAATTTGCATTATTTGAGTTAGGCATTTAAGAGTCGAAATACATATAATTAAATAAAATAAGACTTGACAAGAATTCCATGTCTTATATTTAATTGGGACATTGTATGGTGGAAGGATTGAATTATGCGGTAACTATTTACTCAAAGGTTCTTTAATGATTAATGTTGAAATCTATATTATCCGAAAAGTCGTTGATCGCTAGGGGAGGCTTATCCTTATTGTAGAATAAATATTATTTATTTAAATAAATTAATTTTTAATTTATTTATTTAAATAAGATTAGAATTGTTCTAATTAATTTATTCACAACCTATTTAATACGGAGAACCTAAAGGGTCACACCATAAAAGGAAGAATAATTATTTAAGAAGTTAATGGCATAATCGTAATAATATGTTAAGTATATTTAATTTAATCTATGGTGATAGAATAAATTAAATAACTTAATATTATTATTTAATATTTTAGAAATATTAAATATAAATTAATAAGAGGAGTCTTATTAATATTATTACAATTATTATTATTATAATTTCTAAAAGAGTTTAGGAATTAATTTAATATAAGTACTCTCATTTATTCCTAATTGGATTAGGAAGGAAAATTAGTTAAAGGAGTTTAATTAATTATCCCTAATAAGATTAGGGAGCTTAATTAATTAAAAGAATTTAATTAATTAAATAAAACCCAATTCCTTAATTGTTAAGGTGGGTTGCCCACATCTATAAATAAGAGGAGTCTTATTATGGGTGATATGGGTTGTTGACTTTAACAAAGTACGTAATAATTCCAAGTTGTTGGGAGTATGCCTTTTCTATAGAGATAGAAAAACTAGGGTTAGCCATAACACCCATCTTCTTGAATTTTATTCTTCCTGGTGGATCACCTCTGGGAGAGGCCAAACACACGGGTGGCTAACGTTGATCAAAGGAAGGAACCAAACCCGGTGGATTCAAGTTGAACGCGAAAAGGATTGGAGGTGAACTTGTACCTGAGGAAGCTCGATCTTCAAGGGTATGATTTTATTCTTTATCTTTTCGTTTAATTAATAATTGTGCATAAAGGGTGATCCGGGTATATGGTTTGTAAATTTTTAAACTCTGATTTTAACACGCTTCCGCATTATTTTGCAATTTGATTGCGTTATGAATATTACAAACCTAACAAAGAGAAGGTTATTTAGCTCAATTTTGTTGTGCACCAAAGTCAAGTCTAGCGATTCGGTGGCACCAAAGGTGGATATGGACAAAACAAAGTCGTTGGTTTTTTGGAAGTGCATTTTTCATGACTTCTCAAAAGCGAGTAAACCGAACGAAGTTAGCACGGGTTAGTTAATTATAAATTGTGAAGTCTATACCTTATAAGATCTGGGATTCTACCCATTATTTTATCTCTCTTCTTTGCGTTCAACGTTTAAATTTGACTCAGGAGAAGTTAGACTTTGACTTATTGGTTGAAACTTCGTTAGTAGGAGCCTTCGTTATCGCTTACTATTTTTAAATCTTGTTTGATTCAAATAAACACTTTCACGTTACTCGTCGATCTTATCTTTTTGAAAATACTTGCCTTTGATGTGATTTTAGGAATCAATTGGTTAACTACTCATCATGCTTTTAAGTAAGTTATTAGCTTTTATATTCATAACCAACCTTGTTGTGTGAATTCAAGTAACCAAACTACTAAAGTCAATTATTGTCATATCAAGTGTGAGACCCCATATTTTATCAATAAAGATTTAAATTTTGTCGAAATAATTTTTAATATTATGGTGTGAATTTGAGATAATATTATAGTTGTGGGTAGTATTTATAAATTTTGCAAAGTATGCAAGTTGTTATAAAATATTCGTTTGGTCTGGGAATATTCTTTTTATTAGGAATATTCGTACAACTACTCAATCATTGGTGGACCCCACAATGTAATTATTGTCGAATTGAGAAAACGACAAAAATATTTTATAAAAAAATAACGGCGGAGGTGTTACCGCTTAAAACCGCTGAACTACCCTTGGTAAAAAATACAAGTAATAAAAGCGTGGTTGTATAAGAGCACACTGGTATTGATTATTGATGCTTACGTGAGAAGTCACTCAATTATGCTCGATTATTACTACAATAATTCTTTGCATCATATCTCTTATATTATTGATTCAATTATTGTCACAAGATCATCATCATATAATATGTTATATTATTAATTGAGACGACAAGTTATAAATGATTAATAATTGTTGAAAGATTAAAAATGTGTTGATTAAAATAAAATGATTTGTGGTAATATTTATTCAATCCTTAATGTATATAAAGAGTCTTATTATGAGACGTTTGTGGTAAGTTTGATTATTTTATGGGGGCCATATGTCATTATCTAAGAGTCTCTTCACAATAAGTAATTACCCTTATGAATAGTAATTACCTTCACAATAGTAGTAATTACCTTTACCGGACGTCAAACCACTTGCCGTTTCACATTACAAAAGGCCGAACCACTTGTCGTTTCACATTACAAAGCGCCGAACCACTTTTCTTTTCACATCACCACCGTCCAAGCCACTTGCTTTTCACATGGTAGGTCTTAAGCTAAAAATCTTCTATAAATAGAGGCCTAGTGCTTCATTATTTTCACGAATTCAATTTGAAACTCTAGAGAGGGAAACTATAGAGAGAAAGAAGAAAAAAGTATTCTCTTACTTCACCTTGCCAATATTCGGTTTCTTCTAAGGTAGGGAATATTATTTGTTGTGCACCCGTAAGTGGTGTTATTCTTTCTTATTCATGAAGAGAACTGTTGTTATTCCATTCTTATTATTTTGTTGGAATAACTCGTAAAAGTGGTATACCCTATACATAACTCATATCATGCGTATACCCTATACTTGGTGAAATCCTTATATTATTCCATTCTTATTTATTACATTGGAATAACTCGTATACGCCGAATCCCCTATACTTGGTGATCTCCTTCATTATTCCATTCTTTATTATTCTGCTGGAATATCCATGCATGTGTTTTACACCGGACACGGTTCCATTGTTTATTATTTCGCATTTATTATTCTGCTGGAATATCCTCATCGCATGTGTTTTACACCGACCTTGTTCCATTGTTTATTATTCAAAGATTTATTATTCTCATTGGATCATCCTGCTTGCAGTGTGAATTTCACCGACCCGTTCCGTTATTATTATTCTCGTTGGAATAACCTGCCTACGCCAAGCACCGCATGCGTGGTGATTTCTTTTGTTATTCCATTCTTTATTATACTCGCTTTAGTTAAATCTTTAACTTCTATACTCCATGAAATTAGTGGAATATCCTTGATATATTTGCGCTTCATCCAAAGATCTTTTCATGGAAATATTCTTCCGATCATTCTTGAATTTTACTCTACAAAACAAAGATTATTTTTTTACAATTTGACGTTAATAATTCCTGGATAAAATAATTCTTGAACTTGTTTTATTGAATTATTATGTCATTGTCATCATCCTCATGTTATATTATGTTATCTTCTAACTACGTGTATAGATGAACTTAGTATGATTATGACCGTGGATCATTCTGTATAATCACGGCTTGTTATAAATGATGTGATAAAAGTCCTCAAAGGCACAGTAATGCGATGATGGATAATTTTGGTATGATTATGACCAGGGGTGATTCGGTATAGTCATGACCATTGATAATTTGATGAATATCCTCGGCAGTAGTGAGGGGGGGTGATTCGATGATGTGGATTATTTATTAAAGTCGAGTCTCACCTATAACAAAGGATGAAAAACCTTTTAAAACCTAAAAGATAGTAGACTTTATTCTCTACTTGACTCTTTTAATGATTGCTTATTCCACGCAGCTTAAACTTGTTGTCTATTGTATTTTATCGGTTTAACAATCATGAAGGCTAATGATAAATTATTCTCGCATTATCTTAGTCATAATATTTCTTATTGGGCTAGTTGAGCTCACCCTTTCTTTCACCGCTTCTCTTCGTGAAATGAGAACATAGCCGGGACGAGTGGGGAACCAGAGTAATGGTCCAAAGGATAGCATTAGTAGTCCTCACTATTCTCGTGAAATAAAGTGTGATAATAGTAGTAATGAGGACTCCTTTTGAGTTTGTATAATATCTAGTAGACAATATTTGTATTCAAACTCACAGCTTATGTCGATTGTACGGCATGCTTATATTAGTAAGTTGTATTTGAATTTATGTACCATGTAAGTGGCGACCCAAGATGGGTGACGTATACCCTAATTTTGGGGGCGCCACAACTTGGTATCGTAGCTTGAGGATATGATCCCGGCTAAGATGTGAGAATAGTACTAGGAGGGAGAGACGGGAATACCTTCGCTAGTATGACCTACCTAAGTTTATTTGGTATTTGATTGGTCTGGCCGAGTATAGTGATAATATGTTGCATGTCAATTAACCCTTATTTTGTGGCGTTGTTTGAAATGGCAAAATTGAAAATATTCACAATGGAGTGAATGTGACCGCTTGTGACACCTTTAATCACTAATCAAAGTTAATGCAAAGGTCGATTTGCGAACAAATTAGAGATATCCATGTAGTGAATGAAGAACTAATTGTTGCACCCGAGCTAGTTGCAGAGGTAGCAGCTGAGAGTGAGGAAGAAGAGGAAGAAGAGGAACCTGAGGAGAATTGGTTAGAAGAAGTTTATGATCAAAACTTAGAATTACAAAATCGTGTTCGTGAGCTAGAAGAACAGGTTGAAGAACGGTAAACTATTCGTGGAACAAAGGGATACAACAATTCAAAATTGGGTTACCCGATATGTGATGCTCGAACAAAATCACGCTTTGGGTGGTGTAAGATATTAAAGTTGAATCGAGAATTTAAAAATCAAAGATCAGCTGAAAGAAGAAACAACTGAACGAAGGAGAATAGGCGATGCATGGGTAAAAGCTGCACAACGCGTTGATAGTGTAGAAAAAGACGTCCGATCCAATAAAGCCAAAATAGATGAAATGGACTTTGCTTTTTGGACAGCAATTGGGAGAACCCAACATCGAATTCGGAATTACCCTGTGCATAGCGGTCAACCCGAATTCGATATGGATCGGAGAATAATGATTCAAATCATGGATCAGGAATGTGAAGAAGCACTTAAGGGTGGAATGTACCCTATAGTAAAGTCAAACTCAGTAATTTAAGCGAGAAGCGTTTGTTGAGAGAAACCCGAACAAAGTTATTACGGGTAAATTAATTATAAATTATTACGAAGTCTATACTTTATTCAATACAAGTTCTACCCACTTTTTATTCTACCTAGTTGTGTTCAATGTTTAAATTTGACTCAAAAAAAATTAGACTTTGATTTTTCTATTGAAACTTCGTTGGGAGAAACCTTCGCTTTCCTCACACTCGCTTATTAATCTTGTTGTTTCAAATAAACACTTTCACGATCTTATCTCTTTGAAAATACTTGCCTTTGAGGTAATTTTTGAAAATGATTGATTAACTACTCATTATTCTTTTTGTAAGGTTGTTAGCTTTCATATTCCTAACCAACCTCATTATACTTAATTCAAAGTAACCAAACCCTAAAGTTAATCACTGTTATATCAAGCCATAAGTAAAGAGCCCCGATCCTTTCGTTGTTGACTTCCTTGTGTGAAATGCACCGCTGGACTTTTCTTTAGAGGCGACGTCGTGATCAAGATGGCAAGTTGATAGGTATCATTGTGAGGTGTTATCCAGGTTAAGGGATAGAAGTCACAGTTGGTATTAATGTGACGTACTATCCAAGTCTTGGACGAGAGTAACAGTTTTGAATGATATTTCTATCATTAATAAATTTCTTGGCGTATTCTTGAAGTCTTCCTAGCCTACCCTAGAACGTGAAATCGAATTTTGTATTGACCCCAGTATAAAAACCCATTTCTTAAACCTCAAATATTTCTTCAACTAAAAGGATCTCATTTTACGTGGATTATGATGAAAGTCATAATAAAAGGATAGAACTGATGAAAATCATGGGTATATGAAGTGTTAGTAAATTTTAAGATGAGTTATGTTGGTTAGTATGTGAAAACATGAAAGTTTCTTAGAAATCACAAAGAGTTGAAAATCAGATTTTGGTGAAAAACGTAACATGAAATTCAATTGACCATATCTCCTATTATATTTTGAATTTTTGAGTGTGGTCAAGTCCTAGAGTTAGATCTATGAGTTACCTAACTAATCTAAGTGGAATTACTGGAAAAGGTGTTGTAGATTTTTGTGTGAACTGATTTTAGCAAAGGAGTGCAAAGCTGCAAAAACCAAAAAAGCTGCTGCCATGATTTTAGACGGGCTGTTTCGGCCACTTAAATTATGAGAAAAATTCTGGCCTTTTGGGACTTGAAGGTATATGGTATAAAGTACCTCCTGTCCAAAAATGAGCTCATTCTGACTTAAAATGAGCAAGTTATGACTATTTCAATATTTAGGTTTTTCCGATTTAAAACGCTATAACCGAGTTCTATAACTCCGATGACCATGAAATTTAAACCGAAGCTCACGTTAACATGTGTAAGGTCCTTCCAAGATTTGGGAATTTTGGAGTTAAACTTGAGGTAGCTAATTTCTTAAGGAATTAATTAGAAATTGATTTTTGAAAATAGTAAATGAATTTTAAAATTTCGAGAAAATATATTTTTATTATGGGACTATATTATGCTAAAACCCAGAAAAGAAATATTTTTGGGACTGATTTGGTATTTTCATGAAAATAGTTTAGTTACTTAACATATGAGTTAAATATGTTATGTGAAGTAACAAAGTTGAAAATAGGATTTTATAGCTGTAGAATCCTATATAGAATATATGCATATTTTTTTTTATGAGGATTTGATAATTGGTGATGATATCTTATGAGTATGGCATTTTTGGAAGATTAAATGCATTATATGGTAAAGCGTAAACAATTGAGATAAATTATTTATAAATTTAAGAAGTGATTAAAATATTGTTATAATATTAATGATATTAGATTATGAGATTATTAAGTGATTGATAACATGGGGATATTCTTGAATCCTTGATAAATTATATTATAAATGTTTAATATTTATTCTTTATCTCATTTGATTGATTCTTTATATCGTTATCCTCATGTTTATATTATGTTGAAAGTCATCTCGTGGCTTTGTAGAAGCATATAGATGGACTTGGTATGATTATGACCGTGGATTGTTTCGGTATAGTCATAACCGTAATTGAAAACACGATTATCTTTGGTCAGTAGTGCATGGATAATTTGTGGTCGGATACTAATGAATACACGATTATCTTTGTCAGTAGTGCATGGATAATTTGTGGTCGTGATACTAATGAATACACGATTATCTTTGGCCGTAGTGCATGGATAATTTGTGGTCGTGATACTAATGAATACACGATTATCTTTGGCAGTAGTGCATGGATAATTTGTGGTCGTGATACTAATGAATACACGATTATCTTTGGCCGCAGTGTATGGATAATTTGTGGTCGCGATACTAATGAATACACGATTATCTTCGGTCGTAGTGTGCATGGATAATTTGTGGTCGTGATACTAATGAATACACGATTATCTTTGGCCGTAGTGCATGGATAATTTGTGGTCGTGATACTAATGAATACACGATTATCTTTGGTAGTAGTGCATGGATAATTTGTGGTCGGATATCTTAATGAATGCACGATTATCTTTGGGTCAGTAATGCATGGATAATTCGTGGTCGTGATACTAATGAATATCCTTGGCCGTAGTGCGGGGATGATTCGATGATATGGATTAATTATTGAAATGAGTCTCAAAGAATGAAATATTAATTCATGGATGTGGTAAAAGTCATCTTTGGTAGTAGTAGACTTGGTATGATTATGACCAAGATTATTCGGTATAATCATGACGATAGAATGAAAACACGAATATCCTTGCCGGTGTGCAATGGATAATTCGTGGTCGTGATATTATTAAGTCGCGTCTCAAAGATTATTGGTTTTATAGCTTGTATATCTTTGGCCAGTAGTACAAAGATGAATTGTGAATAAATATCTTTGGGCCTGATTGCAAAGATGAATTTAATGTTTTCAACGATAAAGGTATTCAAGGTATCCTTACCTCTTTATCATACCCAGTCACGTACATTCTAATTTCGAGGGCAAAATTCCATAAGGAGGGAGATTGTGAGACCCCATATTTTATCAATAAAGATTTAAATTTTGTCGAAATAATTTTTAATATTATGGTGTGAATTTGAGATAATATTATAGTTGTGGTAGTATTTATAAATTTTGCAAAGTATGCAAGTTGTTATAAAATATTCGTTTGGTCAGGGAATATTCTTTTGTTAGGGAATATTCGACAACTACTCAATCATTGGTGGACCCCACAATGTAATTATTGCCGGATTGAGAAAACGACAAAAAATATTTTATAAAAATAACAATGAGGTGTTACCGTTAAAACTGCTGAACTACCCTATGGTAAAAGTATGCAAGAATACGCGTGGTTGCATAAGAAGACACCAGATTGATTATTGATGCTTACGTGAGAAGTCACTCACCTATGCTCAATTATTGCTACAATAATCACGATCATATCTCTTATATTATTGATTCAATTATTGTCACAAGATCATCCGATAATATGTTATATTATTAATTGAGACGACAAGTTATAAATGATTAATAATTGTTGAAAGATTAAAAATGTGTTGATTAAAAATAAAATGATTTGTGGTAATATTTATTCAATCCTTAATGTATATAAAGAGTCTCATTATGAGACGTTTGTGGTAAGTTTGATTATTTTATGGGGGCCCATATGTCATTATCTAAGAGTCTCTTTCGTCAATAAGTAATTACCTTTGTGAATAGTAATTACCTTCACAATAGTAATTACCTTTACCAGACGTCAAACCACTTGCCGCTTTCACATTACAAAGGCCGAACCACTTGTCGTTTCACATTACAAAGCGCCGAACCACTTTTCTTTTCACATCACCACCGCCAAGCCACTTGCCTTTTCACATGGTAGGTGCTAAGCTAGAAATCTTCTATAAATAGAGGCCTAGTGCTTCATTATTTTTCACGAATTCACTGAAACTCTAGAGAGAGAAACTATAGAGAGAAAGAAGAAAAGTATTCTGCTACTTCACCTTGTCAATATTCAGGTTCTTCTAAGGTAGGGAATATTATTTGTTGTACCTGTAAGGGGTGTTATTCTTCTTATTCATGAAGAGAACTGCTTGTTATTCCATTGCTTATTATTCTGTTGGAATAACCTGTAAAAGTGGTATACCCTATACATAACCTGTATACGCAGCATACCCTATACTTGGTGAAATCCTTATATTATTCCATTCTTATTTATTCTGTTGGAATAACCTGTATACGCGGAATCCCCTATACTTGGTGATCTCCTTCTGTTATTCCATTCTTTATTATTCTGTTGGAATATCCGTCAAGTGTTTTTTTACCGACCGGGTTCCATTGTTTATTATTCCGCATTTATTATTCTCGTTGAATATCCTCGTCTGTGTGTTTTACAATTTAACCGGTTCCATTATTTATTATTCAAAGATTTATTATTCTGTTGGATCATCCTGCTTGCGTGAATTTCACCGACCGTTCCGTTATTATTATTCTCATTGAATAACTCGTCATGCATCTGCAATCTGCGCATTTACGGTGATTTCTTTTGTTATTCCATTCTTTATTATACTCAATTGGTTAAATCTTTGACTTCTATACTCCATGAAATTAGTGGAATATCCTCGATATTTAAGCTTCATCCAAAGATCTTTTCATGGAAATATTCTTCTGATCATTCTTGAATTTTACTCTACAAAACAATATCTTGTTGACAATTTGGACGTTACTAATTCCTGGATAAAATAATTCTTGAACTTGTTTTATTGAATTATTATGTCATTGTCATCATCCTCATGATATATTATGTTATCTTCTACTTTACGTGCATAGATGAACTGAATATGATTATGACTGAGGATCATTCTAGATAATCATGGCTTGTTATAAATGATGTGATAAAAGTCCTCGATGGCACATAATGCAAATGATGGATAGTTTTGGTATGATTATAACCGGGGTGATTCAAAGATAGTCAGCGACCATTGATAATTTGATGAAAATCCTTGATCGTGGTACAGGGGATGATTAGATGTGGTGGTTTATTTGTTTTTGTCGAGTCTCAATGATAAAAATTGATGAAAACCTTTAAAACCTAAAAGATAGTAGATTTTATTCTCTACTGACTCTTTTAATGGATTGCATATTCCGCCAGTAGTTAAACTGGTTGTTCATTGTATTTTATCGCTTTAACACTCGTTGAAGGCTAATGATAATTTCTTCTCGCATTATCTTAGTCATAATATTTCTTATCAGGCTAGTTGAGCTCACCTTTTTTCACCGTTTTCTTGAGAAATGAGAACATAGCCGACGACAGCTCGAGGAACGAAGTAATGGTCCGAGGATAAGATTAGTAGTCCTCACTATTCGTGAAATAGTGTGATAATAGTTGTAATGAGGACTCCTTTTGAGTTTGTATAATATCTAGTAGACAATATTTGTATTCAAACTCACGCTTTATGTCGATTGCATACCTACGCTTATATTAGTAAGTTGTATTTGAATTTATGTACCATGTAAGTGGCGACCCAAGATGGGTGACGATATACCTAATTTTAGGGGCGCCACAAATTAGCCGCCATCGAAAAATCACAAAGCCACCATCATATCTCAAGAACTGAAAATCAATGATTCCTATGACGAACTTTAACTCAGACGTATGTATATCGCATGCATATACACACCGGTCCCAAATCTACTCAATCATAGTCCTAATTCAAATGAATGTTAAACTAAACAAAAAGAATTTCTCCAGCCCAAAATGAGAGAGAGAGATTACGTTTGCGATTTCTTCTTCGGTTTTTTCTCAGTGTCGGAGTCGGCTTCTGTAGCAGTGAAGTGAAGAAATAAAAAGGTTTGCAGATGTGGTGGGTTTGCCATTAAACTCGCAAATCTCGGCAAATCCACCGACTGAACCCACCTCGACAAATCTTTCCGGGTGAACCTCACGGGGACTTGAAGGTGGCTTTCCTGGCCTCGACCATCTCTCGTGCATAATACCCTATGACGCGGTGGTCGGAGAGCTGACTCGTCAAGGGTGAGTTTAACCTCAAGTCGGATCTGTTGGCGTGGTTGTCCGGTTGAGTACTCTGTTTTTGATTGAAGTTAGACTTTTATTGAGTGAATAGCTTTGATCGAAATTGGGGGAGGAGAGATTTGGCGGCGGCATGGTTGTCCGGTTGATTTCTTCAGATCTGTGAGTGAGTGATGATCGATTTCTTCAGATCTGAAGTTTTCGTATCTGTTTGTTTATTTGATCGAAGTTTGATCTGTTTGTTTGAATAGCTTTTTTTTTTTTTTTGTTTGTTTATTTAGCCTTTTATTGTTTTTAGTTGGTATTAATATTTAATATAAGGTGATTTGACGATTGTACCCCTTAATGTATAATAAATGTTTAATCAAAAATTAAAATATTCTTTTTTTGTTACACGTCACTAACTTTCGACCCACCTAAACTACCACATCAAAGAATTTCTCGACGACAAAACCTAATTGGATGCAAGTGGAAAAAATTAATAGTTCAATCATCTAATTGACAAAATTGAAAGGTGGATCACCGAAGTGGAATATGGTTCATAGTTTAGGATAGTAATTCATATTTAAGTCAAATTAATATGAATAACTTAATGTTAAATAATATATTACGAAAACAAATCTACATACAATTAACTATTTTAAAAATAAATGAGACATACCAAATTGAATTCGGAAATATATTAAATTAATCTTACTAGTAATTTGAAACAAACGGATGAAATATTTAAACCTTTTCTATATATAAAAGATGAAAATAATAATAATGTTTTAATAAAAGTAAAGGAAGGTACCGATAAGAAACTAATTGTTATCATCACAACTAAGTTCTCTGGGATGACTCAAAAGGGTAAAAGAAGAAGAAACAAGAAACAAAAGGAGGCATATCTGGTACGGGTAAGTTATTTTAAGTGTCAACTTTCGGCTGAGAAATTAAAGATGAATGCTCGTGTAGTACTAAAGTAATTAAAAGTCAATTAGTAGTATGAAATATATATATATGGGAGTTAAGAGAAAAAAGTTAGAATCTAGCAACATGTTAACTTTAGTCCAATAACACATGTCCCAGTCTCAACTTTTTCCCAACTGAGGAATAAGCAGGACCACCATTCCAAATACTCCAGTAAACCACATGCCCACCAATCCTCAATTTATTATAACTATACATCTGCTGTATCATCTTAAAAGTTAAAAAACTTTAGCTCAAATAATAAAATAATAGTAAGATCTTTATCAAAAAATAATATTTAAATTTTGAAAGAAAAAAAATAGGAAGAAACAAAAATCGGTGGATTGGGTAAAGTCTAAAAGAGGAAAAAAAGAAAAAAACTACTGCTGAATGTTATTATTAAGCAGGGTGAAAGTGTCTTACGGGGTGTTTGTTTAGAAATTTGAATTGAAATTTTTGAAATGGAAATTTAACTGAATTACCGAATTCCAGAAGATAAACGAAATTTGAATGGCTAAGTCAGATTTTTTTTGGTTGATGACCGAATGAAAGAAATTGAATGAAGTAAAAAATTTAAAATTTTAAAAAATTTTAAAAAAATATTAACTATTATATTAAGTAATATTAAATAAATTTACAACAATTTTGAATTTTTTTAGAGGGGCTAAAATAATGTTTCAGACATATCAATTATCAAACAGCTTTTTTCATTCAAATTCAAATTCAGCTCATTCAAATTTAAATTTATTCAGTTTTTATCAAACACCCCCTTAATTTTTTTTTTCAAGCATATCCTTCGCATTAGTTTAGTTAGAATTGTAGTGTATCCATGGCATGATAGTAGTGTATATCACTACTCAATCTATTGAGAACATAAATAATGATAAATTAAAAATCTCATATCAGTCTAAAACTAAAATATATCAATAATTTTGTAAATAATTTTGTAACTGGTTAAAAGCCGCCTCCTATGGTGATGGACCCTACGAATTAGGAATCTGGTTAGCATGAAATTATTTTTTTGGTAAGTTAATTAATTAATAAGCAATAGAATCTTGATCGACACATCTGACTTCGCCTCTGCAGTGTCGATATTCTATCGGCGAATCAACCAACTTACCCCAAAATAAACTTCATATTAACTACTTCCACGAATTAGGAGTAATTAATTACGATTGAGAACAAGATTATAGCCCGCCCAAGAATCTGTTTTTCCGACTCTGACGGCAAGTGACGGACGCAAAATGAAGAAATAAAATTCAACTAATTGGTTTAGTTGACTACTTCAGTAGTATTCAAGATGCATGCAACTCCACTTTTTGGAGAGCTGATACAACTCAAGTACTTCTTATGTCCGCAAATTATAGATCCCTAGCGGTTTCTCAATGTCCTATTCAGAGCCTTCAAAAAATCCAAAATTTATAAATTAATGTCTTCAAGTTTATCATCTGAATTCTATTATCATGTCATCACTACTAAACTGAATACACTAAATTTAGAGAAACATGAACAAAAGTATATCCTTACAAATGGGACCCTTTAATGGATTGGAGTAGTAGCATGAACCTCCCTGATGACATAATCTGAACTCAGAAGTGTTTCCTAATTTCATCTTTGTTAGGTGCAGACCAATTTCCTAGAAAATGATCTAATGAACATCACAAAAATTGGTACTGGGTAATATATGCTGCAACCGGATGCTAACTAAATATATGCTGGTGAAAAATCAACTCTGAACCCAAGCTTCGCTTTCTGAGTTGAGACAAAGTAAAACTATCTCATCATGAGAGTACAAGTATTATTAGATATTACAGTAGGTAAAGTTTTACATCACCGAAGCCTTAACAAAACTTGAAAATCGGGAGAGATTATCTCGTAGAAGAACCTGCGGATTTCCTTGTTCAACCTACGATGGCAGAGAAAAAAGAAAATGTTATAAATATGAAGAGTACTTATGACTGTAACTCCATCTGTGGTTTGCATTTGCTTTGTTTAGTGTGGCAGTCTGTTTTCCTATCCGGCTATCACACCATGGTATATACACATACATTTCTATGTAAAGAGTTGTTTAGCATGAAACACAAAATTATACAATAAAATAAGGTCATACTATGTAATAAGATGTCAAGTTCATTAGATGAATTCTCGACCTTGTTCAAGAAAAAAAATATAGCTTTGGGCTCAATTACAAGATACCATTATGTCCATTAGAAGCCCTTTTCTCTCTAACCAAATATTCTTCCAATCACTATTGTAGTTCATACATTCAGTCGTTAATAAGTTCTCAATGGTTCACTCACCTCAATCGAAATCATGAAAACATATATTTCTTCATGAGTGTCTTCTTCAATTCTATTAGGCCCATGTTTTAGTCCACCTTTAGGTTTCTTTCTATTTAAATATGGAAGAGATGTGTATGGAGAAAACAGTGAACAAAGAGGCCCTTAAGATCACCAATACACTTTTCCCAATAATGCAGATCTCCTAAAGACTGTTAGCTATGATTCTTCCTAGAGGTAAGGAAAAAGAGGTAGAAGTTTTCAAAATTATGAGCATACCAGGGATCCTTGATCAAGAATAAGAATATTATCCATGTCTAGTACTGTGGAAATGCGGTGAGCAATTGTGATTACAGTCATGCCTCTGCATTCAGTACTTATGGCATTCTGTAGCTTCGACGCTGTTTGAGTATCTACGTTGGCTGTGCATTCATCCAAACACAGTACCTGAAAATTCACAATTTTCAGTAATTTGTCTCTAGCTCTCTCCTCACAGGTACAATTTTCTCTTTTACCTTAGAGGACTTGAGAAATGCACGTGCAAGGCAAAGAAGCTGACATTGCCCAACAGAGAATGAAGTTCCAGATTCTTTTACTTGTATGTCCAGTCCGCCCATAGCTTTAACTTCATCTTCAACATGGCACTTTGCTAAGGCATTCCATATTTTCAAGTCATCACTTCCCCGGAATGGATCTAGGTTATCCCTGAAAAGTATTGCATTTAATACAACCACATGACTAATTAACTTTGGAGGGTAATTTATATTATCATTTCTATTCAAATGAAAAATCCATGTTATATCGAGATTTATGATCAAACTAAACATTCTTCTTCAAACACTATGAGTTACACCCCAGCTATGTAAATTTAGCATGTACCTTAACGATCCTTCAAACAGAAATGGAATCTGGGGAACAACAGAAAAATGTGCACGAAGGTCTCTCAGGGAAACATCAGCTATGTTTATTCCGTCCACCATAATACATCCTCCGCAAATTGGGTTGAGGCAAAATAATGCATTTAAGATGCTAGATTTTCCAGCACCTGTTCTGCCAACAACTCCAACCTGATTGAGCACAAATTAAAGTATGTCAACCAAACACTTGAACAATCGGAAGTTCAAAAGAAAGCTTCATTGTTGATGGACAAAAAGAGAGAGAAAGAGAGAAAAATAATAATAATAATAATAATAATAATAATAATAATAATAATAATAATAAAGACCTAGTAATGAACAGACCTGTGTCCCTCCAACAACGATAAAAGTGAGATCATGCAATGCAGCAGGCAAAGACGGCATATATTTAAGTGTTACATTTATAAACTCGATTTGTCCTCGAAATGGCCAATCTGGATCTAGAAGCTTGGTTCCATGAAGTTCTTCTTGAGGGATGTCCACATACTAGAATAAAATAATCAGCACATTATTTGTCAGTGGTCAAGTAA
The DNA here is from genome assembly GCA_020205615.1 of Panax quinquefolius. Lineage (NCBI taxonomy): Eukaryota > Viridiplantae > Streptophyta > Magnoliopsida > Apiales > Araliaceae > Panax > Panax quinquefolius. The sequence goes on from CM035169.1 coordinate 5,298,894, forward strand.
ATAAGAAACTAGCCTTATTCTCCTATCTCCGTACCTGAAGAACCCTCTCAACGGAAACCATTTCCTTTTCTGTCTCAGTGAAACTGGTCAAAAAGCTTCCCAATAGAGATACAATTGGAACTGCATAAGAAAGAGCCAAGCCTACCTGTTGACAAAATGGCACATCAGAATCCATTTCTAGTTGCAGATGACATTAGTTATAGTTGGTTTTGGGTTATACAAAATGGTTTGAGTCAATTAAAAACCAAAACCACATAGCCCATTTAAAATATAAGTTAAATGGTTTGAAATCATATGGTTATGGGAACTGTGAATTGAAGGAACTAAAGTTTTTCCATGTTGGATTTGTTTTTATTTAGTCCAAACTCCAAAATGGCCAGTATGACAAATGTAAGGGCTTGTTACAAAATCTGAGATTATCCTTGCTATTATATATAAAGAGATAAGAAATCCCTCTCCCCTCCCTCTTACAAACAGAGTTCCAATTTGACTATTTGAAACTGTTTTGCAAAACTCAATAATTTAAAATTGGCAACAATTTTTTAAAATTTTTAATTATTTTTTTTATAGTTAATTTACAAAATTCATGATTATGTTGAGTAAAATAAACTACATATACTTATTATATATATAATACATTTGAATTACAAAATCTGAATTCATTTGAATTAGTTAGAGAGAGTATATTGAAATCAGTTGAACTAGCTAGTACAATTAAAAATATTAATAAAATATAATTGTCAAATTATTAGTTAGTTAATTTATAATTGTCAAATATGTAACAATTGAGTTCAAGTAATTATAAAACCTGTAATTCTTAATATTTCATAAATCACATTAATTAATATTAAATTTTAGGATCAACCTGACTTCAAAAATATCAACAATTCGAGTCTTAATGGTCCAGTGATAAGTTGGCCCTTAAAGATCAAGAATTAGAGTCTTGGAGTTGGTCAATTATAACAAATTAGTATCACATAATAATGTAAAATAATAATATACCAACATACGAACTTAAAAGAAAATTGAAAAGAATAATGTGTCAGTCCTTCAAATGATAGCTTAACCTAAAATAAAATCAATATTTAGGATAAGTGTATAAAATAAAGTTATATATAAATCACTTCGCCAATAAATTAAAGAAATGCAATGAAAATAATAGGTATAATTAAAAAAGCATAACATTTTACGTAAATGTTTTATTTCGGATTCAATAAATTTTTATGTGATATAAATAGTAAGTACCACTATAACTGATTTCAAGTTCTGGCCATCTAAATTTATTCATAAAACTAAAGCTTTTATAACCCCAAAAACAAAGAAATTTTGTCTTTTAAATAACATATATTCTGACCTTATTTACATTTTAACTTTGAGATATCACAAGAATATGAATATCTAGAGATTTGGTACAATCATTCAATACAAATGGGTCATCTTATATATCTGATGGGATAAGGCATATATTTAAAAAATCATTCTTTTTCAATATAGCTTGACCAAATCCTACTAGGTTGGACCTATAATGTTTTAACTGAACTGTGTGATTCATTTCAGAAAAATTAAATGAATTTTTTAGAGAAAGAAAGAAACTAAAATTCTTTTGAAAAATAAATAAATAATTGTAGAGAAAGTAAATAATTACACAATTTTAAATGGAGAGAGTGAATAAAAGATTTAAAGAGAGAAAGCAAATAATTAAACTCATAAAAAGAAAGCGAGAAGCAAAGAAAAAAATTGAAAGAGAATAAATAAACTTCATTTTTGGGATGAGTTGGACATCTTGGGTTGTAAGTAGTTAACTAGTTTTAACCTAAATTTGGTCCTTATAATTAAGGGTGTAAACGAAAGTCGAACCGAGCCGAACAGAGCTACTACCGAATTCGACTTAAAATGATAATTGCACTCGAATTCGCTCAATTCAATTATATTTGAAAAATCCTACTCGAGATACGACTCACTTCGAATATTTATTACTCGAATTCGATCCGACTAAACTCGAATATTTATTCAAACTACTCGCGAGCTTCAAATTCAAGCTCGAATTCGAGTCTTCACATAATAACTAGTTTTATAATAAATATAATTATAAATTGAATTTGTTATTTTACTTAAAAATGAAAAAAAATATTTATTATTACACTTTACAAATATAAAATCACAATTAAAATTAAAAACAAAACAAAATAATAACTAATTATCCTAATTTGATTTAAATTTGTATATATTATAAGAGAATATTCGAACATCTAATCGAATATGTATTAACCGAGTATGTATTGAATCACAATCAAAAATTCGAGTAGCTTGAATCTTAAACGAGTCGAGTATAACCTTGCTCAGATTTTATTCATATTTTTATTTGAACTATTTTTAATGCTCAGATTTGGATCATATTATTAACGAATACGAGTCTCGCTCGTATTTTTTCGAGTCGAGCCCGAATTGTGTTGGCTCGTTTACAGCCTTACTTATAATATAGGTCCAAACTTGATATAAAATGTAGGAATCCAAACCATAAAGTTATAATTGGTTTTGGTTAACCTGATGACTTACAGTACTAGAGAAATTTAATACAAAATCAGATAAAGAGTATTCAAAAGCAAAAACATTTACCAGCCCCGGGCTACCAAAAAGGATAGGAAGATGTACATGAGATCCAATAACAGCCATCGCAGCAACAAACGAGACAATTAATGCTGCTAACAGCTAAGACGATCCACAGGTTAATACAGGTATGTAAGATTGCATTACACCATTATTAACTGAACATAATTAGACCTTACAAACCTTAAACTGTGTATGTGTAAGCATTAAGAGGGAGGGGAGGGGGATCTATTGCCATTCAACAAAAGCAATGTTTTTCATAATAAACCTTTTAAGTTAGGTAGCATACCTGCATACGCAGGGAAAGCCACAAACTTGCTACTATCTCCGAATATGAAGTCCGCTGATACAATGTCAAGTTCTCAGCGAATCTGGCCAAGAAAAAGTCCTGTCAAACAATGTTAGTAAGTTCCTTAGTTATTCAGAATGGCAACTGACACCATCATTCTTAAGCTGGATGTAAAGCCGACTAAGAAACAATCTAAATTTACAAATTAAAACAACTTACACGTAATCTCAAGCTTCAAAGTCTTAACAAACAACTTGAAGCTATGATGGACAGTTCAGTTTAAGTTGTAATTTTGGGTGATGATGGATAAATCAATAAAGTTTATATGCTTACCTCAGTTTTGAATGCCCTTATAGTTGATGAACCATTTAATGTCTCTGTAAACGAAGCATAAATGGGTGAACGTGAAACACTGTCTAACCTTCTCAATTCTCGCGATGTTGACCTGTAGTAGAACTGAAAAACTTTCATTCAGCTCACAAGTCTTATGTCTAATTATAACTCACATTTTCACGAGCAAATGTGAAGTGAAACAATTGCATAGAAATCACAGGTGATTTTCCAGTTCCACTCTAGAATTCTTCCCGAAGCAGATTCAACTGACCTATACAGTGGTCATATACTCAAGTCGACCCGTAATTCTACTGCTTAAATGATCAGCCATTTGCCTATAACTAATTTTCATCTCTGGTTACTTGTTATCCCTATAATCTGACTAATGTGAATATAAATATGAAAGAATTTTTTCTTCGTATTATCTTCTAGTCGTGGATGCACTGAAGTAGATGTCTACACTGTTAATTTTGAAATAGACTCATTCCATCTAATGAACCATAGATCACAACTTCTTCATTTCTTTTTTCTGGTACTTACACCTGTTGCAAAAAATTATGGTTCTTCCATTTTGCTGCCTACTCAATGAAGGTAGCTTTTATGTTCCCCATTCATATTATTTCTCCTTTCTTGGTATGCATACTTTCATATGAGAATGAAAGGAGTTGGAAGGGAGGAAAGGCGGGATGGATGAGTAACCAGAGAAAGGGAGTTTTTATTTCCCTTTGTTTTATTATTTGGGTTGGAAGAAAGAGCTACTAATTGATTATATCTTAAATCTTTTAAATAAACAGAAGCATTTTATTTGAAGGAAAAAGACCCTGAAAGAAAGCTTCCTTCCTGTCTCTTTTTTTTATCCACCTTTGATCAAAAAGAGAATAAATGGGGCAAGCAATAAAACCTCCAGACATTCATATTCCCTTGCTTTTCTCTCTCCCTTTCCCTTTCCCTTTCCCTTTCCCTTTCTGCTCTAACACTGTGTTTCTGAGTTTTAAAAAGGAGGGAAATTTAGGGAAGAAATCAAAAGTCACTTGTTTGTGAGTTTTTGAGGAGAGAAAAGAAAAGAGAAGGAGATAGATTTTTTAAAATTTTCTCCCAAACATGGAAAGATTTGAAAGGAAATTTATTAAAGACTTAGATGATACTAAAATACCAAAACTATCCTTATAATAATTATCAAATGTAATCTCAAAAGGCTAAAATAATAAATACCCTTTAAGTAAGAATTTCCTTCCAAAATTGACAAACACAAGGAAAGAAAGTAAATTTCCTTTCTTTCACTCTCTCTCATAAATTTTAAATTCCTTTCTTTTCTTCACCCTCCAAACTCACAAACACAGTGTAAAGGAAGGAAAATGTTCATTTTCCTTCTTCAAACTCTTCAGCCCTACGAACAAAATATTACAAGTTATTCGGAAAAGCCCTACCTATCACAAAGAAATTGAATGGTAAAGTTTAAGAGAACAAAAAAGATGATAAAAAAGTTGTTCGATGTGAAAATAAAAAGCATTAACTGAATATTTTATAGTTTGGATAAGATAACTCCTACCCTTTCAGTCGAGCAAAAAATATTTTTATATAACAATGAACTCTTTCTCTCTCCTTCTCTAGCCACTTCTCCTCATATAACAAGACTTGGATAAAAATGAAGCATTAAATATTAGATGTCAATGCCGAAATAGATTTTAAACTTGTGCACATATAAATTACAATAATTAATATCACAAATACCTGTAATTTGCTGTATATATACCCAAATGGCAGTAATAGAAGCAAAAACATGACCTGTAATCATATTTTTTAAAGCGGAGTTATGGTAGCATTTAAGAAGTTAAAGGCTTAAAGCTTATCTGATTAATTAAACCAACGTGAAAAGGTTATGTTAGTATTACCTGCACATAGGATAGAACTATAGCAATACCTAATAGACCAACAAAATTTGCCAGGAGAATGTTGAGAATGAACGGAAGAGAGTCGTCAATTGTATAAAGATCTGAAGACAACCTACATAATGAAAGCAATATGTAGGCTGAAAAATCAAGTAGGATAATCTTTTAAGGGATTTCAAGCTACCTATTAAGTATTCTTCCACTTGGAGTCCGATCAAAAAAGTTGACTGGTGCATTGACAAGATTCTTTAATAGTCTATCATGCACTTGCACAGCAGCACGTAAGCCACCAAATGCAAATGAGAATGCTCTCACTAACGTCAATAAGGAATTCATGATGCAGAATATGCATAGCACAACCTGCATGGTCAATGACATAGTCAGACAAACAGGTTCTTTCAGCCACAAGTCTGCTTGCTTACTTTACACAGGTCTTTCTCAAAATTAATATTAATGGCATACCACTGGTATTTCAAAAACACTTTTCGACATTTCAAGCATTTATTCCCTTTATGAGGGGAATTTTTGGAGTTTCAGGAGACCGTGTAACTTACAGCTCTATGCTAGTTTTATAATTTAATTCAATATCTTCCAGATTCCAGGTCACACTTCAAAACATCCAATTACTTTCAAACAATTCCTTCAAACTAACTAATATTTGAAAGGAATGTAACTTCATAACTTCATTTTTCTTAGAAAGGAATGTAAAAAGTAGAAAACTGGAGCAATGAGTTAATTAAAAAAATTCTTCAGGAATCAATGGAGAATTACTTAAAAATGTATCAAGCAACCCCACAGTTTACAATATCTTATTTGAACATTTGTTTGAGGATAGTTAATACATAAACTATTATGTTGCGGTTAGAACCAAATGAGTTCGTTAATCACCAGATAAAAGGATGTCTGGTACTTTTGTTGATGGACTCCTGTTGTATCTACCCAATATGACAGCCACAGATCATTTCCATTACGAGAAGCTTGCATAAAAATTGCTGAGATGCATGTTAAGATTGTAATAAACCAACCACAAAACGCAGCATAGTTTCTGTGAATCATGAGAATTGATAAACAATCAAGATCATGAAGCAAGTTGAAAAAATAATTTTAATTTTAGATAAGCAAATGAAATACGCAGCCCAAATGCATTTCTCAACCATTAAACCATGAAATCTACAGTATGAAATCAGGCTATTACTCACTTGTAGATGACAGGTTCAACCCTGCCCTCTTTCCTATGCTCAAACTCAATGATATTTTGGGCTTCCTCTGAGACATGAATACCATCACTCTCTAAAAGTACATTTTGCTGGGCTTCGATAGCATCTACATTTTTTTCTAGTGTTTGAATGTTAGAAGATATATTGAACTTTTCCAGCAATGAGGGTGCTATATATGAAGAAATGGAGGACTGGGCTGGACTTCCCACCCACTTCACTTGTCCTTTATCCATTACAACAATTGTATCTGCAGAAAATATTGCCTGAGGGAAACAGAAGAATGATTCAGATTGAGTTGACTGAAGAAAAGAATTGGACAAAGAAAGTAATATGTACAATGTAATGTATTCACATTCATAAAAGGTGCAGTCGCGTATTGCAACATTTCCTATCAGACATCTAATAATCAAAATCCAGAGGAAATCAATTTCAAGGCCTAATTACCATTTACCAATACTAAAGCAGACGATACAAGAATATCATGTTATAAATTGTTCACACCATTGGTAAAATATCAAACGTTTATACTCCATATCAACAATGCATCATAATAAATAATGTGGGGAAAATTTACAGCTTCTAAACTTCAAAGAGTGCAGTTTTCCATGTACTCCCAAACTTGGACTTTTTTAAACCGCAAATCGATGGTAACAATTTTAAATTAACACATTTTTCCTCGTTTGAACAACCAATTAAGTGAGCTAACGTTATCACATTCCAACAAGAAGAAACTCACATACACCTTTTTAAATTTGAATCTCAAAGAAGCAAAAGCGTGAACATAAGAAGTAAAAACAGGTTTTTGTGGCCCCATGATTTCAAATGAGAAAGAATCACCACTGCATCACTGATGCAGATATGTAAAGCACTATGATGCAGCCATGTGCATCCCAGTCTGATTGTTACGACAAACTTAACCCAATGACGTTTCTGTTCCCAGTGCATAAACGATAAATATTATTAATGTGATACACGGTGAGTAAATTCTATTCATGGAAACGAAATTCTATTCTCCACTAGATTTAAATTTTTTCAGTTACCACCCAGGTTATAGTTATACAAAGGACTTTCATGTATTTTGTTAACTAAAATTTCAGGATAGTCAATACCTGAATGTTATGAGTACAGATAATGCGTGTCTTCTGGTTCATAAGGGGACCAAGAATTGCCTTGGATAAAATCCAGGATGCAACTTGTGCATCAACAGCACTAAGGACATCATCGAGCATGAAAATATCAGAGCCATGATAGGCAGCCCTGTTCGTAGCCAAAAACAAAATAAGAGTATCAGCAAGCTCAAAGAAGTACTTCATATAGTTCCTTTACAATGCTAATCACATTAGAAAAAATATTGAAGTGATGTACCTGGCAAGAGCTAGACGAGCTCTCTGCCCACCTGACAAGTTTACTCCTTTTTCACCAATAAAAGCCATATCACCTCCAGCCATTAGGGAAACATCAATGTCCATTGCACATGCCTCTAATACATGAGAGTATCTGTTCACAACAGAAAACAAATCTGCAGTTTAAAACTGAAGAATCCCCCACAAAATGATCGGTTTCTTGAAATCATATATGTACCAGAGGAAAAATAGTGATTTTGTCTAACTGTGGCTTACAGCAGAAAATGACATTCAACACAGGGTAAACTAATTGGCGCGATCATTCTAATATACCAAAAGCACAAGAAATTTTCTAGCTTCTCTAATTTTTATGAAATTGCACCTTCTTGGATTGTAATCCATTCCAAAAATAATATTATCACGGATGGTTCCAGAGAGAATCCATGGGACCTACAATTCCAAACAGGAACTGAGAGCAGTCAAATATTGTACATTGAAGAGTTTAGAAACATTACGCCTTTATTAATATAAGTATAACAACCTGTGGTACATATGCTATAGATCCACTTGAATACACAAATCCATTGACAAGCCTCATTTCTCGCAGAATAGAATTTAATAAGGATGATTTACCTGAACCTACCTGCAAGGTTATAGTTTAGGAATAAAAGTAGGGCAATATGGGAATATGATATTCCATGGTAAAAAAATATTACAATATCATGCTTTAATTATGTGTCCTTCCTTCTTTCACCAGTTTCTTCATGTTTATAACACACTTCCTCCATAAACATAATGAGTCGCCAAATTAAAATAATTGTTTTGGCTGCCTCATAATGGCTGACAAAATAACATCTTTCAGTGGGATCTGAAGAATGTTATATCTGTATCTTAGTAATCGGTTCTAAGTAGTTGCATAATATGTTCTTCCAGCAGGTCATCTGTACTGAATATCAGCATATAAGCAAGGGATACATGATTTGTGGGCAAATAGTCCATATAGTCTAAATCTGCAATTGGAATTTTTTGCATGGTTAAATTATGTATTCTATTCTTTAGACAAGCATACCAAAAATCAGATTGCTATTATATTGGTATTTCTGAGTAACTGTCTGACAATGCGCACAATATTCTTGTGAGTACCCTCATGTAGTAGAATGTATAAATTAGATTATTTAGCATTATAGAAAATCTGTTAAACCAGTTTCTGAGAAGAGGTGATAGAAACGCAATGACATGGATAAAGATAAGGAATAAAAACTTCAGGCACACCTCTCCAACAACAGCAACCAGGTAACCTTTTGGAAAAGAGAGAGTCACATGATCCAAGACCAGCTGACTCTGATCATTGCTTGACCATGCACAACATGCATCATTGATGACAACAGCCATATCTTCAACCGTTAAACAAGACTGGTTATTCGAGCATGATGATGGATCGCCTGTTTGGCCAGGTTGAGTCTCAATTTCAGAACAGGAAAGAAACCTGCTCAACCTCCCAGTGGATATAATAGCCTGGGGTACAATTAAGAAAATCCAAAGTTCAATTTAATCATAGAAACATTAAGGATATGCTGAATCTCAACTCTCAAGGCAGAGGGACAACTCACATCAATCAGTCCATTAATTACCCATGGGAATGAGTTTAGTGGAGAGATCAAATTATTGAAGACGGCAAGAGAAGTGAAGACCTACAAATACATACAGCTCGCTCAACAAAACCATGTAATAATCCTGGGGGAGGGGGAGGGGATGATGGTTGTTTATAAGGAAACATATATATTATATTTACATTTACTATACCGTTGCAGCATCAAGTTGATTTCCCATCAATGCATATAGTCCGAATGTGCAAAAAGAGAAAAGTGTCGGTGTCGTTGCCCAAAAAAACACGCACCATGCATCCAAATACTTCCTTGTCTAATAAAAGAAATGCTAAAATATTTACACCAGTGATTTGAAGGGGATTGATCTTCTAATTACCATACAAGTATAGTAAAAGCGAAACTAAGTTTCTTACAGATAAATGTTTCACTTCTGACGATCTTGTCTTCATCACCCAACTAGAAAAAAGAAGCTCCCACCCATACATTTTCAAAGTACGAATATACGTCAAAAGTTCTCCGGTTCTTCTAATCCTGTCAAAAGAGCATAAATTTAGGGATGTTTAGGTTTCCATAATATTACATATTTCAGACCCTTTAGCATTTCACAATGTAAGGACAAAAGGTAATAATCCAGGGGCAGGTGCATAGAGTTGACAAGTTGTATATTTCACATACTGTTTAACCCAATTTGCATGATTATACAACTAAACAACGCCTTATATGTCAAACTAGTTGGGATGGTAGAAAATGAATTCACATGGAAGAGAAGAAGTAGAAAGCCAAGAAGAAAATAAAAGATAAACAGATAAAAATGAAAAAAAGATACAGCAAAAATAAAATAAAAGCTTAAATGCATGAAAATAAATTAAAATAAACATCAACCATCATTTATAAAAATACATATATATATATATATATATATATATATAGAGAGAGAGAGAGAGAAAGTTAAGCAAAACAAAAAAAAATGTAAACACCCTAATCAATTTAGGTTATGCGGATAGCATTCCTCAAGTTCCTCATCTTCTCCTCAATTGGTGCTACCCCTACCATCCACCTTAACATTCTCATTTCATCAACTACTAATTTATGCTCAGGTTGCTTCTTGGTTTCCAAACATTCAGCTACATATAGCATCGTTGACCTCACAGTCATCCTGTAGAACTTTTCTTTCAACTTGACAGACGAATCCCACAGAACCCCAATGCACCACGTTACTTCATTAACCATGCTCTGATCATGCTACTTACATCTTCAGCATCTCCCTTAAATGAAATATTGTTCCTAAATATTTAAAGACATCCTTTGATTCCTTTTGTCCATCCAGACATATTTACAATGCCGGCATATTCTTCTTACATTGTTGAACTCGATATTTATAATCACCTCTACACTGATTTATAATCATCTTAGCATGATTATAAATGCCACCAAAAAAAAATTACAGCTCTCGTCATCCTGCTTAATTGAGTGGAAAAGCTTAATGTTATGCTCATTATGTAAGCTAATCAAACCTTTGTGATAATCTCTCTTCTTTTAGCAAAGCTGCTAAAATACAAATAAGAGCCAAGGAATTGGCTCCTTTTTAGCATCATGTCAATGAGAAGTAACATACACTAGTTACCCTGGTTATTTGTCAGGAGGGGGTAGAAATGGTAGTTAGTAAATAACAGAATATTCTAGTAGTCACTATGTTTAAGGTGAGTTAGTTAGTAATGGGTGAAGGATAACAGAATATGGTGTAGTTTAAACTTTACTTTTTCAGCAAGGCTCTGTAGTCTATTAACTGTAGAGTCACAGTAACTTTTATCGGGTAAGTTATGAATGAATGATATGAAAATTTGAGAAGTGGTTTTGCTCTCACACCTGTCTCCCTCCTCCTATCTTCCCCCAATCTATTTGTCTGTCTCTCTCTTTCCTCCCTAAAATTCTATCAATCACTTTATATTCTATTTTTTCTCTGCAGATTTAAGTCAGGGCCAAGGTGTGGCCTGACATTATTGCTCATTTTTTGTTTCGATGTGAAAATCATGTGAATTCAGTATGCAGGAGTGAAGAACTTTCACCTTGGTGTGCATTTTTAAGTTTTCATGACCTTAACTTCGTTCGTTAGATACTAAAATTTCTATTCGTAATGAGAGTGATTGAACGTGTGAATTGCTTAATATTTTAGGACCCCTATTTTAGATGCTTTCTTTAACAAATCATGGCGAACATGAAGCACCCCAACTAGCTTGCCTGACTTTTTTTCCCAAAAAATTTTAGTACTCCAACTGCATCTACCCTGCATCTTGTGACCTATAATATGAATGTACAGATGACTGCAGGACGAGGCACTTGTTATCGGAATGTCATGCTTAAAGCAGTGTCTCAGTGATATGGAAGTTCACATTTTCAACTATGGCAAACATTGCATGCCTCTATATCTTGCACACCAATAAAGGTTTCAGAGAACCAATATGCAAACCCTGGGACGGTTGCTTATGCGCCATGCGAGGAGAATCCAGTTAGAAACATAGCCTTAGCACCAGTAAAATTGCATTTTCGAATTTTAAATGAAATATTGTGAAACCCCATAACATCAATGATCGGGGTCATGCTTTGTAGTCAAACTGATTAGGATGATTGCGAACTTGATGGATCTTGAGAGTTGTTGGATAGTTTAAAATGTTGGTCAAGTGTAGATACAGCCCCAAACATGTTTATAGCTAATACAATGGACAACAGAGAAAAGAAGAACAGACAGGTGCAAACATCTCATAAAATGATATTAGATTATGAGAAAATAATTTAGCACTTACATGTATCAACTGCTATAAGTTGGCAACATTATTATACAGGTTTATGAAAGGCTTGAAACTAACCAATATATCTATGTGAGAAAAAATACTGCAGTAACTTTGCAAACTTCTGTCGCATTGTAGAGAAATGCATAAATATTACTCACCTCTCATCTTTTTGCTTCATCATACTTTTTGTAGCATTCGCAATTGACTCAGCGATCCATTTATTCACTGCAAGAATAATACCATTGAGGTAAATATTGTCTAGTTCTGAATATAAATTCAGACTTAAGAGTAAACCTACAACAAATAAGATATGTTATACAAGAGTGTGGAGGTGTGATTTGATGCATCCATCACTGCAAGTCTGCAACATGCTTTCTTCATATAGTTCATTATAGCTTGCTGGACATAAACGATAAAATCCATATGCATCAACTCTAACCAACCATTTCGTAGTAAGGTAAATACATATAAAACTGAAACATCTGGTATCTGTATGCAAAGATTTTTTATATATATTTTTATTGATAATTGATTATGTATTTCCATACAAAAACGTACAAGCACATAATAGTAAATGAAAAAAATATTCTAGAATATCTCTGTTATGATTCAATTCAAAGGCTATGAATACCTGGTATAAGCAAAATAATTATTGCAATCCCAGAAACAAAAGCAAACTTCACTTGTGTATAAAGCAGATACAGTGCAACTCCAATTTGTAGAGGCAAGCTGACACATTTGCATGAGAATTAGAAATGTATATCAAATATAAATCTTATATATTGATATACTAAGGCTTGTGTTTAAAGGAAAAAAGAAGAAAGAAAGTATTCCCAGCATCCCACAATGATATACTCCCTCCGACCCATAAAAGATGTCTGAAGTATTAAAAAAAAATTGTACCCCAAAAGATGTTTACAGTACACAATTCAAATTCAAAATATTGTATTAAGACTATTTTACCCTTAAAAGTATTTAAGTAGGATTCATTACTCTTAGGAAAAGAAAACAATCTTATTGTGTATGGGGTCCATTGTGGATAAAACTGGAACTTTTATATTTTCGTTCCTCTACTTTGATTTTTCTTAATTTGTGTGAAAGTTGTACTCGTCATCTTTTATGAGACGAAGGGAGTATGTTGCACGAATTTTCTGAATTTGGATATTATATTTGCAGAAACAGATGCTAAACAATTTTGAATTAAACTATATTAAAAGATATAATATCTAAATGCATTGGCTGAAAGTCTTAATATCTGTTCTCAAACCACGCTTTCCAGGATGACACTCAATTTGGGGTGGAGGTATATTTTTCCAAAAGGGTGAACGCCAAATCATATGTTTACTATGGAATTAATGTTGGAACATACTCAACTAACTATATCCCAAAGCTCACAATCATTCTGTAGAATTAATAAAACTGAACAGGCAGCCACACATCAGACTCGAGTTCTTTGTGAACCAAGACAGACTCAAGTTCACTGTGTGTTCGGTTCTGAAAGACCAGGCATGGTTTGTTTACAAAGAACTAATTCCTTTCAACAAGCATTAGGGTAACAGAGAAACAGTCAAGTAACTTAAAATGCTTCAGAAGTTATAATTACTCTTTTTATTTATTTTGCCTTTACAAAGAAAAAAATGACTGAAGAGTTCTAAGGAATCCTTCTTTCATGTATGGACTAAGAAGTATATGATGCTAAAATTGACATAGGGCTTGAAATAGACAAATAAGTAAGAGTCTGACCTCCACATATCATGAAAACTGTTGCACAAGTTGACAATTCTATCTGCGTCAACAGACATGAATGTCTGGATTTCACCTTCAGAAAATCTTGATCTTTCTGCTAGGCTAACACAAAGGCACTAGAAGAATGAAGAATGAAAAATCAATTATTATCAATTAATAACAATGCATCAAGTAAACTGAAGACTTATAACATAACATTGATAAAAATGTTTCAACTACAAAACTAAAACCCAGAACATAGTCTTCAAGTTTTAGCAAATTGAAGGCTTATAGCATAACATTGATAAGAGTGCTTCAACTACAAAACTGAAAACCAGAACATAGTCTTCAAGTTTCATTTCAAACAGAAAAAGGTTCAACGAGTAATCGAAAACCAACAATTTTTTAGCTCTATGAAATATACCACGACTGGAATCATCACAAATAAGCCCATGAAATCATAATATCAATAGGCTTACAGTTCGAAGTCAAAATTCCAGTTAATTAATTGTAGATAAGATCGAATGAGCTATATTCAGTAAATTGAAGTAACCTCAAATACTAAATATTTACCTTTTGAAACATTGTAGCCATAATACTCGATCGTAGCTTTAATTTTAATTTGGAAAGATGAAAAGTAAATTGTGTATCAAGGAAGGATCTGCACCATTGAATACTAGTTAGACATTGCTTCTGAAAAGAGTTCATTGTGAGAAGTATATATTATTATATCATGATGGCATACATGGCATAGGATTCACATTTAAGAAAAGAAAAACTACTCAACTATGGAACCTTGGTACTTCTTTTTGACCCGCTTCATTTTTACCAAAATCAGACAAACTCCTTTAACTGTTTTCTTTAGCAACGAAAACACCCATAGGAGTTTGTTTATAACTCAAATTGAAGCAAACAGACTAAAAAAAAATATGAGATAGAAAAGCATCGACTCTGTCATTCACATCTTCTGTTCCATTTCCTTTTTCTTGTATTAAGTAAACTTGACAACCTAATCACACCGTTGAAGGTGTAACTAGTACATCTTAGATTGAGAATAAATTTATTCCCATCCAAAATTGCAGTAAAATGTTCTTCTTAAGATTGTGTAAAGAATACACATGTTGGTCTATTTTTTTGTACAGAATCAGTTACAAATATTTTTAACTAAGAAAATTTTCACCTTAAATGAGAACTCATGAAGTAAATAATGAAGTACTAAAATAATATAAATAAAATTTGAAATGAGAATTACTTTAAGATAGATGTCAGACCCAAAGATATCGCGAGAATATAGCCATCAAAATTCTCAGTACCTGCTAGTATTGAGGGGAAAAGGAAGAAAAAGCAGAAGAAAGAAAACAGTGAAGAAGAATTTTTCAAAATATTCTTAACGATAAAAGTTATCTAAGACAACATAATAAGGAAAAAAATTCAAATACTCCCTCCGTTGCAAAATATAGGAGCAACTTTTTGAAGTCAATTTGAGAGATTTTCAAATTCAAAATTGATATCAATTCATTTTTTTCGAGAATACAATTATGAAAATTGTAAATTACGTAAAAGTACTACTAATTATAAAATTTATTGTTTTAAAAGTTAAGTGAAGAACATTAATTGATCTTATATTTGGAACGGAGAGAGTACTATACTGCAATTTCACTAATAAGAAAAGAAAAGAGAACACAATCAGATGTCTAAACCTTGTTGAAGAAAGCGAATCAGCTTATTAAGAAGCAGCGGCCCGGAAAAACCAATACAATCGTTAAGTAACTGCAGAAAGTTGAGGGTCTCGGTTTAGCATATACCAAATAGTGAAATAATATGACATAAATCTGATGAAAAGAGTAAGCTAGCATGAAGTCAACTACAATGCGCAACTTTCAATTCAAATTCTTCATGACAAATAGCTAGAGAAACTACCCTTCTACCCCTAATATTGCCATAATTCACAGAAGATTGCTGCAGCTGCAATTCCTTAACCCACTTCTTTCTCCTCTCCCCATGTCTTGAAGGAGACACCTCAACCCTCACTAATTACCCAAAGGATTAACAAGTGTTAAACCTAGACTGTCCAACACAGACTGGGATCATCTAATCTCTCTCCAAGTGAATCGATAGTCAAATGTCCCATACTAAATCCTTTATTCTCAGTAGCATAAAGTGATATGGGAGCAAAAAAAATCTAATCAGGACTTCAGGAGTAGTTCTCTTCATAATTGACACTTCTAGAGAATGAGATAGCTAAAACACCAAGACCAGAGAAACTGAGAAAGCGTATCAACCTAGCTTTGATATGATGGAAAAGCATTATAAGCAAAATAGTCCATACAATTCAATTCAACTCAAACCAAAGCCTTGATCCAACTACATTCAGCCGCCTAACAAACTAATCGAACTAGTGAAATATACAACCCTAGTTTGTTCTATTTCTACCTCACCAACAGTTATCATGTACAATATGCAAAGGTCATAAGAGACAATATCCTTTTTAGAAAAGCCATTGCCCAACACCGTTCCAGAATAATCAAGGGTGTTGAGATAGGAAAACTCAATCATACCCAACTTTTTGCTTTATTTTCAATATGTCCTTTCCATAACTAGGGATCTGCAAGCCTGTCACCTATCAATAGCCAGCCTCATTGACTATAATCTGACCTCTCAACTTTGGCAACCTAAAACCTTTAATCCATTTCTCAAAATTCCCCACCTTCAAACTCTTGCATTCCTATTTCACTAAAAGAAAGTTACCAGCAATATGTTCCTCTCCATCTTGAAACATCTCAATAATTTGTTTAAAGTACCAGTAGTAGTGAAATCATTTCCTCTACTCTCTAGTCAAATCAATGACATAAGATGATTCCTCTACGGTCAAAAAATACTTCTTTTGAACAAGAATCATAAAGAATTGAAGGATCTTTTTTTTATTTGGATCTTAAGAAAAGAAAATGTGAAGAGAAAGGAAAATTTTGTGAATGCTTTGAACAAAGGTTTACTTTTCAACAGCATTCTTGGGCAACTTACTTTCCTAGTTTCCTTTCTCCACTCCTTTCCATGATCTGAAAATAAATCCTAAAGTACAGGTGAACGATATTTTTGTTGTCCAAGTGAGTTCGGTTGTAGTGTTTTGTCCAAAGAAGATCATAACAAGTGGCCATGAAAAATAAGTTATTCAAATGGCTAAAAGAATATGTCAGTGACTAATAAATGGAAAAGTGAATGACAAGCATGCGCCATTTTTCGTGGTATAATAAGCCAATAATGGCATAATTGTTGTAATTTATCTTTCCTTCATTGTTTTTGCAAGTAATGATTAGACTCACTATTTAGGAAGCATAATTGCTGTAATTTGTCTTTCTTTCGTTGTTTTTCCATGTAATGATAAGCCTCACTATTTAGGAAGACATACTAAAACTTAACTACAAATGTATAGACAAAATCATCACATTCTTATTTCACTTCTTTAATTACTTTTTGGTGGTCTAACAAAGTGACAAACAAATATTATTTGCTTCACATTTCTTTGCAGCCTAGCAATTAGAATCACCATTTTGGCAAAATAATTATTAAATTATACTTGATCCGTCCCAGGATAAAAGTCTTTGTTGACTTTTTGCGCATATTAAGAAAGAGGACAAAATGACAAAATTGTCCATATTTAAATTCTCATTTAATTGCATAGTTTTTTGTACATTACTAGTGATACTCCATAAATACGCATAGAGAATAGAAATATAACAATTAATAATAAGGGTATTATAGGCAAATTATTATAAAAAATAGATCATTTAAGGTAAGTAGACATTTAACTTGGGACTACCTGAAATAGTAATAAAGACATTTATCCTGGGACGGAGGGAGTATTAGTATGGCTGCATTTTTTATTTTATTCTTTTGTATTGCCTTCTTTTAATTTCTCTCTTTTGCAATACAGGAATAGGAAAGCTTTATGGCTCACAAAAAGTTTTACCTTTAGCATACCTAGACGCATATATGGCCATCCATATGCACAACAGATTGCTCTAAACAGTGAAGGCTGAGAGTGATCATGCTTTTGCTGCTTTTTCCAACAGCTTAGCAGCATATCATGGCATGACAAAGGATCCATATCAAAGGGCAGCTGAAGCAGATCTTCAAAGTCAAGTTGCTTTCTTGCTCCACGTTCCATTACAGAAGATATAGCTTTAAATGTCATACAATGCCAAAAGGTGCGAGCAGTTCCCTTTGACAACAAAGTAAAACGAAAAAATATCGATATTAGTTTACGTTATTGAAGAAATATAGAAAAAAAAAACAGAGAGTAAATTAAAGAGTTGGATAGGTGATGTCAAAAAATAAATAAATGAACCTTTGACAAAAGAACAAATTTTAGCAAAAGTACATACAGGATTCAGATGATGACCCTTTTCAATGTCCATCTTGCATGAAAGAAGTGAATCCTCAGCCGAACTACCATTATTTGAAAGATATAGTGTAAAAGACCGATCAACAGAAGGGAAATATAAGAACCTAGTTTTACAACAACAAAAATGTAATGAATGAATTCAATGAATGCACCAATAAGCCAGCTAAGTGATAAATATGGGCCACTAGGTACGTACTATGGTGTCAATGTGGTAGCCATGTGAACTTATCCAAACTCCATTTCTTAGTGGTACTATTTACATGGTCAGTCTCACAGTCCTGTTAAACACCACCAAAATTACTTCTACCTAAGTCTATGCAACTCATCACTGGCTCCAAAATTGTCTCACCTTTCTTTTTCTCCACAGAGAAGTACGTAGATCAAAAGAGTCCTTCCAACCTTCTTTAGGAACATATCAATTTTTTCTGGTTGTTTGACAAATTTTCCACAATTCTCTCTTAAGTTAATTAAGTATAAACAAGAGTGATAAAGTAAGAAGCATTCTCAGGCCTCTTCTAGATAATCTGAACTGACCAATTTGATGAACTTAAGTAAAACTATGCAATCTATGCTGTGAAACTTGGTATCCTCCTCCCTATCCCCAAAAGACGATCAAAAGTCAAAGGCATTCCCAAGTAATGACGACCTCTATGAACAATGCTAAGAAAAGCTGTTGAGTCCACTTCTCATCGTTGTAACTAAGATCATGAATAGAGCTATTAAATACATCCAATATTCTATGCATCAGAAGCTAATATTACTCGAAGAAAATGGTTTCATGTTTGTCTAAAGAGCAAGAAAAAATCATAACAGATTTATATGTTCCTTAAATTCATTTTGGCTGTACTAGAAGTTTCCTCTCATTTGTTCTTCATTCTTTTCATTATAGTAGGATTTGTAATCCTTCTGATCTTTCAATTTGCTCTGTCTTAATGCATAGTCCAGATTACAACATCCAATATTAACTCCAGTTCAGGTTTTATGTTGAGTAATCTTCATAATATTTTTTTTCATCAACATGGGGCTATATTGTATTGAAAAATATTATGAAAGTTAACAAACTTTATGAAGAATAATTAAAGGAGAAAACAATTGATTGTGTCAGTACAATTGTGCATAACTTAATTTTCATCTGGATAGGAAGGGTTTAAGAAATTGGCTGTAGGAATAATCCTACCTGCTTTCGAGAGACGCGCACTTTATTCTGATAAAGATAATTAAGACCCCAAACATGATATCCACCAAAACGAATAAGCTCTCTTTAAGACATATTAAAGCCTGCCACAACAAAATTGTAGTGAAATAAAATGCAGTAAACAGTTCAAAAAACAACTGTTTAACTATTTTGGTAAAGAAACTGGAAATCCATTCCATAAAGTATTAATCAAGTTCTTCACACAGATTTTGTAAGCAAATTTAGTTGATAGTTAGAAATTTTCTTCAAAAACTCTAAAAAAAATTCAAAAATCACAAACTTCACCTATTATGGATTTCCTTGCAACTAGCAAGCCTAAGCTATAATTCTTGCATCTTAGTATAATTCAATTTACAAAACTTACACTGATCAAAAGAAATCCTCAATAACAAAAATCTGGTATCCAAATATAAAAGAAAAACAAATTTATTTTAATTTCTTCAGCTAAATTATTTATGTACTGCCAAATATAAAATCTTAATCCAGCAAAAATAAACCTTCAAACAGTACTCTGAAAGTACATAATTCATGCTTTCAGTAAACAGTTCATATTTCAAATGTTATACATCGGGAAGAACTTCAGCTTTTCTACTTCTCTGATTATACAATACCTCAAATTTTTTTATCTGTGTCATGCTTACTCTCTTTTGATTAATGTAGGCTTGGTTGTGTATGCACATGCACCAGCAAGAAATTACGGACTAACTGGGATGTTAGCAGATTCCATCACAAGTTTACAACTTCAAAATAATTCCATCCATTTATCAAAATACAATGAATTATTTTTATGTGTCATGGTCATATGTACCAGAATATCAAAACAGATAAACAGAGACATTTAGCATTCCCAAACAGTATACCCTATATACCATGCAGTTTAATGCATCCACGTGATTGAGTAAGGCTTTGAAGAGCCATGGTTTTTTTCAATTGCAAAATTCAAGATGGCAACCCAATATAACTGATATGATATAGTACATTTTATGCATCAGATAATGACAAGTGAAATAAATCAATCCTGAATGCCAAAAAAAATATTGGCACATAAGAACAAGCAAGTGAGCTTCAAAATTGGTCTAGCGTGAAATTGTTCTTAATGAGTGTCAAACATGCTACTCATCAACATTCAGATATCCATGAAGATATTAGGTTGCAGGGTATCAAACATATTAGCATGTTGAAAAGAAAATCCCATTGATACCATTATAGGAAATGCAGTGTTTGTCCGTAGTTCTCCCAACTATTGTTAGAACAAATCCCACTCACAGCATACTTATTCAAAGCCACTTGAAGCAAGATGTGTTTGTATGAAACACCAGTTTATAAACAAACGAAAGAGTGAAATTCGACATTAAGGCATGTTACATCCAAATATGCACAAGAACACTTTTACTTAACCAATAAAATATATATTACACAGCATGAGATATTTAGCTTCAATTAAATGGAAAAATTGTACCTCCGAAGAAGAAAAGGTTGTTTGCAGATGAGGAATTCCAAAGAATGGCTTCATGATCCACCAAATGCACAGAATCCAATCAGAGAAGACAATAAACCAGTAGTCACACTTTGAGACAAGTAGAACCGTAAACTTCAAATTGTAGCGCAAGAGACAACAGGAGTGTATGATCAGAATAAAAATAAAGAAAGAAAGAAAAGATAATTTTCAAAATATTGTTAGGCTGTAAGCAACTTCTAAAAACTTACCCAGACTAAGAGCTGAGAGAATCTAAGTAGCCACTCGTGATATACAACAGGGTAACCACTCAGTGTAGTCGTCAAAAGTAAAACCATGTCAAAGCATGCCATGAGTGCCCCAAGGGCTGGAAGAACATGCAAGGGAACCACCTTCGCCAGGTATAGCTATGTATTGATAAATGGACATTTCTCAGCATAAAATATCACACATACAAAGTCTTTGTGCTACTCTTCTCAAAGACATTTATGTAGATATTATGCAGAAAAATTAGAACTATTCAACAAAATATTAATCAGTCAGTGTGAAGTAGGCGGGAGTGCCAATTATTCATCTTTAAATTATTTTCCAACCTTCTGTCAAAAACAAAAATATTGTGGATTTGGTTGAAAATTTTGAGTGGAAAAAAGAGAGGCTAAATTATCAATTCTACAAGTTAAGTCCTACTTCTTATAGTTCCTCTGGTTGAATAGAAACCACACAAGCATCTTAGCAATGAACTAATTACCTACCCTCCTACTTCCTTTTGCATTCCTTTTTGTAATTCCAAGTGCAGCAACAACGAAGGCTGAAACTATATTAATTCCAAAACCAAGAATTGTAGATATCGTTAAGGGAATTTTTTTTTAACAGTTAGTTGTACAACTTTCGTATTATGACATTAACCACACTATAAATAAAGGATATATGTCATCAAAACACTTGGAGACTCCATTTCCATCCCATACCTGAACGTCAAAAACAGAGTAACAAATTTATTAGTATCAAAGTAAAATTACTCTAGCAAGTAACTACCTAGTATCAGAACAATGAGTCAATGATAAAAAAATTATAGTGCCGAACAAGGTGTTCTGGTATCTTCTGTTTGGTTGATGAGAAACTGTATTTTAAACTTAATTTCTTCGCTACTTTGGTTTGTATCAATGTACAAACCCAAACAGCTATATAATTTGGAGACTCACTTTATCGTTAATGTTTGTGTTCCGAGAAAGTGAAGGCAAACGATAACAAATATTATGTGTTCATTGTATTTCGAGTTTAGAGACTCAATTGAGCGGTGAATTTAGTGAATGCACACAAGGCCAGAATCTTCACGTTTTACTTTTACCTTCTTCAACAATTTATCAACCAAACAATAGGTATAAATTATGTTTAGTTTCCGAGAAAAAATTGAGGAAACGTGTGAAGAAGATAATGGCAACTCAAATGTACAGTGATTAGTGAATATTTAGCAACAAAAGATTAGGAAATTATCGTTCCGTTCGACTCTACAGGAGAGAAAAGTTAGGTTTTAAAATATTAGTAATTGAAATCAAACCAGGAAAAAATCAGAATGAATGGAGAAATTAAACAAAATTGGTACGCGGCATAATAAAATTTTAAATTAGATAACTAATTTCAACAGAAAAAATTTAGCTACGATCAAGTAAACACGTACGTATGGAGAACTAGGGCAAATTATCTTCACAAACTCCATTGTTCTCTACTCCCGTCTTACGCGGCAATAATAGCAAACTTTGACAACAAGAAAGAAGAGAGAGAGTGAGAGTGGGAGTGAGTTTTAGTTGAACAGAGTGGAGAGCGGAGTATGATCGAAGGCAGTGGGTACATATTAAAGATTCTCGTGGGCCCCGCAAAAAGATGGGTGGGAGAATACGTAAAGATTCGATTGTTCGGGTATATGCGGTACACGTGGCAAAGCGTATTAGTGCGAAGTAGAGCATACAATCAAATATCCACTTCTCCTTGCAAAAGGCAACAACACTCGTTCATAAAGAATACTGCAAAAAGTGAATTTTGTAAGAAGTCCCATACATTTTCTTTACTTTTATTTCTGTTTACCTTTGCCCTTTTCCTTTTTCATTAATTATCTACTTTTTATCCTCTCTTTCTTCTTTTTTAAATGAATAACCTTCAAGGTTTCAAGTTTTTAATCTTAAATATGTTTTAAATAATTTAACATTAAATATTTTATATCATAACTAATTATTAAAGATCTACCTAATCTATGACATTTTATAAGATTAAAATTTAAGATAAATCTTTTAAAATTTTAAAAGAATATCTTCAATTTTGTTTTTAAAATGCTCGTAAGATTATCAAATTAATACACTTGTTATAGATAGGGGTTCTATTGTAAAATTTACAAGTATAAAGATTTGTTTGTGATCTATGTTTAATTTTAGAAATAATAAATTATTAATTAAATAGTAATGATATGATAATAAAATTTAATGAATTAGATAATTTTATGTTATTATTAATAAATCTTATCAAACCCCTTTGTGAAATTTAATATATATATATATAAATAAATATAGGGAACTGATATTTCCACTTTAATATTTTCAAATGATCTCTCTCACAAATACAAAATACAATAAATATAAAAATATCAATTTCAACTCAACTAATTACTACTAATGTAAGAGAGAATAAAAATATATGTAAATTTATAATTAAAAATATCAAAAATACATATAGGTCATACTACAATTGAAATTTATCTAGTAATAACGTTCGACAATTGACATTTCCTTCTACTAATATTCTTCTTCTTCTCCTCCTTTTTCTAACCCCCCTGTCGCTCCCCCATGCCATCTCTTCTGCTTCTTCGTCTTTCTTCTCCTTTATTCTAAACCTAACAACTTACATGTCCATGTCTATGGCATTCTCATTATCATTACATATCCATGCCATGATTAAAGAACGGCAAGTAATATAAATCATTCATGTATTTGGTTATTTGTACAACTAGCATTTTAACTAAAATTGTGGTCAACAATATGAAAACTGATTAATCTTCATCATCGGAAGTATAGTCGGGTTCTGGAGGTTTTGCCGGTATTTTCACCAAACCCCTGGTACTCCTTGAGCGGAGCCTTTGCACTCCACGAAGAGCATTAGCTGCAAACCTTGATGCTAACATGGTTGTACGAAACCTGGCTGTTGAAGTGCTCCTAATCAAAGAAGCTTCTTCTTCTGCCTCTTCTCCACTTTCTTCTCGATTGAACTCTTCATTCCGGCGAAGTTCTATAATTTTCCTCCGAGAATACCGGCGCCATGCTGCTTGGATAAAGCTAGCAGCCCAAGTCCTCCACTGCTGCGAATAAAAACGGAAAGTGTGTTGAACCTGTCTGCTGTGAAGTTTCCTGAACTGTGAGGTAATGAACTTCATCTCATCTGCTATCAAGGCAAATGCCTCCACTTCTGTCAAACTCTTCACAGTTCGAGTAGACGGCGGCAAGTTTGAACCAGACTTGGGATCCAAGGCCCATGTTAAGAGCTCCTCCCCACAAAAATCCCCTTCTTTCAAGAAACCTCGGTTGAAAAAACCACTTCTCCCACCATCTGTGGTTACACTCTCTAGGCGACCACGAATAATGAATAACATCTCATTAACTGGGTCACCTTCTCGGACTATATAAGTATTCTGCGTGTACAAACTTGGTTTCAGTCTCTCACAAATGGCATCAAGCAAACGTTCATCCATGTTTTCAAACAGAGGAACCTTCAAATGCAGTAATACTAGATTTTGTCAATGACATAAAAAGGACAATGGGAAGAATTTCAGTTATCTTCTTACCATATTTAGTCACTATACATATAACATAATGTTATTACAAAATGGATGAAAGATTGAAAGATCAGGGATATTAATACTTACCCTTCTCACCAAGTTCAAACAGAGATGGCGCTTAATATCCCTCCTCAGGTCTTTTGGTAGACTCCCCACTATGCTCTCTTCATCAACTCCTCTTGTTTCTAGCCACTTGTATTGATCATAACGCCGAACTCTTTCCCTGAGCTCCTGTGGAAGTACTCTATGATGCATCCACTGCTCTGAGTCACGCCGTTTGATTCTCATCTCCTCAAGTCGAACCGTAAGAGACTGAAGATACGTCTGTACTCATCACAAGTTAAAGAACTATAAAATGTCAAACACTGATATAGGAAATAGCTTGAAGTTTACTAAGGAACCTACCTCAAATACTAAGCAAATCAATAATAACAAGTGCTATGCCCATCTTCCCCATATTATTAAATCTGAAGACTAGAAACATCTGATGCATAAGCTCATATGAACACCTGCACTCCTACATTGTCCATGTAACAGTGTAATAGGAGAAATAATTGTATCGTCCAATAAACTCTTCTAGGCCATCAAATATCAATGGAGCTCCCATGTTAATCTCACCTACAATGGCAGGTCACTAAGATACCATCGTTTACATTTCATCTCATCTCAAATGTCCTCTATATAGACTTCTATAGTAAAAACGGCAGTTAAATGAAGTTTTATAGATATACTTCACAGATATCTGCATTCACTGAAACTATAACTGAACTTATACAACAATTAAGGAACAATAGAGACCCAAAATTCAGTTTCAGGAATATAAAAGTCGTTGAAGTCAATATTGCAATGTTACTAGCACTCTAGAGGAATCCATCATAGGGTTGGCATCATTTCATAAGATGATCACGACCTCAAATTTCTTCAACCCAAGCTATATCATTATATATTGTTAGAAGAAATTGCAAAATTCCTTAATTGTAGTGTTAGAAGATATTGCATGATTGTAGTTTCCTTAATGGTGTACACATTACTATAATTTAGGAATTACCTGTAATTAGGATACTTGTGTTTAAAAATATCGAGCTATGTAATAGTGTTTTCATTCAAATATAAGCAATTATTCAGTTTCTTCATATATTTAGTAAAACAAATTTCCATACATAGCTGATATGAAGCCCTCGGAAGTATAAGTAATACACATACCTGCATGTTACCAATCAGAAGAGCAAAGAGAATGAGCCCAAAAATGGCCACTAATATGGAGAAGATGATCTCTGAAGCAAAGGTACTGGTTTCAAGCCCCTGACCAAGAGTGCTGAAAATATGAAAAAACAAACCAATTAAACTAATGAGGCTGTGGGAACTTACATATGAAAAGCACAATATCTTTTATGTTGTACTGACATGCACGGGAGGGGAGATACAAGAGCTAAAAACAGAATACAAGCTGCCCGATCAACTAAGAGGACTCTACTCCAAGTTCTCTGACAACTAATTTGCTGAAGAATCATATTTAGCTCTGAATTGATTATAGAGGAAAGGCAAGTTTTTTAGCAAGCTGTATGCAATAACATTTGAGTTAGTCTCTGTAAAGGTATCTAAATCGACTCATCGCAATCAGTTATTTTAGAAGAATTATATAACCTTTGAGTTAATAAATGGAGCTCGTGTGAGGTGATAGGCATCATTAATTTTCTACTATTATTAAAAATATTTAAGAAATGTAACTGGTGAGAAAAGATAGAAGAGAAATAAGGGGACAAGAAGTAGGAGAGAGAAGTTAAGGAGTAGAATTTTATTTTATCCTAAACTGTGATAATACTACACCAAAATAACTGTCATCTCCTCCTCCCGCTTTATAATATAGATTTTTTGCAGGCTTGTACTTATCATACATCAATAACTCAGGTTTCACCCCTTTTTGCACTTAAGTTGAGTTGGTTAATCGGCTTCAGTTAGTTTGATAATCCTGGAACTGTGAGTGGTCTGAGGCTAACAACAAAAAAGTCCATAAAGTCCATGAAAAAGGAATTTGAATTAAGTTCCTAAGTGATCTATATTATGTTCTTCAAATGTAAAGGAAATAAAAGGCGAAGAAACATCTACTCAGACAGGAATGAACAAAATTATGCATGGGAAAAAAAGAAGTAAAAGAAATCTTCTCATAGGAAAAAAATGAAATAAAAGAAGCTTACCTCAAGTTCTGTAGGCCAAACCACAAACAGAACAAGTACTTGGGGACAAAATCCTCAGATTCTGAGATACCAGATGATATAGCACGGGCATAGATCCCATAGTCAAATGGTGGATTACCATCACTTGCAGAGCAATTTTTTTCAAGCCAAGTCTGACTGATATTTTTCCATTCTGTGTATTCTTTTGTTACCTCTTGTCCACAATACAGAAAGTCTCTATTACACTTCTGGCTATCAATACAAGCTTTCTCCCAACAAGTATCTTTGCGTTCCACAGCTAATATATACCACAAAGCACCGACTACCTGTGACATTATAAATAAAAGGATTCAACAATTTCTCCAAATGCGTCACAAACCGTTGGCAAAAATAACTGTCTAGCAGCAATAGATTAATAATGTGTTTACTATCATGTCATTGCCACTCTGATAGATGCCTCGTGCCCCCTTGAGAGAGAGAGAGAGAGAGAGAGAGAGAGAGAAGTGTGATCTTCAATAGCGTCTTTCTGCTGCAGTAACCTAGTTCCACTACTATTGCCACAAAATAGAGGTTCATTCAACACAAATTGGTAGAAAGACAACCAAAGCAATTTAATGCACTCATAGTCTAACTGCCAACCAACTGGAAAACTAGAAGCAGTAGTAAAATCATCATGAGTTGAAGTGGGTGACAACTGGTGAGATTTGAGGATGGGGTCAAGAAAAGGTTTAGAAATATAGATCAAGATGGGACAGAAGGGATAAGAGTGTCAAAAACACACACAAAGCTTTTACTCATAAATAAATAAACAAGGATTAAAATGTTTTATACAGAAAAACTACAACTTTCTTACCAAGTAAAATAAGTAGTATAAATAAGGATTACAATGTTTTATATAGAGAACCCATGACTTTACAACCAAGTAAAAAACCTAATTTAAAATAAGGAAATAACTAATAATAACTATCTACTACTTTAAAAATATTCTAGAATACTCTACTTAATCTAATCTAAATATAATTACATTAATAATTCAACAGTTACCTCTAAACGGTAATACAAATTAATTAATAATTAACTTCTTAATTTTCTTCTTCCGTTCCACATCAAGAGATAGTACGCACTTGACTCAAACTCTCGCCTTCGAGAAAATAAAAATTAAATAGGAGATGCATAAGGTGTATCGCCATTGATTTAACCAACTCTGGCTGCTCTGTGAATGGATTAATTTTCAAGTACAATACTAACTTTCTTATTTTACCCTATTTGCTATCTTGGTATTTGAGTATTATTAATTTTATTCCTATATATGAGTGCACAAATGTGTGTTTGTGTGTTCACAGAAGATAGTTATTCTCGTATTAATTCATTCAAATTTTTTTCAGTCTCTGTCATGGGGAGTGTCTGGCTAGCAGATGATCTCGGAGTATGCCCCTTCTATTGTATGCCTCTTCTGCTTACTGATAAGGACAAGGGCTTAAAGCACCATGTGGATGGCCTTTGTTTACCATTTTCAATAATATAACTGTGTTGCGGAAGTAGGCAAGTTCGCTGCAGATGAAATTCAATCAGACAAGACTGCCATAATGTGGCCAATGCCCAAACACCGCCAAAATGATCACCATTGGATTGGAACATCATTTCATCCGACAAGTGCTTTGAAAAACTTAAGAAGCTCTAACCCTCTTTTCACTCCCTAACCTGTTTGCAGCAGACTTTCAGGGATCTTAACCTGCTGTGAAGCTCAGAAGAATTGATCAGGAACCTCTTTAAACAATTCAGTCGTTTTCACCACCAGTGAACACCATTTTCTGAATTTAGATGTTTGTCCTAGTACTTAGGATATACCTAATGTCAAAACCATGGCATATGGTCTATTTACAAAGGGTATGAATAAAGAAGATCAAAGGGTTTGATATTCAAGCAAAAAAAGTTAAAGCATCAATATTAGAGCCCCAAAAACAGACTGAATTCTAAACTATTAACATGCTAATACCCAATCAGACAATCTACTTACATGACTAGCAAGCACAAACCACAACAAATAGTATGCGGCACCGGCCCAAGCAGACTCAGCAAACACACCAACGGTCTTTTTCTGCTCAGAAATTAGTGGTAAAAACCGCCAAAACCTAGGAATCCACTGAAGCAGGACAAGGATCAATAAAGCCTTTTTTGTAGCCAATACATCTGAATCACTTGTTTTTTGAAGAACCCTCCACACGACAATCTGCAGAAAATAAGAAGTTAGAAGAAACAAAGCCTACAGGAAAACATATACTTCAGAAAGGGGTATATTACGAGCAGCCAGACAATAAAATATAACATTTTCAATACATAAACTCATACACATTCAGATATCATTTCTAGAAAACAAATTATAAGTATGAATCAAATTAAATGAGTAAGCTTGCTAAAGTTACATCCTCGGCATCATTTTGCAAGACTATGCCTTGTGGTTCCCTACTTTATTTAGTCAAGTTGATAGAGATAATGAATTGTGCCATCCACATGAGGCTATAAATTTGATAGGATGATTCTTGCTTACTGATCAACTTAGCTTTTGGCATATTGTCGTGGAAGGTGTACTGAATCTAAAGATGTGCTCAGCAAATCATGGAATCTACAGTTTTCAGAGGTACAACAAAAACAAGAATATCACAAGGCTCTCTCTCTCTCTCTCTCAATTCTCTCATCCACCCCTTCCACTTTCTCTTCATCTCTCTCATACACACACACACACACACACACACACACACACACACACACGTTCGTATATGCACATGCATATTTCATATCTCATGTGCATGCAAACTCAAATCTATGTATGCATGTGTACGCATAATCATTTTGAAGTAAAATGGAAGCATTATATGTCAAACCTGAGGTAGAGGTAGCACAGAAAGAAGATCAACGATGAAATAACGATGTAAATATCTGCTTGCAATTTGTGCAGGATCTATCACAAGTTCACCTCGTCCAAAAACCCGAGATGATGGTGCAATATAAGCTGTACGAAATTGGAGTGCCATGCGCAAAAGGTAGAAAGAGTCGATTATGGTCCGCACCGTTACAATAAAATGTGCTAAACTTCTATCAATATGAAGGCACATTTCATCAGCCTTGAATACTGGAAGGTAAAAAAACAAAGGATCCCAATATACTGCAATGATACAAGAGAGTATGAAAAGTTTATTCCAAAATAGGAGAAACTTGTCTTGAGGATCAAATATCTTTTCCCTAGACACTTTGAGATCTTCTGGAAAAACTGCTCGAGTGACTCCAGATCTTAGTGATCGACTGAAAGTCATTAGTCCTTCTGATCTTCTTTTCATTCCCAACCTAAATGACACTGATGGGTTATTCTTTGAGAGACCGGCGTTAGTCAGTCCCTCTAAACTAAATCCATGTCTTTTCATTCCACCTATATCTGACTTAAATGATGACCTAGAATCCAAGTCTTCCAACCTATAAAAAAGCATGGGACAACATATACCGAAATGAGATGTCAATCTTACTAAAATCATAATGACAAGTCAACTCATCAACAACTTTTATCCAAACTAATAGTGTAGGTTGAAAATGAATCCCAAATGTAAGGGTAAAAGTAGGGGGGGGGGGGGAGAGGAACCAGTGAAAATATTATTATTTTTTAGAAAAAACAACAAAAACATGCAACATGTTAAGAAAGTCATTATCCAAGGTTGTCAATAATTGGACAAAGATAAGAGGGTAAAGAAGAGAAAAGAATGTTTCCAAATTACATAGCATTCATCTTCAGTCTTTACATTAATATCACTAAAAACAATACATTATCTCCAGATCTCATATTGTAAAGATACAACTATTATCCAAACAATAATATTTTCGTGGGTTTGAGAAGTCATTCTGAATAACCTCATGTCCATTGAAAAACTGCAAGTCGCTCAAACTATGAAGAATCTCATAACAATCAAAGCTTCAGCAGATGTTAGCATTAGTTAAAAGTTCAAACTTCAATCAAGTTTTGATGTCTACGATTTAATTTTGGTAGTCCAGTATTTAGGGTCTCAGAGCAGATACTGAGCTTAATAACTCTTTGTACTTCAAAGCAAAATTTATTTATTTATTATTATTTTTTTTTTGGGGGGGTGCTTCAACCCAACAAAAGTTCGCCTTCCAAGAAAAATTGATAACAATTTAAGCATACAACTCATCAGTAAAAACCTAGGAAACTATCTCCTCAACAATGTCATTCTGCTAGGCAAAAGAAATACTCCCTCCATCCCATGATAAAAGTCCTTATTACTATTTTAGGTAATCCTAAATTAAATGTCTATTTGCCTTAAATAATCTATTTTTTACTATACTTAGTAGTAGTATTAATTGTCATATTTTTATTCTCTATGCATATTTATAGAGCATCACTAATTATGTGCAAAAAACTATGCAACTAAATGAAAATTTAAATATGGACAATTTTGTCATTTTATCCTCTTTCTTAATATGCGCAAAAAATCAACCAGGACTTTATTAAACTATATCACATCTTTAACTTTTCCTGAAAATTTAAGAAAAACAATAAATATGATACATGATATATGCATAAAATGGAAAACTGATTGTACAAATAACCCAAAGATTAGATTCATTCTATTTTTGGGACATATTTCAGCAAAGAAGTATAATAAGTGCTTCAAAGGAGACCAATTAAAAGGGTAAAGAAAAAATATTTACATATACACCAACATGAGAAGGAAAAAAAACATATGAATGGTGTTCCAATAAACATACAATTTAGGTTGTAAGATATTTTTGTTTATACTAAAAAAATCCACCGGACAAATTCATAAGACAAACATATTTGATTGCCACATGGTAAAGAAAGCATGGAGCTCAATGAACAAAAAGTTACAAATTTGTAAGCATATTTTTAGTAACAATCCAGGATGTATTTTTATGATCAATGTAACATGCCTTAAATAACTGCAACTCTTTAACACATAAGAAAAGAATATCGGGACATAGACTTTTCTATGCACTGACCAAAAACGGAAGAACAAAAAAATTCTGTAGTAGATATGGTAGAATATACTGTCCATTTTATACCTTACAAATTTCTCTCCTTGCCTGCCATACTTGTAACCACAATCAAACATTTTGTATAGCTAGATGCATGGGAGAAAGTGATATTAACGTCAGTATTCAAGGGATAATCCAAGTGGAATTTTTGATACTTCAACTGGAAAGGGAACCATCTAATGTATCAAAGGAAACCCTGCATCCACAAACACATCACATACAGTAAGCAAAATTATGATACATTAACAAAACACTCCTCTCTATTCAGGATCTAGAATCTTAAATATGCATATGATCCCATCTTCTGTAGTTAGCATTTATTAAAAGAAAAGAAACCATATTCATTCAATTTCGTAAATGGCCTTCATGATTGACATAAAATAAATTATAGCTTATGCACAGATTGTCATTGAATAAAATCGAAATGAGAATGCTTAAACAAATTGAAAGAGATATCTGCTTACGGTAAAATTCTTCTTCAAGCTTGTATCTCCAGAAAAATCATCTGAAAATAAGCAATTACGGAAACCTAGGGCTTGCATTTGGAATAGAGAAAGAGGAAGGGAGAGGAAGGGAGGTGGTGCCTATCTCCGTAGGGAATGCGCGGGCTAGTAGGGAGAGTGCCGCGAAAATTAAGGTTTGGAAGGAAGTAAGCGAATATCAACATTCTGTAGGTTTGATTTGGACCGAGGCAACTTGTGAGAGAGATAAACAAGGGACTTTTGAAATAAGCTGTTGGAACAAAGCAAATAGAGGATTAGCCGCCACACGCCTGTAATATATAATAACCCTGCCTTCAAAAAAAAAAAAAAAAAAAAAAAAAAAAAGTAATTAGAGCATATCCACACTAGTAACAAAAAAAAAATCTTTAAATTAAAATTTATTAACGTACGTGATAATTAAAAAAGTATTTTTTGTTATTTTTATATTTTGTATTTTATCAATCTCTTTAATTTAATAAGTTGTACATCAACTCATAAAGTTTAATAAATATTTTTAGCCTTTAATTATAGATTTGAACAGTAAGAAGAAAATTGCAGATTTGATAACTAAAGTTGACGAGGATACTCAAATAGGTGAGTCACGTCATAAAAATTTTCTCCAACAACCCTTTCAACTTTAGTCATCAAAACTACAACTTTCTTCTTACTCTTCAAATCTATAATTAAAGGCTAAAAACATTTATTATGCTTGATGGATTTAATGTCTGTTCGTTCAATCAAGAAGACTTGAAAACACAAAATATGAAAGTAACAAATAATACTCTTCAAATTACCACGTAAGTCAACTTCAATTTGAAAAGTTTTTCTCTATTACTCTTGGAGATACTCTAAGTGCATCTCCACTAGCCTCTTCAACCACTTTGGGATATTCAAATAGATGAGTCACATCAGAAAAATTATCTCCAACAATTTTTCAACCTTATTCATCAAATCTACAACCTTATTCTATCTCTTCAAATTTATAACATTGTTCTCTCTCTTCAAAACATTTATGAAAGGCTAAAAACATTTATTTTGCTTGATGAGTTTGATGTACGAGGATAAAATATGAAAATAGCAAATAATACTCTTTAAATTACTCATTAACAACAGAGTCGGCCTTGGGCCAGGCTACAACCCAGGGCCTAAAATTGAGAGGTCCCAAATTTTTTTATAAGCTTATATATGTGTGTAAAAATACAAAAGAAATTGTCCTATTAATGAAAAGGGAAGTCAATCAATCCAATTAATTTTTATATATTCAACTTCAAGAAGAAACGTACTGAGTAAGAAAGTCTCATATTAATTATAATATATATATTTGTTAAATTTTTCTTATTTATTATTTGATTCAACATAAAATTTGGTTGGAATTCTTGTTCTTTTTTTTTTTAATGCAATATTTACAATTCGAGGTATTTTTTTTCATTCGTTTGTGGTTTTGTCCTATTGAGTTTTCCCCAAACAAGTTTTTTAATGAGATCCCAAAGTGTTATTTCTTTTGTAAATTCTTATAATTTTAATAAAATTAATTAGTTGATAATTTATTTATTTGTTTGTTTAATTTATATAAAGGGACACAGTTGATGAAAATTGCTCTAAACCTTAGAAAATCCAGGACAACGAACTTCAATTTGATTATTTTTTTTTACTATTACTATTGGATATGCTCTTACAAATTTGGTAAATGAAGATTGTTATTGTTTCTATGATGATAAACTCTAGAAAGAAAAATACTCGTCCTGTTTCAAAAAATTAATCCCGTTCTAAACTATATAATTAATACTGTCTTTTAAAATTAATGATCATATTTTTAAATTTAAAATTTATAAGAATTAAGTTAATTTTAAACAATACAATTAGATATGAAAAGTATAAATTATATAAATATTTCTATTATTTAGAAGGATTTTTTAAAAAATGCTAAATGAATCACATCAATTTTGGACTTGAAAATATTTTAAATTGACTTTAAAAATTAAACTTGATTCTATATATTTTAGACTAAGGGAGTATAATATTAATATAAGTTTTTAAAGTCATTCTCAAATTTAAAATTTATTTGAATAAAATTAATTTTATAAGTATAATTATGAATATTATAAAATAATTAAAAGGTGTTATTAATTATGAGATTTACTATATTCAAAATTGTAATGAATTATGTCATTTATAAATTTGTAAATATCTTAAATTGATTTTAGAGAAACTGTTTTATTATATTTTGAAAGGGTGGAAGTATTATATTGTTATGGTATTCTTCCTTTTAAATTGGACCAACTTTCAGGAGTTTCAAAATATAAACCTAGCTTCGTATTTTAAAAACAAGTTATCTTCTTCTTCTTTTTTGAATGTATATTGATAGTGCATAATTAATAAGTGTGATTATTTTTATAGGATTCCCAAACATTATGTATAGTATGAGTTTTAAAGTTGAAATAATTATTTTGTAAATATTACGTGTCGGAGTGGATTGGGAGTCAAATTTGCCCCTCGTGAAGTATTATGAAACAGCAAAATTTTCAAATAATTGTACCGTTAAGGAGGTTTTACCAATATCATAACAATAGTACTGTACATTAAATCTGAATGTCTTTTTAAAAATGTATTATGAAACTGTAAAATTTTACCGTTGAGGAGGCTTTAGCAATATCATAACTGTATATCAGCTCAATCTAAGTTTGTAAAATCAACCAAACAGCCAGCTTGATTACAAACGATTCAAATATAAATAAATTTTAAATATTTATAATGAAATTACTCGATTATTTTTAAATTATAAAAATTCAAACTGCTCAGATCGTACTTAACTAAACGAACCTCAATCAAACCTTATTTCATATTCAATAACATATTATGAATCAAATCTGAATACTCGAATACTTTTATTTACGTCCTTAGTTGTATTGAGCGTTATTATTGAACTTTGTTATTCTTCTTACAAAATATTCTTGAAGTCCAGAATCTATCTCATTTGTATATAATCTTGCCTTGTTAACAATTTACCTGCAAGTCTTGATTGAGTAATTAATCATCTTCTCTCATTAATAAAATGAATTCGTAACCAAGAAAAGGATTCAATTTTTTATAAAAAAAATCTTAAATAAAAACAAGAGACAACAAAGAAAAGTTCTTATCCAAATAATGAATACACACACTTGTCTAGCAATAGTTTGTGGGACAAAAACAAATTAACAATCAACAAACAACTAAATGCTCAACCATTAGAAGAAGATCCACCCAAATCCAGATCCTACCCAGATCGATATGAACACAGCCACTATAGGCCCAACCGGCAGAGATCCACGGTGGGCCAGCAGAGCGGGAGGGGCGGCGGAGTCGGTGGAGGAATGCTTGGCACGAGAAGCAGGAGGAGGAGGGATAGGATGAACAAGAACAGAAACTTTCATTCCATTGAAGCAGCCACCGGTGCCGCAAATGAAGTAGTATCTCTTCGCCTTGTCGAGGAGAATAAAGTCTTTTCCGCTACTCCAGTTGCCCGTAGCCCCTTCAATGGTACAGTTATCGTACCCAGTTTGGTTCACTTCGAACACATTATACTGAATCTTCTGGTACCTAAATGCTGCATCACCATCATCATCAGTTATTATATACTGCTTATAAACACATCAAGCATAATAAGTAATGTAATGTTAATTTTAGAGAGAGAATATGAGTGAATTAATGTGTATACGTACAGATGAGATCGCCGACAAGGAAGGTGTGGTTGTTGGCCCAGAGAGTGTAGTTAACGCCAGGATTCCATCCGCGGTTGGCTCCGACGATGTGGTCGGTGGCGGACACGGCGGCGATAAGGAGTAGGAAGGAGAAGAAAGGGACAGTACCAAGGAGCTGAGTAGCTGCTGCTGCTGCTGCTGCTGAGTTGGCCATGTGGTGATGCTTTTTCTTTTTGACTATACTATTACAGTATTACTTGAACTTGATGTGTGGTATGTATTATATACCTTGAGCTACAGAAACATAGATAACGGATCCAATAAAGTTCCAACTCTAATGTTAATAATGCTAATGTTACAGCTCGGTCTGTCATTACACAACAGGCATCACATAAGTTTCACAATCCAAACTCACCCCATTTGATCATCATGACCACAAAAATAAGAAGACACTGATCACTTTTTTTATAATTGAAAATGTATCCTTAAAAGGACCACTGTTACACTCTATGACACAATCTTGTCTGATCATTGGGCTTGTCCAAAATTCAATACAACATGCCGGAAACTTTCCAAAATTTAAAGAGACATTTGATTACCAATCTGTTGAATGTTGAATCTCTCTGAGTGAGAGAAGCCAAGCCTGCTGCGAATGCTCATACTAAAGGTTTGAAGGTCCAAGGCAAGAAGAATTAGTTGCATAATCCATCAGCTGCTAGCATTACGTATCATCTTTCTAAATATACTGCTATTATACCCCTTTTGTCAACACACCACAAGCATCCCACTTGGATAGTTGGATTCCTGAGAACTGTTCACGATCAACTTCTAGATATTGACTACCAGCTTAATGCAAGTAGGCGCTAGACAAAATGCTCTCTCACTTGAGTACAAACGGTATTTTTTTAGGTAAAAAAGAACTTTGGCTTAAATACTTTTTAAACATTGGGGTGTAAACCTCAACACCCCTACAAACTTTGGGGTTCAAACTGTATTTCTATAATCAATAATCCATTGATTGCAACTCCTCCCCCAGCTATGCCAATCTAGTATAAATAAACTTGGCACAATATTTGACATTTCTTTGCTCTTTGCTCTGCAATCGGAGCTTAAATCACACTTGTTGTCTTCTTTCATGACTGCTTACTCATTCTGATTTTACCATGACCTATGTCTCCGTGGGTAGGTTTCTTGACGTGTCTCATACTTTTCATCTGCCTTTGTCCTACTCGTTGGTGACCACTGTCCCGTCTTTGTACCTGTATGAGCTTTTTGAGTTTGGGATCGTCTCTCATTCCATTAGATATCATTTCAGCATAAAACTCCCTAGCTTTACTTAAAACTCCACACCTTGCCAACCCTTCTATCAATACAATGTAATGTGTAGAATCGGGTACTACCTCATACTGCTTCATTTCCACCCAAATCTTTAATGCATATTCAGGCTGCTCCGCTTTGAAGAACCTACCAAGAATTGAAAGGAAGGTCACCTTGCTTGGACCAAGACCAGCTTTCTTCATATGGTTAAGAACTTCCAAAGTTCCTTTTAAACTTGCACCCTCAAGAAATGCGTGATATGTTTCAATAGTCGGGCTTACATTCTCCCCAATCATTGTAGCCAGTACAGTTCTTGCCTCCTCCAGCTTTGCTGCTTCACACAGGGGACATATCATAGAGTTGTAAGTGGCAGAATCGGGTTGCATTCCCAGCTCCTTTATCTTGTCAACAATTTTGAGAGCTTCCTTTAAACAATTCTCATGAGTTAATACATATACTAAAGAGTTATAGACCTCAAGCCCTGGAACCCAGCCCCTTTTCTTCATTTCATCATACAGCCTGAGTGAGTCAAAGAGATTCCCTACCTTTGAGAAGCAAGAAATCATGAAAGTATAAGAGGTATCATTGGGTAAAATACAGCACTTGGACATTTCTCTCCAAATTCTCTTAGCTTCAAATAAATCAAGAGATATATTGCACCAACCATTGAGAATTATGTTGAAGCCTTCAGCCTCCAATGGAAAAAGCTTCTTGTTCAAAAGCATAAACTCTTCAGCCTCTTCAATATTCCCATTTTTACATAGGGCATTCAAAAGTGAATAAAATGCTTCCAGATCAGGAGACATACTGAATTTTTCCATTATCTGGAATGTTTCTATGGCCTTGCCAGGATCATTTGCAGCTGCATATCTATGAACAAAAAATTATGAAAATGATGAAAAGAAACATTTATTGTACAATTTTACCATAAAACTAAACTATAGGACCACAATGAACCTAATTGAGTATTTCATTTGATTCACATGAAGTGACTTAGCATCCTTCACAACTGAAAATATTAAGTATGCAATTTATGATTAATAAATACAAAACAAGAGGCTAAATCCAGTAACTTTCGACAGATGTGCTAGTGAGCATCTTCAGTTGAAAGCAACAACCAACACTTCTATACTGTATGGTCAATCCACAATGCAATTGATGGAGAGACCCTCTTGGATTTTTGTAGCAGAAGAATCATACAACAATATACACAAAGGAGAAAAAGGGAAATGAGAAAAAAATAAAAAGTGGAGCAAATGGAAAAATTTAAGTACAATGCCTCGGTATTTAATGAATTCAATAGGAGACGAATTTGGGTGATGTAAGAGAGGCTTTTTATTTTTTGATATTAATTTTTCCCCAAGTATGGGAATGGGAGTTTAGTTTTTGTACTTTAAAACTTAAAATCCGCAAAGCCTTGCCCAGTCGCTCAAAATAACTCCCAGTCCCGAGCATTATGGCTATGTAGAAATTTAATGTATTTCCCTACAGAACTGAAGTAGGGAAAAATTATAATAGGCTTTAACAGCTTGTTTACACCTCTGCACTTGGGAATGGGGGTGCAAAACATTTATATAACAGCTCTATGTTCCTTTATTAGTACAATTTTAGGATGATCATCAGCTAAAAATATGGCAACATTACATGAAAAATCTAAAGAAGTTGGTATAGAACCATCTTTACGAAGACTTCAAGTAAGAACTATATATCGTAATTACTTCAAATAAAAAAAAATAACA
Source organism: Panax quinquefolius (assembly GCA_020205615.1). Classification (NCBI taxonomy): domain Eukaryota; kingdom Viridiplantae; phylum Streptophyta; class Magnoliopsida; order Apiales; family Araliaceae; genus Panax; species Panax quinquefolius. The sequence continues at coordinate 5,338,016 of CM035169.1, forward strand.
TGGAATCATAAGAACTGCTCAGTATTACCTATCAAGCATGATTAGCATTGCCTGTTTAGTATCCAATGAAGACCGATGCAAGTCACGAATCAAACACCAAGCTATATTGAACTTTTTATGATTACCCAATACCCACACGGTCAAGCTCCAATTTTTGGCACCATTGCAACCCCATTTCTCACCCCATTTAAACAGAAAAAATGACAACTTCCATTCCTCTCTAAAACCCCAAATTGCCGAATAAACCAAACTCTCATTAGGCTTGATACCAGACTCGTCAAGTAAAGCCATAGCTTCTTCTTCAGAAGGGAAACCATTAACATTTTTAAGTAATTCAGATAACTTATGAACATCAGACTGGTTAGGTTCATGAGTTTCGTTTATACATTGATTAAAATCAATTACTTCGCAGAGATTGAAACTGTGTGACGCTTGGGGTGTATCAAAATGAGGTGTGGCTGGGAATGAATGAGAGGGTAGGAAACATGTTTGATGAAATGCCCGAATGAAAGAACAAGCTGAATTAGTATAAGATGAAACATGTTGGTGAGTAAGTGCGTTTAGGATAGAAGACAGGAAGAGTTGGGGATGCGTTCTTTGAAGCCTCCGGGCAAAGGTAGCCACTGCCATCAGCTTATACGTTGTTCCTAGAAGGAACAAAGCACTTTGACTGATCTAAGAAAATGCACCTCAGACTTCAAATATGAAAGAAAATAATAGTAAATGGAGGGGGAGGGGATAAACATACCTTTGGTTTAGTTTATGAGTACGAGGGGATGAGCTTGTTCTCCTAAAAATTCCATATCAATTGGGAGAAAAATAAGGGAAGGAAAATAATTATAAAAGAGGAAAGATAAAACTGATAAAGGTCTTCTTTTTTCTTCTTTAAAATGGTGTATAAATAGTCCTTGTTGTGTTCCAAAATATAATAACGCATACTATTATTCATGAAATATTTTTAAATTTAAATTTTGAGTAATCTATTTAACTTTTATAAATAGTAAATCTTGTAATTAATAATATATTTGTATAATTTGTATAATTCTTATTTTAAATCTTTTATACTTCATTTGTTTCATATTATTTGATCATTGATGACTTTTTAAAGTCAACTTAAGAGATTTTTAAACTCAAAATTGATACAATTTTTTTTAATTTTAATTAATACAATAATTAATATTATAAACCATCTAAAAATTTTATTTGTTGTAAGTTTTATTATTTTATAATTTATAATTTATAATGAATTGTCTTAATTTTAAGTTTAAAAATATATTTCAAAAATCGTCATAAAATTTATTACGGAGACAATACTATTTTAATTCACACACACTTCGGTATGTTCCCCCTCACTAGTATTCTAAAAATCTCCATTCAATAATTTATGGAATTTATTAAGAGTGAATGAAATAACTTAACACCCTAAATTGAACCAAATCGTTTAAGATCGAAAAAAGACGAGTAAGACTCAAATTCGTTAATAATATGATTCAAAACTAAACATAAAAAATAGTTTGAATAAACATACGAGTAAAATCTAATCAATGTTATATTTGACTCGTTCAATATTTAAACTACTCGAATTTTCGATTGTGATTTGATACATACTCGATTGATACATATTTAGATACTCGATACATTTTCTTATAATATATACAAAATTACATCAAAATAGGATAATAAATTATTATTATTTTGTTTTGTTTTTAATTTTAGTTGGGATTTTTATATTTCTAAAGTGTAGTAGTAAATATATTTTTTCATTTCTAAGTAAAGTAATAAATTCAATTTATAATTATATTTATTATAAAACTATTTATTTTGTGGATACTCGAATTCGAAACTCGTGATTAATTTGAATATAATTCGATTCGAAACGAATCGAATTCGAGTAGAATTTTGAAAATTGATATTTTCACATCATTTTTTTATATTTTTACAGGATCCACATATTAGTTGATGTATCAAATCTTTATTAATTAATATGTGAGTTTTATATGTAAAAATATTAAAAGGTGACCTAAAAATATCAATTCTCTAATTAATTTTTTTTAATACAATCTGAATTCAATTTATATTTAAGTTTTGGAGTCGAATTCGAAAAAAGAACTAAAAAGAGGAACATAAAAACTGCGGTGGCTGTTAATGGAAAACTCTTCAAAACTAGTCGAAAAAAATATTTGGGTAATTAACAAGTCAAAAAGGAAACAAATAGGGTTTTACGTGGTTTAGGAAGCTCTATTCAATAAAGATTTTTAAATATTTTTTTTAGGTTATAGACTTTTTGTAGAGTTTGAAGATTTTAATAATTTTTAAAATTATTTTATGAAATAATTAACAGACTTTTATAATTTTTTTTTTACCAATTCTATACTTCTAATATACGCTCGCACCTTATATTAATCGTACCCAACCGATGTCCTTAATTCACTGAAGAATTTTTTTTCTCTATTTCCCTACATAGATATAAAAAAAATTCTGTAAAAATATTACGAGAGTGGAAATTATGTTGCACAATAAGTTCTTGTTTGGTATTGAAGCTAAACAACGGGTATGCTTAAGGTCCTCCAACTCTGACTAGTTATTTGATACTTGCTAGCTCATTCCATGTTTTTGTAGTTTTATATTTTCTTCAGTTTCTTTGGGTGAATACATGGAACAGGTTTTAGTTCATAAAAAATATATATATATATATCTGTTTCACTGTGTGCTTGACTAAACTTGTGGTCATCTTTCAGGGTCTAACCCTAAAGAGATTATTACATTTGTAGCCTCTGATTATGGTAGTAAACTTGGTTAGACGAACAGAAGCTCATAACTAATAAATATCAATATATTACGTCTCTAGAGGTCTCAAAGTTGGAGTTCTAGTCAAATTTCTACATAATCTAGGCATATGTAATGGGCGTAAGGAGACGTTATTTACATTACATTACCCGGGTCGATTGGCTGTGTTTATATGGCTTTGACACGCTTCATCTTCTTTGGCTAAATTCCCCTTACCTGTTTGGAAAGAGAAATTTTCTATGATTTTGGTATAATAAGCATTTCTTTTGTTGGGATACTTGGATATTTATCATTTTCTCAGATTATCTTGCATATATGCATGCATGATAATAGATATATGTAATGGGTGTAAGGAGACGTTACAACTAGTTATTGAAATTTGTCTTTTATTTACATTTATATTGGCTCTGCCTGTCCTGTCCTGTACTTTGTGAAATGGATTTATCTTACTCCATAAAGGATATTTTCCATTAGATACATCTCTTGGAGAAAAAATAAGCTTATACAAATTTTGTTTCTTTTGCAGGCACGAAACATCGGTCTCATCAAGAGCTGATAGAGTGAGAGACTTTCTTCAGGTTCATCTTCAGCTAAATGATTTTAGAAAACTGTAGTGAAGGATTCAACCATACTGGTTCATCTCTTTCTTTTTTTCTGACAATGACATAGAATAATGTTTTTGATCCATAAAGAATATTATCAAAGCTGATAAAGCTTGGACTTCAATTTTTTTTCCCCATTCAAAATACAAAGGATAACTAAGAAATGGAGCTGAATATTATTGTATGCATGTTTCTTAAGGAAATTTGCTGACAACAGCAAACATGCCTCTTTTAAGAACCTAAGCAACATGATTTGCGATGCGAGGCAGTCGGTTGCAACCGTATCTATACATGATAATGTTGAGAATGAAATGCTGGGGTAAGTGTCCAAAGAGATTTCATTGGTGAAGATGATAACCTTGGTATGTCAAATCCCCTTCAATTTATGAGCAACTGGAAGATGTTTGACAAACATATTTTACAGAAAATAGATTTCATGGACCAAGATTTTCATCTTTGTACCCTTAAATTTATAAGCAACAAGTTTTAACTTTTCATTCAACCAAGAAAAGCATAACCACAAAAGAAAGGCATGAGCCACACTTTGCCCCCGCCCCCACAGTAATTAAGCTAAATTTCATTTTTGACCATTGCATACTTGCATTTGATGAAGTTTTTATAAAAATGTGCCATAAATAGATTCAAATATCTATATTAAAAGAGTTAAATGTGATGACGATAAAGAAACACTAAAGCGTCATGTTTTCATGTTCAGACAGTAATTTGGTAATTTATTTTCATGTTCAGCGATATATTTAGTTGCTCCCAACTATATCAAGCCCCCAATAAACATAAACAGAAATAACCAGTTCAAAGCGATGCATATGGTAAATTACAAAGGAACTTGTGTGATAAAAATGCTACTAGTTGTGTGGAAAGAATTGCTCTAAAACAGTCTCTCTCTGTATCCTATTTTCCTATTGCATACAAAAGTAAACGAGCAGACTGATGGTGGGAGCCATCTAAAGTGGCATCAATCTTCTATACTTGAAAAACCACAAAAAGGTTGAAAATATGACAACCCCTGTAATTCCGGTGATTAGCAGGACCCACTTGAATGCACCCGGATAATCGAATATTGGTATTGTAAAATTCATACCAAATATCCCCGCCACCACCCCAAAGATTGCAACAACGAATGTCGCAGTGGTAAGTAACAGCTCAAATTGTATAAGCTGGTTCCGGACATTATCCTGATAGGAAAAAAAATTCTGTGTTAATTTTCAAATTTTAAGTACATTATGTGCAATGTGTTTTTTCAGATTAAAAAAGACAAAATTAAATTTAAAAGGCATGTGCAATGTTCTTCTCCTACTTCTGAATGTGATGAGCAACCATAAGCACACTTACGAAATTAAGCTATCAGAAGTTTCTGGGCTACAAAAGTATGCACTGAACTCCTATTGAACTCTGTAAATTTGAAAGCAAATATATATACTCTTTATATATATATATTTGAAGAAATAATGATTCCAACCGTTAAACACCATTTAACAAATACTGTATTCGAATATACAATTTAAACCAACACGTCCTAGTTGCTTTCTTTGAACTGTGCACTTAAATGTAATGTGAACCAGTGAATTTGAAATATTGTTAGACTAAGTCAGTTTTCTTTGATCTGGGCAGTCAAAGGTATCATGAAGCGGTGAATTTTAAAAAACTTTTGGCCTAAGTAGCCGACTTCAATATTCATCATCTTGAATTGATAAGATTCACAGCACATTAAAGTTCAGCATAATTGGATCTTTACCTGAATCTACTTTGATATTATCGACTTCAACAGGAAGAAATAACACAACTGGAACTGTCAATTTATGCATTTAAGTTGATACGCAGTAATAAAGTGCACATACCAGCTGAATGTTGATGAAGTCTTCTGTATCATCGATATACTCCTTCAGCTGACATTGAGGAAAAACAAAACTGATTGCTAAACCAATTCTATTGTAACCGAGGAATATAAAAAAGAACACACAAAATACAAATGACTACAGTAGATACCGATGTCAGCTTGTTGAGGGTGCTATCAATGACAACAAAATAAGCCTCCAACAGCATCTCCAGCTCCTCTATACTGTCTGTGACACTTTCTGAACTCCTCATGCTCTCATGCCTACTCCTTGCCATGCTTAAGGATTTCTCTAGCTTTCGCCCATCAGGGGGTGAAGAAACAGGAGTAACTGGAGCAGAGACAGATAGTGCACCATCATTGGATCTATATCCTATCACAGATTGATCACCATAGAATGATGATGACTCCATCCGTCTTTTCTTTTCAGTTAGATACATTTCAGCCATATCTCCATCATCATCCATTAGCTGCTCTATCTCATCCCTAACCTATATGAATAAAGGTCAGAATAAATTGAAGGATATATAGCAGCTGCATAAAATAGAAAGAAAGAAAAAAAGGGAAGGAAAAAGAAAAACACAATTGGTTGGAAACATATCACCTTCTGAACTCTCCGAGTCAATGCGACAAGCCTGCTTTTTAATCGACGAACTCGTTCTAAGTTTAAGGTACTAATCTTTGAGGTAAGTTCATCTAGCAGTGGATAAGCTTCAATTTCCAATTCTGCTGCCTGAGATATTTGTACGATTTTTTGAACTCTTTTATCAGAGAAAATGCTACGAGCAAAAAACATTATGTTTGTGTTGAAAAAAAATTGTTAGCAATCCAAACATGACATACAAAATGTATAAGCAACCTATAAATTTTGCATTGGACCAAATCTTTGAATAGGTTTTATACTTGAATAATAGGATGGATGAGTGACAACTGTGTGACAAGTCAATGAATACACGACGCTCAACATAACAACCAGTTGCTCTTTTCTAGTGCACATCAAAGATATTGATCTATTACCTAATACTTCCCAAGAAATTAGGAAATACTGGCATTGAAAATTCATTAAATAGTTTGCTTTACAATTTCCCGTTTCACTAGATTTTACCTTACAAATATATAATACTATTACAACAAAATAAGTAATATAATGTGTTATTATATATGTCTCATCAAGCATTGAAAAAGTATAAGGGAAACAAGAGCCCATAAATATTTTGGTTTCTCTCCGTTCATAAAATTCTCAAGAGCATTTGTGTAAGCATGTTAAGTATATAAATCACCAACAAAAGCTAGAATCATGTACAAAATTCTTTGTAACCATTCCCATTCTTGTGTGAAAATGTTTCGTGGTTGCTAAAATAACGTTGATAACAGAAAGAGGATGCCTAACATAGGGAACCCTGTCAAATAGATAGCACAAGATCATCTCCCAAGATAAGTATTTAGGTTCTCAATAGGTTAACAACAAAATCTTGCGAATACTGCTTTCACGCGACTTGGAGTTACATACTTGTGTACTACTTTTTCTTATCTCCTCTTTTCTTCTTTTTCCTCCATTTTTCCGGATTTAATTCAGGACTACATGTTTCACCACTTTCAGGGTGAGGCTTTTTTGGAATGCATAAACATGACTATTACGAAAACATCATCTTAAATTAAGGAACCAAGAGTCTAAATAGTTTCACTTTGTTGATCTTACCAATCACATTTAAGTCGATGGATGTTTAAGTTGTAAGATGAAATAATTTGACTTCAGTTTCAAGTCAAACCATATTAGCCTTGGCATCATAATGGATCTGAACGACTAACTAGTTATCCCACTACAATTTGAGAAGTAGAAAGTGTAACAAGATAAGTTCTTGGAATTTACAATCTTAGACACAGTCATGTCGTAAGGATGTCAGTCATTTTATAATTTCAATTGAATTTGAGAAAGTGGTAAATACTACAGTTTGAATTTTTCTTTTTACGCACCTGGGAATCCAGAAATGTACAAGCAGCCTCTAGAGCAACTTCAAGAGCCCTAAACTCAAACGGCAAGTAATCAGGTGATGTGCTCTCATACATATTCTCAAAATTCCTATTCCCTCTCCTTCTGCTCAATTCAGCACCTTCAGACTGCCAAACCTCACCTACTCCAGCAGTTGTCAACCTTCGTTGTAGTTCCACCACATACTGCAATACATAGCTATCAAGAGAATTCAAAAGCAAAACCTCATCAGCTGTAATAATACATCGAATCTGCTCCAAATTTACAACTATTGCTTTCTCTCTGCCAAGGATTGTCGAGGGATAAACAAATAATGGATCCAGTAAGCGTAGATCACGGGCGGGAAGATCACATCGACGCATCATGGTGAACTTATCAACCTCGATGACTTGGGAATTCCCTGATGTATCAACACGAATCCATGAGCGAAGGCCTTGGCCCCGCTTTTTCAGACCTAAAACATCCACGGCTTGAAAAGGTTGACGTCCAGTGGCAGAGGGCCTATAAGATGCATCTCTGAGATTTATAACAGAAGCAAGTTTTGGTGGGAGCAGGCGCTCTTTAAGGTCCTCCATTGTAGAAGACGTCTAGAGAGAAACAGAAATGAGCAAAAATGTTAAAGAAAGGCAAAGCATAAGCTACCTTTGGTAGTTGTAGCATAACTATTCCTGAAATTCCACCCACCTATATGCGACATATTATTCGATGTTTAAAGGCCAACGCTGGTTATTTTGAGGTTCAGGTTAGCTATTACTGGATTTATTGTTAGTCAGAATACAATATGAATATTACGTCTCATAACAACAAAACAAGAGTCTGAAGGATTGATGCAAATATGAAAATTTGAAAATTCTACCACAACAGAAACTTCTGATTTGAGTGGCACATGATTGCATCCTCTCACAGAGATCACACATCTAGCAGTACAGTTTTGAGTGCAACTCCCATCAACGAAGCCTCATTTGGCTCATATGTCACAATATTCAACAAAATGGAAAGGTCTATTAGTTTCATTCAGCTAAAACAACTGACAGGGTAAAAGCACTCGGCCATTCTATTTTATTTTATTTATTTATTTTGGCCAGAGTTGATATAGTTGTGTAACCAGTTTACTCGATTCTTAAAATAAGTGGGACACTATACCCACAAGAAAACATTTGAATATCAACAAAGCTTTCCAAAATAAAATTATTGGCAATTCTCGCATGAAAATAATTTTAGTTGCAGACATTGGTGACCAAACTCAGTATAATAAAAGAAGAAAATAAATGGGGCTTTTTCTTAATTTTCAAACTAGACTCCCAAACAATAATTGGCAATTGTTACACACATAGATACATAATAATTACTTGAAGATTATAGCAACTAAATTCTAAATAAGAAATCAAACTGGATTGAAGAACCTTAGTCAACAAAAGAAGAACAGGTTAACAAATCCATGCAAATCAATCATAAGAACCAAAACGACGACCAGAAAATCAGAAACAATTTTGAATTTACCTAAACGATTAAAAGAATTTAGGTATTCGCGGAACAATATGAATTGAATTACATCCGTTGCTTAAAGACTGGATTATGCGAGAATCTGGAAAGAGAAAAGAGATAGTACTAGTAATCTGGAGCGAATCAATGAATTATACAAACATACGTACATACATGATACAGTGGTTGAAGGGAGAGAATTAATATTCCAGTTTAATAAATAAACATTGCTCAGAGATAAGTTGCAAGGAATGGTGTTGATATTATTGGATTCTGTTTGGGTTTGCACGGGGCTCAGTTGTTGTTGGAGGCTTGGACCTATCTCCTTTGGGCTTCCAATTCCAAACCCAACAGCAATTTTTTATACCAGTAAATTGTTATGAATGATACTACCCCTTTTTATACAATTTAATTTTAAAGGTCAAACGACCTACATATTAATTCAAATTAATATGAATTTATTTAAAATTAGTTGATATAATTATTATAATTGTATAATATATAACAAAATTTATTAATAATAAAATTTATTTTATTCTAAATTTTTATGAGTCATACCAATTTTGAAGTTTAATATATCATCGTTTAATCTCAAAAGTCAAAATATATCTCTAATAGCAGTTTCTCTATTTTTGTCTAATACTATCTCGTTCTCAAGTTCAGTATTATAATTTTAAATTATATACTGCGTAGATTTTAGTGAATGGTAGTTGGACGGAACAAAACAGTGTTGTATGATTCATAAGGTAAAAATAAAAACAATTCTACTATCGCATACACACACATGCAGACATGTGAAGTCCGCGGTATGCATGTGTGTATGTGAGCATTATGTGACCATTTTTTATGTGATAGTAGCATTATTTAAAAAAAAATACTTTTGTTAGTATAGCTATATAAAAAGCTATTCTCATTTAAATTTAAGAAAATAATTTGTATAGATGTTTTTAGCAAGTTTGAATATTATTGCAGTTAAAATTGTCAAATTGTTCGATAAGTAGAAACCCAAATTTTAATTTATCTCTACAGTACTTCTACATCGAATATTGAGCAATTAAATTCATTTTATGATATTCGATAGAAATATAAGATAAAATTTGAGTTTTAAAGTGAATTGATACAATTTAAAGTTATTTTTAAATAAATACTCTTTCAAACTTCGTTTTTTAATTTAGAAATACTATAAATCATGGCACCCTTTCACTCAACCAAACACTAATTCTTTTTATTTTAAAAAAAATAAATATTTTACAAGTAGGGAAAAAAGTCGTTTATCACTAATTTATCACCTTCTTTGATCTAAAGGGGCATTACAAAACCTATTAATTGGGCCTTTAATATTATAGCCCAAAAACGAAGATGGAAAATGATCCTAGTCCTGGTCCCTCTATAATTTTTGTAATTAATTTGGTTGATTGATGATCCGTGTGGCCTTTGGGGGTTGAGTTCTGTAGAAGAACAAATTTAAAGTATAATAATCTATATATATATTTAATAAGCCAAAATTAAAATTTCTTTGATCTTGGACTTTGGTATGAGACTATAATTTAACTGCTATTAAAACACTTTTAAAGTCACTTATTTATTTTATTAGCTACTAATAAAACACTTTTTAAACCTATAATTTAACTATAACCAAAACATTATTAATGACCTTGGAGTAACTTATTTTTTTATAACAATTTAATTTATTTCTTATAAAAGTCATTTACTAATATTGATTCTCACGAGCCTAAATTAAAACACCTATATATTATTGTTAATATATTTAACAATCATATATCATATAGTAACAAATTATTCTACTATCAAGTCCTAATTACCCACAAAATAAAATATTAAAACATAAGTAAACTACATTAAGCTAGAACAATTTGAATTAGTATTTACAACATAAATCACTAAATTATTGTGATATAGCTATACTAAAATATGCGTTCATAATAATTAAATAGGATTAACTTATAAATACACATAATGATAATGTTTTATGAGTGTTTAGTATTTTAATTTTTTAAAGAAGGCAAAATCTGAGTTTATTTTATAAATAACATTATTTTTAATATTTTATATATGATGTTAAAAAAATCACAAATTAACTTACTATATTGACATTATAATGATTACAACCTTTGCTTTAAAAAAATAAAATAAATAGAAACCATGTCCAATTGTCTATTATAATTAATATTATATTATTTGATGAACATATTTCAAATATGAATCTATCTCATTCATAAGGCATAATTGTCTTCCAACCCCAAAAAAATATGATCATAATGTAACATCATAAGTTTTTAATAATAAAATTAAACTAAATTATATGCAATTAGTAAGTTAATTTGTGAGATTATTCACTATTAAAAAATTAATAGTTAGTGTTAGAGAACGAAAATTCTTTTTATGGTCATATAAACTTTAATTTATTATTCTACAATAATTTTGTTCTATATATATTTTTTTAATTATTTAGTCATACAATAATATTTAACTTAAAAAATATGTTTAGAATTTTACTTTACTCAACTTTAAACTTTAAATAACTAAATATTAAAAATGTAGGAAAAATATTATGATCACATATTTGTAAGACCCCAACTTTTATAAATAAAGATGAATTTTCTATAAATATTATTTTTGAATATTATGGAGTAAATTTGATATGATATTATAGTTGTGGGTAATATTTATAAATTTTGCAAAATGTAAGCAAGTTTGTTATAAAATATTCGTTTGGTCAGGAATATTCTTTTGTCAGGGAATATTTGTGCGACTACAAGCACAATCATTAGTGGACCCTACAACGGAATTATTATCGGATTGAGAAAATGAAAAAAATACTTTATGAAAATAACTTGGCGGAGGTATTCTGGTTAAAAGCTGTTGAACTACCCGTAGTAAAAAATGCGATGTCGTGTGGTTACATAGTAGCACACGGTATTGATTATTGATCTTTACGTGAGAAGTCACTCAAATTTATACTCGATTATTACTTCTGATAATTCTTTGCATCATATCTCTTATATTATTGATTCAATTATTGTCACGATTATCATCATATAATATGTTATATTATTAAATCAATAATTGAGACGACAAGTTATAAATGATTAATAATTGTTAAAAGATTAAATATGTGTTGATTAAAATAAAATAATTTGTGGTTACTATTCACGATTCTTATTCACGAAGCGTGAAGATATTTTTGTGAAATTTCTATCTTTGGGTGTCGAGTTACTTATTCACGTATCGACCTTTATTCACGATATCTGACCTTTATTCACGAATCTGGCCTATTCACCTTAAAAAATGAAATTTTTCTTTTTGTCAAAATATATATTATGGATACTAGCTTTGATTGTATCCATGTTTTGATCATTCTTGAATTTTACTCCACTCGATTACTTATGAAGTATTTTGAACTTGGATTGTTTAAAATCTGAATCCTTAATATTGTTCTTTTGTTTCCTTTGGATTCGTTTCCTTTAAAATATTTTTCATCATCCTCGGTCTAAATGATGATATTCTTGAATATCTTTGGCCCGTAGTGCAAAGATGAATGATTTCTTGATGAATATCTTTGGCTCGTGTAGTAAAGATGAGCAGTGTTGAGATGAACATACGCCGATTATTAATATCTACGGCGTAGTGCAAAGATGAGCAGTGTTTAGATGAACATGACCCACTGATGAATATTTTTTTTTTCAGTAGTGCAAAGATGAATATTTGATTCGGATATATATTGATTGATGTTACGGGATAAAATATTGACGATGAACTTTAAATTCATATATAGAAGATAGTAGTTGCATTCTCTACTTAACTCTTCTAATGAATTATTATTTCATTGCGAAGATTGATTTAAAAGCGGTTGTCTATTGTATTCTATTAGATTTTTCCTGTTGAGGACTAACGATAATTTGTTGTATATTATCTTAGTCATAATATTCTTCTTGGGCTAGTTGAGCTCACCCTTTTCCTTGTTGTTCCATTTTTCTTCTCGGGAGGCGAGAATGTAGTAGTCTTAGTGGGGTATGGAATGAAGGTTCTAGAGAGAGTTGTTTAGTAGTCCTCACCATTTTTGTAAAATAATGTATCAATAATTATGATGGAGATTTATTTGCGTGTGGATATTATACAGATGGCAATATCTCGTATTTAAACTCATAGTTTATATGTTGTAATAATAAAGTTGTAGTTATTTACGTACCATGTATTTGGCGACTTCGAAATGGGTTGGATGGAATGGACCTATTTTGGGGCGTCACAATTGTTATTCCATTGCTTATTATTTTGTTGGAATAACTTTTGTATATCACGGTTTACCTATATACTTGGTGACATTCTTCTATTATTACATTGGAACATCACGTCGTGCGTGTGTTTTACACGGACACAGTTCCGTCTTTATTATTCTGTTGGAACATCCTGTTGCCGGTTCAAATTTTGTCTCGACTGGTTCCGTTATTATTATTACATTGGAATAACTTTATGCATCTGAAATCTATCGCATGCGTGGTGATTTCTTTTGTTATTCTATTCTTTATTATACTCGGTTGGTTAATGTTTTGACTTATATACTCCATGAAATTAGTAGAATATCCTTGATATTTGCGTTTCATCCAAATATCTTTTCATGGAAATATTCTTACGATCATTCTTGAATTTTACTCTACAAAGCGATGTCGTGTTGACAATTTGGACATTATTAATTCATGGATAAATTAATTCTTGAACTTGTTTTATTGAATTCTTATATCATTGTCATCATCCTCATGTTTATATTATGTTGAAAGTCATTTGTGGCTGTAGTGCATAGATGGACTTGGTATGATTATGACGAGAGGATTATTCGATTGTAATCATGGTAGTAATGTTACAAATGATGTGGTAAAAATTATCGTTGGCCGTAGTGCATTGATGAACAGATTGTTGGCATGATCATGACCATTAATGAATACACGAATGTCCTTGGCATTAGTGCATGAATAATTTGTGGTCGTGATACTAAAGAATATCCTTGGTAGTAGTGCGTGGGTGATTCGATGATGTGGATTATTTATTAAGTTGAGTCCCAAATGATAAAAGTCATGAAAAACCTTTTAAATCATAAAAGATAGTAGATTTTATTCTCTACTTGACTCTTTTAATGGATTGCTTGTTCATTGCAGATTAAACTTGATGTTGTTATATTTTATCGGTTTAAAATTGTTGAAGGCTAACGATAATTTATCCTGCATTATCTTAGTCGTAATATTTCTTCTTGGGCTAGTTGAGAACCGGGTTTCTTTGTTCTCTTGAGGATAGAATTAGTAGTCCTCACTATTATGCGAAATAGTGTGTTAATAATCCTCACTAATGAGGACTCCTTTTGAGTTTGTATAATTTTTAGTAGAGTTTGTATAATTGTATTCAATACTCACATTATAAACTTACGATTTATTATTATATTATACCACAGTTGTATATTAGTAAGTTGTATTTGAATTTTGTACCATGTATCGACCCAAGATGGGTTTATACCTAATTTTGGGGCGTCCACGATTAGTATCAAAGCTTAGGATATGATCCTGGCAAATATGTGAGAATAGTACTAGGAGGGAGAGCGGGGAATTACATATTAGTATGACCTACTAAGTTTATGTGGTATTTAATTGGTCGATCGAAATTTAGGGATAATATGTTACATGTCAATTAACCTTTGTTTTGTGGCGATGTCTGAAAATGACATCCGAGAATGTTGAGAATAGCAATGGAGCACGACGATAGTTGATTCACCATGTCAATAATCGAGGATAATGTGCATCGTGGGAAGGCGACAATCCTCATGCAAACAACAACAACTAACCAAATGATGAATGATCAAATATTCGGAGGCTTTATGCAATTCATACAACAATGATGAGAAGGCGGCTCTGTCCAAAATGCAGTGGTGGAAACACTTGAAAACTTTCGGCGGTCACCATTAAACAATTCAAGGCTGGGACCATCGGAGTTTAAGGGAGAGCCAAAACCACTTATGGCGGAAGCATGGATAAAGAAGATCACCACGATATTTGATGTCTTGGGATGCTCCGAGGAGCAAAAGGTTTCCCTTTTAAGCCTTTATGTTGCGCGGAGAAGGCGATTCTTGGTGGGAATCGGTAAAACGTACTCGACCTACTGCGTCTTGAAGATGTCTTGGGAGAAGTTCGAAGAGTTGTTCAACGACAAATACTTTCAAAAAGTATTAAATCACATGAAAGAGGTGGAGTTTATCAAGTTGGAACAAAACAATATGGCCAGGTAATATCATGACGAGGCTAAATTTGTGGAGTTATCTCGGTTTAGCGTCCCACTTGGTGGATAATGAAGAGAAATGACACGGATGTTTTAAGAGGTTTGAAGCGGAGATACGTCGACATCTTATTTCTCATAAAGCGTGTTTATATTCGGATGTTGTAAATAGGGCTCGATTAGTGGAGCGCGATAATGAGTCAGCCTGAACTAAAAGAGAAGCGGTAACAAAATGATAATACCGGTGAGTATCGTGAAGCGGTGACAACAAGCGTGGAGGAATCAACGGGCGAAAATGGTAACCACTTGGTGGTAATCGAGGCCAAAACAATAAGAATGGACATTTCAAGAAGAGGAGATTCAACAATGATGGAAAGATCGTCACGACCAAAGACTTGTTGTTAAGGAAGGAGAAAGACCACCTATCGTATGTTTCAAATGCGGAGGAGGAACACATCGGTCCAAAGCTGCGCGATGCCGTCAAAGCATGTTATAATTGTGGAAGAGAGGTCACTTAGCTCGATTTTGTCATTCACCAAGACAAATTCGAGTTAGGATGGAGGCACCAAAGGCCGTCCCAAAAAAGTCAAAACCGGTGTAGTCTGAGGGAGGCGTTTGTTGTGACCTCCCGAGAAAGCAAGGAACCCGAATGAGGTCATCACGGGTAAGCTTATCATAAACTCTAACGAAATCTATACTTTATTTGATCTGGGTTCTACCCATTCTTTTATTTCTCTACTTGCGCTCATCGATTAAATTTGACTCAGGAGAAATTAGACTTTGACTTATCTGTGGAAACTCCGTTGGGAGAAACCTTCATTACATCCACGGTTTATAAGTCTTGTTTGGTTAAAGTTGGTACCCACACATTATCTGTCGATTTTATTGCATTAAAAATACTTGCATTTGATGTAATTCTAGGGATTGATTGGTTAACTACTCATCATGCAAAAATTGATTGTTTTAAATGGTTGTTAGCTTTCATATTCCTAATCGACCTATTATGCGATTCAAGCAACCAAACCAGTAAAATCAATCACTGTCATCTCAAGTCATAAAGCTATTCGTTTATTGAAAAACGGATGTCAAACTTTCTTATCTCATCTCACAGATCTAAACAAAAATACGTCAGTTTTGAACGATATTTCTATTGTTAATGAATTTCTGGCGTATTCCACGAAAAATTCTGGCCTACCCCGGCGTGAAATTGAATTTTGTATCGACCTTGAACGGTGTACAAAACCCATTTCTAAATCCCATGTCGAATGGCTCTTATTGAACTTGAGTTAAAGCCCAACCGCGAGAATTGTTAGACATTGGCTTTATTAGTCCTAGTACTTTTCCTTGGGGTGCTCTATTCTATTCGTGAAGTGAGTAAAGATGGGAGTATGCGACTTTGTATTGATTATCGGGAGTTGAATCATGTCACCATCAAAAATAGGTACCCATTACCACGTATTGATGACTGTTTGACCCGATTGCAAGAGAGCCAAATTCTTTTCAAAGATTGATCTTAGTTAGGATATCACCAATTGAAGATTAGAACCGACGACATTCCAAAGACGGATTTTAGAACTTCGATGCGGGCATTATGAATTCTAGTCATGTCCTTTGGATTGACTAATGCTCTTCTTTGCCTTCATGGATATGATGAACCAAGAGTATTCAAGAATATTTGGATCACTTTGTGGTCGTCTTTATTGATGACATCCTCATATATTCCAAAACCCGTGAAGATCATGAGAAGCAACACTTGAGGTGATACACTCCAAAAGCTTCGTGAATATAAGCTTTATGCGAGTTGAAGAAATGCGAGTTACGGCTTGAGGAAGTAGCATTCCTTGGGCACGCGGTATCAAGTCATGGAATATCTGCTGACCCAATGAAAAGAATGAAGCTATTCAAAGTGGGAACAACTTAAATCGATTCATAGAAGATCGTAGCTTTCTCGGTTTAGGCATTTGGTTATTATCGAAGATTCGTGGAAGGAATTTTCTCGAATCGCTACTCCACTAACTTCGGTGACTCGGAAAGATACAAAGTTCGGTTGGGGCGAGAATGTGAGAAGAGTTTTCAAGAACTTCGAGGAGACTCATTTTAGCACTGTTCGACAATACCATCTCGGTTCGGAGGGATTTGTCATCTGATGATGCTTGAGCAAAGGGTTAGGATGTATTCTCATGCAACATGGAAAAGTTCATAGCCTGCCTGCCTCACGACAACTCAAAGAATATGAGAGGAATTATCCTACTCATGATCTAGAGTTAGCGGTTTTTGTCTTCACGCACTAAAGATTTGGAAGCATTACTTGTATGGGGAGAAAGTGGAGATCTTTACGGATCATAAAAGCCTCAAATATTTCTTCACTCAAAATGAACTCAACGTCGCGACAACGACGTTGGCTTGAATCTGATTGAAAGATTATGATCATACCATCGATACCATCCCGTAAAAGCGAACGTGGTAGGCGACGCGTTGAGTAGAAGATCATATGCGGCACGAGTCTGCATATTGTCAACGCAAAAGCCCATTTTGTATGACTTGCAAAGGATGGAGATAGAGATAAAGACTCAGGGACCCACGTGATGATGGCAAATATCACGAGTAGAATCGACTTTAATTGATAAAATTAAAGGCTTTCAAATTCTGAGATCCGGAAATGATGTGTATGAGGAAGAAAGTGCAAGAAGGTGCGATCTTAGGGAAGCAAAGAATCGATGAAGAAGGAATACTTGAGTCAACTCCAACTTTGTGTTCTAAACGACCACGATTTAAAGTATAAAATCATGATGGAGGTGCACAACACACCGTTTGTAATCCATCTGGGAGTACCAAAATGTATCATGATCTTGACGTACATTTTGGTGGGGCAATATGAAGAGAGAGAGAGATAGCGCCGTTTATCTCAAGGTGTCTAATGTGTCAACGAGTCAAGGCGAGACATCAAGTACCAAAAGGTCCATTGCAACCACCACTTGAAATTCGAGAATGGAAGTGGAGAACATTACCATGGATTTAGTTCTGGGTCTTCCCAAAGTTTCTCGAGGCATAGATGCGATTTGGGTCATTGTTGATAGATTGACCAAATCTGCTCATTTCTTATCGATCGAAAACTTATACACTTGAACTTCTTGCTCAGATGTATGTAAACGAGGTTTTTAAGATTGCATGGTATGCCAGTATCCATAGTTTCTGATCGAGACCCAAGATTCACTTCGCGATTTTGGGTTAGTTTGCAAAAAGCTATGGGCACAGATTTACGATTTAGCTCGGCATATCATCCTCAGACGGACGGACAGTCGGAGAGGACTATTCAAACTCTTGAAGATCTATTAAGACTCTGTGTCCTTGATTTCAAGGGAAGTTGGGACAAGTTCTTACCATTGGTGGAGTTTTCTTACAACAACAGTTATCGAAGCAAGTATTGGCATGGCTCCATTCGAAGCGTTGTATGGAAGAAAGTGTCGTTCTCCAGTATGCTGGGATGAGGTGGGTGAAACAACGTTGTTGGGACCAGAGTTGGTATGTATGACTACGGAAAAGATTCAAACGATCCGACAACGTATAAAAACCTCACAAGATCGACAAAAGAGTTATGCTGATCTTCATCGAAAGAACGTGGAATTCGATATAGGAGATCATTTGTTGTTACGTGTTGCTCCATGGAAAAGAGTTACTGAGATTTGGAAAGAGAAAAGCTCAATCCTAGATTCATCGGTCCATTTTATTCCTTGATCGGCGAGAATCGTGGCCTATAGACTCGCTTTACCACCAAGTATGTCTCGTGTACATAACGTTTTCACATATCCATATTACGTAAATATGTGGTGAACCCGAACCACGTTATTGAGTTGGAACCGGACGAAATAAGCGGAAGATTTGGCGTATGAAGAGGTTCTGTTCAAATCTTGGATAAGAAGGAACATATTCTACGCACGAAGGTTATACCCCAAGTGAAAGTTTTGTGGAGAAACCACGATGTTGAGAAATGACTTGGGAGTTAGAATCGAAATGAAATCAAGGTATCCTTACCTCTTGACATACCAGTGTATCGCACCTAATTTTGAGGGCTTAAATTTCATAAGAAGGGAGATTGTAAAATCCCAACTTTTTTTGAATAAAGATGAATTTTTCTATAAATATTATTTTTGAATATTATGGAGTGAAATTGATATAATGTTATAGTTGTGGGTAATATTTATAAATTTTGAAAAATGCACGCAAGTTGTTATATAATATTCGATTGGTGGACCCCATGGGAAATATTCGCTTTAACAGGATATTCAGCATAAACCAGACCAAAATTTTTAAAATAAAAAGGAATTTCCTTTATTTATTATTTTGAAATAGTAAGGGTTGATTTGATTAATGTGGATAGTTAAGGGTTAAATATGCAAATATTTCAAAATAAGCAAGTGGTTATAAAATATTCATTATCGTCGGGAATATTAGTTTGGTGGTGGAATATTAAATGCTGTCGAGAATAATATTAAATGACGCACCAGCCGACCATGTGTGGCCCCATGCTGAAAAGTGATTGGATGAAGAAAATGACAAATATAAGTTGTTTTTTAAATAACAGGCGTAGTTATTACCGAGATTATCTTGTTGGAATACCCGGTGGTTAAAACACTAACTAATCTGCGTTGTTGAGCAAGTAGCACTTTCGGTATTGCACCAATTATTGATTCTTACGTGAAAAGCACTACTCGATAATGGTTACGATAATTCTTTATTCGATATTTTATTGAGTTAATAATTCTTTGCGTTGATATTTTATATTCTTTGTTGTTTGATAATTGTCATTACACGTATCTTTCATTATCGAAGCAATAATTCATATTATCTGAATAATATTATTAGATAACATTATTGGCAATGTCTAGAAAGTTACATACAAGGAGAGGTTTGGTCACCTAATTGCGCGCCATGAAGAAGAAATTCTTATTGAAAGCCCTCTTTCTGAGGAAGCTGCAGTTGTCGATATTGTGATTACGTAATATTATTTGTGAATAATTAATTATTGATTTATATGATGAGAAAAATATTGATTTTATGTGGATATAGATGGAGAAAATTTTAAAATGACAATTGTTGAAAATTAATATTTTATCTTTTACGATAAAATAATTCATTTAAATATATTATTTTAATAATATATTAACGGTGATATTTTACAACGAATGTGGGATATATGAGTATCTGAGGAGGAAGAGTATTTTTGTTGCAATAAATGTTTAAAACATGTTAAACATGTCGGTGGACCCCATTTATTGACTGAAATTTGATTATAGCTTGTAAAATCGCTTGTTTGTGGATTTCGGTCAATTTCTATTTGGAATTTGGAAAAACTTTCTTACTGCAAAGTTGTAGAAAATTGAATTTCCTATAAAAACTCGCGAGATTCGAATTTTCTGATGAAAGGGCTATTTATTATGAATTATTGAAGTTACGAAGCTCAAAATAATTAATTTTTGTAAGTTTTAATTATTTATTTTATGAAAAACGTTTTTTATCATTTCTTTCTAGAAGGTGGCATGTGGGAAATGCTAGGATCTGAATTCTAAGGTTGGCGTATGAATTTGATATATATATATATATTAATTTATTAAATTTTACTGCTTTGGTGTTACAAGCGATTTCTATAAATAGGGTCTTGGGTTAGAATTGAAAATCACACACGAAATGAAGTTTCTCTCTCTATATTATCGGCGTATTCTTGTGAGTATTTTGAGTATACTTTGAGTATTGCTATACGATGGTCTGAGTCCAAGTCATAGCTTTATATCCGGTGTTTAAATTTAGAAGTCTTGATCTTTCGAGGTAAGGGATATTATTTTTTTTAATGATATTATTTCTTCAATATCATTATCTTTGAAATATTGATCTGAAGTTTTATCAAATTTGGAACTTTTTCATGTCGGGTTACTTATTCATGGGTTCTTATTCATGAGTTCTTATTCACGATTCTTATTAAGCGAGTTCTTATTCACGATTCTTATTCACGAGTACTATTCATGAAGCGTGAAGATGTTTTTGTGGAATTTCTATCTTTTGGTGTCGGAGTTACTATTCACGTGTATCGGCCTTATTCACGTATCTGACCTATTCACGTATCTGATCTTATTATTCAAAAAAATAAAATTTCTTCTTTTTGTCCAAAATATCTATTACGGATACTAACTTTCGATTGTATCCATGTTTTGATCATTCTTGAATTTTACACCACTATGATTATTTTTGAGGTATATTTTTGGGCGTGGATAAAACCAAGTCACGAATCCTTAATCCTTAATCCTTGTCATTTTGTTTCACCGGATTCGTTTCTTTAAAAATATTTTTCATCATCCTCGATCTTAAATGATGATATTATTGAATATCTTTGGCACAGTAGTGCAAAGATGAATGATTTCTGAAGAATATCTTTGGCTGTAGTGCAAAGATGAGCAGTGTTGAGATGAACATGTGGATTGATTAATATCTTTGGCTGAAAGATGAGCAGTGTTTAAATGAACATGACCAGGTGATGAATATCTTTGGCTTTGTAGTGCAAAATGAATATTTGATTCGGATGTATATTGATTGATGTTCTGAGGGATAAAATATTGATGATGGAATTTATTAAATTCATAGATTATAGTAGATTTCATTCTCTACGTAACTCTTACATGAATTATTATTTCCATTGCGAATATTGATCCGAAACTTGTTGTATATTGTATTACATCGATTTTTTCCTGTTGAAGACTAACGATAATTTGTTGTATATTATCTTAGTCATAATATTCTTCTTGGGCTAGTTGAGCTCACCCTTTTCCTTGTTGTTCCATTTTTTTTCTTCTCGGGAGGCGAGAATGTAGCGAGTCTTAGTCGGGTATGGAATGAAGGTTAGAGAGAGTTGTTTAGTAGTCCTCACCATTTTGTAAAATAATGAATCAATAATTATGATGAGGGATTTATTTGCATGTGGATATTGTCTGAAGACAATATTATATTTAAACTCATTATATATATTGTCGTATTTCACACGACATTTGTATTATTGAAGTTGTAGTTTGCTTTTTGTACCATGTATTTGGCGACTCGAATGGGTGTTGTGTATACCTATTTTGGGGCGTCACGATTAATGTATCGAGCTTAGGGATATGATCTCTGGCGGAGATCGGGGAATAGAACTAGGAGGGAGAGGCAGAGTAAATCCTTGCTTTAGTGTGTCCTACTAAGCTTATTTGTTAGTTAATCGATATATAGGGATATTATGTGATATATTGATTTCCTTAATTAACCCTTGTTTTATGGCGATGTTTGAGAATGTCGTGAGAATATTAACAATGGAGTAAATGAGGCCGTGGAGATGCTGTACTTTACCAGCGAGGAGAACGTCTGACAGTGGCAATGTTCCTCTGTGAAACAACACCACTGAAGCGAGATGATGAGCGAGGGGATGTTTAGAAGCTTTTTGCGATTCATGCAAAAAATCGGACGAGGAGACTTCGTGTTCAAAATCTGAGGAGGAAATGATAGCAATTCACGGGTGGTCACACCCACGATTCAAAGAGTTGGGACCACGAGTGCAGGGAAGCGGATCCGATTAAAGGCGGAGGCGTGGGTCAAATAAATTACCAAGATATTCGATGTCTTGGGATGCGGAGGAGAGCGAAAGTTCCATTCGCCACCTTTATGTTCCGTGTGGCGAAGCGATTCTTGGTGGGAATCGTGAGGCGTACCCATCCATTGCACTTTCGGCGTGTCGTGGGAGGCGTTTGAAAACAATTCAATGACAAGTACTTCCACGAAAGTATTAAATCATATGAAGGAAGTGGAGTTTATTAGACTAGAAGCGAGAATAACATGGCGGTGTCCCGATCTGAAGCGAAGTTCGCGGAGTTATCGAGTTGCACCTCATTTGGTGGAGAATGAGGAGCGTGTATGGCGGATGTTTACGAGAGGTTTGAAACCCGACATCGTCGATATCTCATTTCTCATAAATTTTCTCTCTATTCGGATGTTGTCAGCGGGGCTCGGATTGTTAGAAGCGAGATAACGATACGTTCAAACCGAGGGACCATAACCGAGGATCATCTTGAAGATAGCGATCATCGAATACTTGATAACCAATGGAGAAAGAAGAATCTGAGACAAAAGGCGGTAACCACTCTGGTGTAGTAATCGTGGCCATGAAAATAGAAGAAGCGAGTGGGAGGAGATTTTAAAAGAGATTCAACAACGACCATGTGAAGGCGTCGGCACTTGATGATAGCAACTAGTTTTAAGGGAGGAGAAACGACCACCGGTCGTATATGCTACAAATCTTGGAAAGAGGGGACATATCATTCAAATCGCCTAGCAGTTTCAAGGTATGCTATAATTGTGGAAAGGAAGGACATATCGCTCGAGATTATGCGATGGTGAAACCTAGTTCAATGAGGACGGTGACTCAAAAGATCGTCCCAAAAAGTCAAAGTCAGCGATTAGGGAAGAAGCGTTTGTTGTGGTGGTCAAAATCACGAGAACCGAAGTTAGCACAGGTTAGTTAATTATAAATTCTTGCGAAGTATATACCTTACTAGATATTGGTTTACCCATTCTTTTATCTCTCTTACTTGCGCTCAGCGCGTTTGAACTTGACTACTCGGAGAAATTAAACTTTGACTATCTGTGGAGACTCCATTAGGAGAAACTTTCATTACATCCGTTGTTTAAAAATCTTGCTTGATTCAAGTTGGCACTATCACATTACACTAACCCTTATTTCTATAGAGATATTTGCTTTTGATGTGATTTTAAGGTTAACTACTCATCATACCAAATTGATTGCTTTTGTAAGGTTGTTAGTTTTCATATTCCTAAGCAACTTTGTTATTTGAATTCAAGCAATCAAACCATTGTAGTCAAACATTTTCATATCAAGCCATGAAGTCATTCGTTTATTACGGATGTCAAGTTTTCTTAGTCCATGTTATGGATTTGAATAAAGACACGTCGATTTGAATAATATTCTGTTGTTATTGATTTTTCCTGGCGTATTTCTGAAGAATTTCTTGGCTTACTCCCAAAGCGATATTAAATTTTGTATCGACTTTGAACCCTGTTACAAAACTCATTTCTAAAATCTCATATCGAATGGCTCTATTGAACTTGAGGAGTTAAAAATTCAACTATAATTTGGTACTGAGCCTTTATTTTGTGACTTCCTTTGTGGAATTCACTAAGCGAACTCTCTGTAGGGACGTCATATTAAATGCGATAGTAAAGCGATAGGTGTCATTGTGACGTCTTATCCAAGATTGGGATATGAGTCGCGATTGAGAACAACCTAAGTCGATTATCGAAGGCGTAGCTTTCTAGCTTAGTTGGTTATTATCGGAGATTCGTTGAAGGATATTCTCGAATCGCTATTCCATTAACTTAATGGTGACTCGTAGAGATCTGACAAAATTCTAATGGAAGCGAGGAATGTGGGAAGAGCTTGAAGAACTCGAGAGAGACTCATTTAAGCACGTGTTACGATCATGCCATCCTGGAAAAGCGAGCGTGGTAGGTAGCGCGTGAGTAGAAGATTATATCTTGAGGAAAGTGCGATGATGTCAAGTATCGCGTAGAGCCAACTTTAATAGAAAAAGTTAAGGTTGCTCGACCGAATCAGGCCGGAGTTGATCGTATGAAGAAGAAAGTCTGAAGGAGCTATTAGGGCGAGCGATGAAGAAGATACTTGAGTCCACTCTGAGACTTTGTGTTCTAACGACTTCTGATTTGAAGTACAAGATTATGATGGAGGCACACAATACGCCATTTGCAATCCATCACTGGAAGTACTAAAATGTATCGTGATCTTGACATACATTTTGGTGGAACAATATGAAGAGAGAGATTGCAAAGTTTATCTCGATGTGTTTAACTTGCTCAGCGTGTAAAGGCGGAGCATCTTGTACCTAAGGGTCCGTTGCAACCACTTGAGATTAGGAATGGAAGTGGGAACACATTACTATGGATTTAGTTCTGGGTCTTCCCTGCGGTTTCTCAAGGCATCAATGCTATTTGGGTTATTGTTGATAGATTAACCAAATCTGCTCATTTCTTACCGTCGAGAGACTTATTCCTTGAGCGTCTTTCTCGTATGTACGTAAATGAGATTGTGAGATTGCATGGCATGCCGGTATCCATAGTTTTAGATCGTGACCCAAGATTCACTTCATGATTTTGGGTTAGAAAGCTATAGACGCAATTTACTATTCGATTTGGCATACCATCCTCAAAGCGGATGGGCAATCGAAAAGGACTACTCAAACTCTTGAAGATATATTAAAACTCTGTGTCCTAGATTTCAAAGGAAGTTGGGATAAGTACTTGCCATTGGTGGAATTCTCATATAACAATAGTTATTAAACAAATATAGGCATGGTTCCATTCGAAGCATTATATGGGCCGAAAATGTCGTTCTCGATATGTTGGGATGAGGTGGGTGAAGCAACATTGTTGGGACCCGAGGAGTTAAATACGTATGACTCTGAAAAGATCCAAATGATTAAACAACGTATACAAAGCGGCACAAGATCGACAAAAGAGTTATGCGGATCTTCATCGAAAGGGCGTGGAATTTAATGTAGGGATCGTGTATTGTTGCGAGTTGCTCCATGGAAGGGAGTTACAAGATTTGGGAAGAGAGAAAGCTCGATCCACGATTTATCGGTCCATTTCAAATTCTTGACCGAGTAGGAAATGTAGCCTTATAGACTTGCGTTACCTCAAAGTATGTCTACGTGTTCATAATGTGTTTCACATATCATGCTTAGTAAATATGTGAAAGACAGAACCACGTTATAGAGTTAGAACCGGACGAGATAGCCAGAAGACTTAACGTATGAGGAGGTACTGTCAAGATTTTGGATAGGAAGGAGCATGTCCTACAGCATGAGGTTATACCACAAGTTAAAGTTTTGTGGAGGAATCATCTTATAGAGGAAATGACACAGGAGTTGGAAAGCGAAAATGAAAGCGAGGTATCCTCACCTTTTGAAAAACACACAGAATGCGTCGTCGATTTCGAGGATGAAATTTCATAAGGAGGGAGGTTGTAAGACCAAAAATTTTTAAATAAAAGGAATTTCCTTTATTTATTATTTTGAAATAGTAAGGGTTGATTTGATTAATGTGGATAGTTAAGGGTTAAATATGCGAAATATTTCAAAATAAGCATGGTTATAAAATATTCATTATCGTCGGGGAATATTCGTTTGGTGCGTGGAATATTAAATGCGTCGAGAATATTAAATGCTGACAGTAGCGACCATGTGTGTGGGCCCATGCTTGAAAAAGTGATTGGATGAAGAAAACGACAAATATAAGTTGTTTTTAAATAACAGGCGTAGTTATTATTCACGATAATCTTGTTTGGAATACCGGTGGTTAAAACACACTAATCTGGCGTTGTTGAGCGATAGCACTTGGTATTGCACCAATTATTGATTCTTACGTGAAGGCACTTTACTCGATAATGGTTACGATAATTCTTTATTCGATATTTTATTGAGTTAATAATTCTTTGCGTTGATATTTTATATTCTTTTTGTTTGATAATTGTCATTACGATTATCTTTCATTATCGAAGCAATAATTCATATTATCTGAATAATATTATTAGATAACATTATTGGCAATGTCTAGAAAGTTACATCTAAGGAGAGGTTTGGTCACCTAATTGCTTGGCATTGATGAAGAAATTCTTATTGAAAGCCCCTCTTTCTCAGGAGGCGCACGGTTGTCGAATATTGTGATTACATAATATTATTTGTGAATAATTAATTATTGATTTATATGATGAGGAAAATATTGATTTTATGTGGATATAGATGGAGAAAATTTTTAAAATGACAATTGTTGAAAATTAATATTTTATCTTTTTACGATAAAATAATTCGTTTAAATATATTATTTTAATAATATATTAACGGTGATATTTTACAACGAATGTGGGATATATGAGTATCTGAGGAGGAAGAGTATTTTTGTTGCAATAAATGTTTAAAACATGTTAAACATGTTGGTGGACCCCATTTATTGGTGAAATTTGATTATAACTTGTAAAATCGCCCGTTTGTGGATTTGATTCAATTTCTATTTGGAATTTGGAAAAACTTTCTTCTGTAAAGTTGTAGAAATTGAATTTCCTATAAAAACTCATGATTTTGAATTTTCTGATGAAAGGGCTATTTATTATGAATTATTGAAGTTACGAAGCTTCAAAATAATTAATTTTTGTAAGTTTTAATTATTTATTTTATGAAAAACGTTTTTTATCATTTCTTTCTAGAAGGTGGCATGTGGAAATGCTAGGATCTGAATTCTAAGGTTGGCGTATGAATTTGATATATATATATATATATAATTTATTAAATTTTACTAACTTTGGTGTTAAGCGATTTCTATAAATAGGGTCTTAGGTTAGAATTGAAAATCACACGAAAGCTGAAGTTTTCTCTCTCTATATTATCGGTATATTCTTGTGAGTATTTTGAGTATACTTTGAGTATTGCTATATCGGTGCAAGTCCAAGTCATACTTTATATCCTGTGTTTAAATTTAGAAATCTTGATCTTTTCGAGGTAAGGGATATTATTTTTTTTTGTAATGATATTATTTCTTGAATATCATTATCTTTGAAATGTTGATCTGAAGTTTTATCAAATTTGGAACTTTTTCATGTCGGGTTACTATTCATGGGTTCTTATTCATGAGTTCTTATTCACGAGTTCTTATTAAGCGATTCTTATTCACGATTCTTATTCACGAGTACTATTAAATGAAGCGTGAAGATGTTTTTGTGGAATTTCTATCTTTTGGTGTCGGAGTTATTATTCACGTATCGGCCTTATTCACGTATCTGACACTATTCACGTATCTGGTACTATTCATAGAAAAATAAAATTTCTTCTTTTTGTCCAAAATATCTATTACGGATACTAACTTTCTGATTGTATCCATGTTTTGATCATTCTTGAATTTTACACCACTATGATTATTTTTTTGAGGTATTTTTGGGCGTGGATAAAACCAAGTCTGAATCCTTAATCCTTAATCCTTGTCATTTTGTTTCCTTTGGATTCGTTTCTTTAAAAATATTTTTCATCATCCTCGATCTTAAATGATGATATTATTGAATATCTTTGGCACGTGGTGCAAGATGAATGATTCTGAAGAATATCTTTGGCTGTAGTGCAAAGATGAGCAGTGTTTCGAGATGAACATGGCCGATTGATTAATATCTTTGGCTCAGTAGTGCAAAGATGAGCAGTGTTTAAATGAACATGACCAATGATGAATATCTTTGGCTTTTGGTGCAAAGATGAATATTTGATTCGGATGTATATTGATTGATGTTACGGGGATAAAATATTGATGATGGGTTTGTTAAATTCATAGATTATAGTAGATTTCATTCTCTACGTAACTCTTACATGAATTATTATTTCCATTGAATATTGATCACGAAACTTGTTGTCTATTGTATTCTATCGATTTTTTCCCATTGAAGACTAACGATAATTTGTTGTATATTATCTTAGTCATAATATTCTTCTTGGGGCTAGTTGAGCTCACCCTTTTCCTTGTTGTTCCATTTTTTCTTCTCGGGAGGCTCGAATGTAGCGAAATACTAGTCGGATGGAATGAAGGTTACAGAGAGAGTTGTTTAGTAGTCCTCACCATTTTGTAAAATAATGAATCAATAATTATGATGGGGATTTATTTGCGTGAATATTGTCTGAAGACAATATTATATTTAAACTCACAGATATATCGGTATTTCAGTAGATTGTTTAGTTGTACCTTCCATTTTGTAAAATAATGAATCAATAATTATGATGGTCGCATGTATTTGACTCAGAATGGGTGTTGTGTATACCTTTTTGGGGCGTCACGACAGCACAATCATTGGTGGACCCTACAATGCATTTGATCGAGAAAACGACAAAAATACTTTTATGAAAATAACGTGGTAAGTTTCTGAATTAAGCTGTTGAAACACCTGTGTTAAAAAATTGGGTCGTAGAAGAGTAGTACCTGCAGTATTGATTATTGATGCTTACGTGAAAGTCACTTTTTGCTTATTTTATGGATCCCCATTATATTTTTCAAAATAATCGGTAGAAAGTTATTTAATATAATAAAGGTGGGCCCACATGTAATCCATGTGTGGAAATTGGGATGGCGGAGAGAATCTCAAATGTTTGATTCTGAATTGGATTTATGTTGTTTAATTATTAGATATATGTATATTATATATATATTATAATATATATGTATTATATATATAAAAGGTGATATAATGGAATGGATGGTAGTTCACGGGGTGATAACTTAGTGAACTTATATATATATATATAATATATAATATATATTATATTTTATTTTAAAAGATTTAATTTTTAAATACGGACCGTCGATTAAAGTAAATCAATCCTGACCGCTCATGAGTTAGTTATTATTATAATTCCATTTTTCATAAATAAGCTTCATTCCTTCATTATTTTTTACTTAATTCATTGAAACTCTAGAGAAAATTATAGAGAGAAAGAAGAAAAGATTTATGCTTCTTAACTACTCTTATATTCAGCTTTTTTTTACTTAAGTGGTGTTATTCTTTCTTATTTATGAAGAGAACTATTGTTATTCCATTTCTTATTATTCTGTTGAATAACTTTTGACATGCGATCTCCACCCTATACTTGGTGACATTCTTCTATTATTCTCATTGGAACATCCATGCATGTGTTTTACACCCACCGTTCC
This sequence comes from Panax quinquefolius, assembly GCA_020205615.1. Lineage (NCBI taxonomy): Eukaryota > Viridiplantae > Streptophyta > Magnoliopsida > Apiales > Araliaceae > Panax > Panax quinquefolius. The sequence continues at coordinate 5,367,792 of CM035169.1, forward strand.
GTCTTTATTATTATTCCGCTTGGAATATCCTGCATCACATGTGTTTTACACCGACTCGGTTCCGCCTTTATTATTATTACTCGCTGAACATCCTGTCATGTGTTTTACACCTGGACTGGTTCCGTCTTTATTATTAATTTTGGAACATCCTCGCTTGGTGCAAATTTTGCTCGACTCCGTTCCCGTTATTATTATTATTCTGTTGGAATAACTCGCCTCATGCCAAGTCTGCATGCATGGTGATTTCTTTTGTTATTCCATTCTTTATTATACTCAGTTGGTTAAAGTTTTGACTTCTATACTCCATGAAATTAGTAGAATATTCTTGATATTTGCGCTTCATCCAGTATCTTTTATGGAAAATATTCTTCTGATCATTCTTGAATTTTACTCTACAAAGCAGTATCATGTTGACAATTTGGACATTAGTAGTTCTTGGACAAATTAATTTTTGAACTTGTTTTATTGAATTCTTATATTATTGTCATCATCCTCATGTTTATATTATGTTGAAAGTCATCTGTGGCCTGTAGTGCATAGATGGACTTGGTATGATTATGACCAAGGATTATTCGGTGTAATCATGACCGTAATGTTACAAATGATGTGGTAAAAATCCTCATTGGCCCGTAGTGCATTGATGAACACTTGTTGGCATGATCATGACCATTAATGAAGACACAAATATTCTTGGCCCATAGTGCATGGATAATTGTGGTCGTGATACTAAAGAATATCCTTGGCCGTAGTGCATGGATGATTCGATGATGTGGAATATTTATTAAGCTGAGTCTCAGCGATAACAGTGATGAAAAATCTTTTTAATCATAAAAGATAGTAGATTTTATTTTCTACTTGACTCTTTTAATGGATTGCTTGTTCCGCTGTAGTTAAACTTGATATCTATTATATTTTATCAGTTTAACATTGTTGGAGACTAATGATAATTTATTCTGCATTATCTTAGTCATATTATTTCTTCTTGGGCTAGTTGAAATTTCACCCTTTCTTTCACTTTTTCTTCTGGAAATGAGAATATAAATTTGGACTTGAGTCGGGGAGCGGAGTGATGGTCCGGAAGGATAGCATTAGTAGTCCTCATTATTACGTGAAATAGTGTGATAATAATTGTAATGAGGACTCCTTTTGAGTTTGTATAATCTCTAGTAGATAATATTTGTATTCAAACTCATAGGTTTATGTTTTGTCGTATTGTACTGCCACAATTGTATTTGATTTCATCTATATATCTGGCGACCCAAGATGGGTGATGTATACCTAATTTTGGGGGCGTCACACTATGCTCAAGGATAGCGGGTAGATAATGCCTACAACTAAGTACTTTCAAAGCACACAAAAATTGTACATTCTTGACATGAAATTTTGTAAAATCTCAGAATCAATGGAAAAGGAAAAACTTCCTTTCTCCATTTTATTAACATATGTTCTAGTACAAAGGATGAAGCTGAATTCTATTATAGTCGTAAAATACATGATTTTAGTGTGATATCCATATTGGTTAAAATATATTAACTGTACAAACTTAATTGAACATGATTTTAAGTATTAACATTAAATTACTTTTCTCAATTGTCATGTTTCTGATACAGAGTATGGGTTTGGATCAAACACATCTTCGAAGGGAGATGTTTACAGCTTTGGAATTTTAGTTCTAGAGACGGTGACTAGAAAGTGACCAACAGATGATATGTTTGTTGGAGGGCTAAGCCTGCACAAATGGGTCAAGAGTTACTACCATGGAAGGATGGAAAAAATAATAGACTCTTCACTGGTGAGAGTTATGCGATATGAGTCCTTTGAAGTGAAAAGAATGTGGGAAGTTGCAATAGGGGAATTGATTGAGTTGGGTATTCTTTGCACACAGTATTCCCCCTCTACAAGGCCGACAATGCTTGATGCTGCTGCTGACTTGGATCGCCTCAAGAGATACTTAAGTGGGGACACTACTGCAACATTTACCTCCTCTCTAGGAATATCATCTTCTTCTACTCTAGGCGATGGCTAGCTGTCACCTAACGTATTCGTGTACAAAGATTCAGTGATGATTAAATTTTAGTTTACTTTCGGTTGACATCTGGAAATCAAAAACTGGTGTGGGAGCTGACCATATATATCACAAACTACAAGGACCATACTCCTACTACTTCTTATTGTAGCTGGATCCTTGGATTTGAAGTCCCATCGTTTCCTCCCCTATTTTCCTAAACATTAGTCATGCTTAAATGATTACCCCAATACTGAAGCCTAAGGTCCAACTAACATGCACACATATAAAGTAGAATACCTAGAGAATTATATGAAAATTTTAGTGTAGGTGAAGGTTATATCCAGGTGATCAGTCATTAATGATGTTCCGAGATTTTGGCTCTTCAGCAGATAATTTATACCACACATTATCACATGGCAATTTAAAATATAGTTTAATAATGAAAACACAAAGAGACCATATACATAGGAAATGTGAAATCTTTATAAACTCATAAAAAGGCATCTTCATATTTGAAGATGCAAATGGTACAATGCTATAGTCTACATTTGAGCAGGAAAGATTGTGTAAATACATTCATTAATTCGTCTAGTAAAGGAGTACATGTTCCACGCTTTAGCTTGTAACATATATAACGCTTAATATATGTGTATACAAAGAGAACTAATACAGCACAATGATTTTTGTGATAAGTACTATTGAATAGAAATGATTATAATATGAGCACAGTAACAATTACTTGCGCATAATCATATCGACCAAATAAAACTTTGTTCTTTGTTTCCCTCACGAACCTTTTTGCTAGTCAGTATGCCATGAAATTATTTTCAAAAAAATTAATAAATTCTTCTCTTTTTACCTCTTCAAGCTAAACTCAAGTATTATAACTTGATGCGTAATTTTGTTAATATTCTCTTTCTGTTAATATCAAGTATTAGGACAGCTCCGAAAAGCGCCCAAACTGATTCTTTTAAATCGGTTTGGTTGGTGGTGTTAGAGCTTTTTTAACCTTTATGGCTTTATTCAACCACACTCTATAGATGGAATAGATTTGATCTCTGTTTTCCAGATTTCTAGAGCTGCAAAAGTGCAAGAGATTCTCTCATGCCTCCCCAGAAAAAGGGAAAAAGAAGAAAAATCTGGAGAACCCATTTTGGACTTTATTCCAATGTATTGTCAAAGACGGGACCTTTTTACTCGGATATCATATGATAAAGTAAGTGTTTACAGCATCACTGAGCTGAGAAACATGGGTCATGGATTTTGTTATATGGCTAAACAATCAGAAATTTATAAAGAACAGTCTTCTCTCCAGACTCTTCCTCCCAAGTCCTAAAGTAAAGATGGAGTTCGGTTTTATTGCATGCGTTTTCATAATCTTATGTGCTCAAGTTCTTGTACCTAGCAAGGCTATCGAAAATAAACTTCCATCACATGGGAGTTCTATTGACCAATTGAAAAGCCTAGTGCTGGATCATGAAGTTCATGGTAAGGATTTTCCTATTGCAACTCTACAATAATTTATGTTCAGAAATCTCATTTTTTGCTCAATTATTCATATGAGATATCTGCAGCTACGAGAACCACAATCAATTCGAATGCAAGAGAATATTTGGTAAGGCACGAACTTGTCAATTCCAAAAATTCACATGGATTGAGGGGCCCTGGTGGTGGTGCTAATATTGTTCGTCAGCCTCGGACTGTTAAAAGCAACGCAGTGTCACTAATTCAGGTTCTCTCTTGCTACTTGTCAGTCTACATTACCTTTATTGCGTTCCTTGTTTTATGTTCTGATTACTGATATATCAAGACTTGGAGGCATGTGGAGCTTTGAATAGTTTGGGCTGGCTTTCTCTGTTCTAATTCTCCCTGGATTTGCTTGTTCCCTGCCGAGATTTGACAGACCTCCTTCTTAATATGATGTGTTTCGGCTGTGTAATATCGTAGCCATTAGTTGTACTAATTTTAAATGCGTGCTCTTATTTTTCTGCTTTTTAATATTTCCACAAATAAGTTGTTCCAGTATTGTGGCAAGGGAATATCATCGTTGTTTAAAGGACATCATCATTTTGTAAGCTGGAGATGCCAGCATGCCTTTAGGTGTTTGATAAAATGAATGTAATGAATTTGCTTCTTCTTCCGTGTAATGTATGGGATCTAATTAGTGTGGTTGACTAACAGTAAGCAACTGAAAAATGAAACATGTAATAAAACTACTACTACTTTCAGTTTTGTTGTATTGGAGTATTATTTATAGCTTGAATGACTATTTTGTCTTGTTGGTTAAAAATTAAAATTAATTTTTAACAACTTCTTTACAAGTTTACTCAGATTTCGTATTCAACATTCAGCACTCGATGCTTGGAATTTTTAAAACATGTTCTTAGTAAAACAATGTATCCAAGTTCCTTACATGCACGTAGCGTTTAGCAGCTGTTGTTCAGACATATTCAACATAATTGATGTGGAGAAAACCTAGGAAAGAAGCAAAATTACCAAAAGAATAAAAATGCTCGCCCAGCACATTATGTAGCACGAGTTTGTTGGGCGGTTCATTTCTTCAAATGTCATACAAGAACTTGCTAAAGAGTTTCATGTGTTCTGCTTGCAAAGAAATCGCCACCGATAAGCTCCCATCATTAGAAGGACTTGGTAACACAAAACTTAGACCCTCATACGCAATTCCACCAGGTCCCATAAAAATTGGTCTGCCCCAACCAAAATCAGCGTCGTGGATTGGCAGCCTTGCCCAACTGGTGATCCCAAGATTCGGGCACCTAAAAGTATGCGCCCCACGGACAAGGGCCTTGAGGTCAGGCTGCAATTCCAAGTAATCAAGAGCTGACCTCAGATAATTGTTGTCCATTCGCGCTAATGCATCATGAATCCTACTGGCACCATACCATACGGGCTTTGATTGGAGATCACCTGCTACTGCAATTGGTGTGGCAGTGAATATCACATTGCCAAAGTAACCAGGCGGGAGGGCCGGCCGGAGTCTGGCTCGTCCGTCAGTAGCAATGTACAGCTTGCTTTCTTGATCATCTTGAAGGCCCCGAGCTTTGCACACGGACCGCCATACATGTCCTGCCAGCATTTCATAGGAGCTATAAGCAATGGTGTTTCCATCTTCCTTGGACTTGGCTTTAAGGGCGTTGAGCTGGTCCCTGGTTAATTTGAAAATGGACACGGCTGTTTCGGGAAGTGTGGTTTCAGGAGTGGATTTCATGGAAGGAGGGGGCTGGTATTCAATGTGATGGAAGACAGGTTGGGGCGGGTCACGGGCCCGGAGGAGGGTGCGGTCAATGAAAGGCGGAATTGTGAGGTCAAGGCCACGAGCCATATCAGACCATGTGTTTATAAAGTGGAGGCCAGAAGCTCCATCTGCCGCATGATGTTGCATACCAACACCGAGTGAGACTCCACCACATTTGAAGTATGTGATCTGCTCAATTGGAGGGAAGTTAACTACTTGCAACAAAAACACCCCATATAGCTACGGCATTGAAATTTGAATGAAAGTAAAGAAAGCAAGAGCCAAACATTATATCCACATTAACTAAGTAATTGAATTCAAATAGCAGGTACTATATATTGGACATGACCAGTGTCCCTTATGTTCAGCTCTTCACCAGTAACAACCACTCCCACACCACATGGATAACCAGCTCGATACCTTGATAATTTCCTAATCAATGTCCAAAATTGATGTATTACAAAACTAGTTGTTTTTTTTTCCTTCCAATTTTCGGTAAAAAAAAATGTTTAGTACAAGTATTTTGGGAGTTGGTCCACTAAATAAAAATATTATTCTAATTGTGAATGGGTATATTTTACCTCTGGCTTTGGTAGAGAGAGATGAGCCTAACCCTAACCTCAAACAAACTACGTTTATATATAGTGTCTTGTCCTAATTTGGTACTACAAGTATTTTTTTATTTTGGAACGATGACAAAAGACAATAATGAAGAATAATGCTATTTTATTTTAGACAGGATAAAATTTGGTACACCTAAGCACCTAACCTTACTAATGATTTTTATTTTTATTTTTTCCTTATTAGGGGGAGGCACCTGCATCCCGCAACAGCTTGACCAAACACTTCAAAGACATAAAGAGTAGATATAGAAAGACACAAGTTTAGATACATTTAAAATATTTATTTTTTGATGTTTTGAAATTTTTAAGAGAATAAATATAAGTTTTGTATATTTTACCCATTTCAGAATATAAGATCACTATATATTTTTAAAAGTCAATTTCTAAAAATATTGAATTCAAAATTAATATGATTTACTTAAAAATGTAAGATAATAAACTCCTAATTATTAGTATTTGAAGATATATCACAAATAGTAATTATTTTTGAGTTTGAAAGTTTAATTAATTTTCAAAAGTCAATAAAAAATTTATATTATGGAACAAAGGAGTAATATTCTCAAATTTATTTTAATGACTTATTGTTGCATACAGCAGCATATCGTAATAATCTCAATTTTTGACTTAATAGTCTGGGACCCGAGTTTTCAAACCTATAAGAATAGGTGGGAATGAAATATATCCTCCCCAACCGGCCAATATATATATATATATATATATATATATATATATATATATATATAAGATCGGTCCCGACTCGACCGATCAAAATCAGACCTAATTTTTTTTTTTATTTTATAATCCCTGATATTTTGGAGGTGATTTGAATACCTATACTAAAAATGGTGATACAGTCTGCATGCATCGTATATCATCTTTGTTATCGTGCACTCCAAATCACGCCAAAAAAAAAAAATTAATTCCATTAAATATTAAAAAAAATTTAGTTGTTTAAAAAAAAAAGCAAAAAAAAAAAAAAAGTCTTGGACGGGACTAAAATCCCAAGTCCCGTCGAAAATGGACTCTATATATATATATATCACGGAGAGAACAATGCGAACCTTAAAAGCGAATCAAAGACAAATCGTTGTCTTTGGTGTACATAGGAGTATGGCGGACAGTTCTACCCGTCGCCAAAGACTACATGGCTATGACGATGGATCGAGCGAACAGCCATATAGACACTAAAAAAGACATTTTAGTCTTTTTTTATTTCTTTAAGGTTGACTTTAGAAAAAGACCATATATATATATATATATATATATATATATATATATATATATATATATATATATATATATATGTGTGTGTGGTGTGTGGGTGTGTGTGGGAGGGGGGATGTTGAATAATATGTATTGTATATTTATTGTTGGTAACTATTTATATATATATATATATATATATATATATATATATATTGTTGGATGATATTTCCTTTTAAAGTAAAAAGTAAGTTAGAACTTTTATTAAATTAATCCATTGGGCCTTCATTATTTAACCTCGAAAGTCACCTTTGTAACAATATATTACTTATTTTTATCCTATAAGGCCGGCCTGGGTTCATTGGATTAACGATCATATCATTTCATATCTATTACTCGACTTGTAATGATGAAAAAGCATGACAATTGACTAAGACACCTTACGCATTAATGTGGATGGAAATATAGTCACTGACCAAGATAAACAATGACGAAAGTAGTGAGTGAGTATCTGCAGCAAGCCCATAAGACCCATCGATCACGAGTAATAGTGGGTGGCACTCAAACCCGAATAGTTAGAGTATCACCTATCAACCAAAGTCTTCACAAATGTGCGTTTCATACATATTCATATTCACATACACACAATGAAATTATTATCTCTCAATACACTGTATAATCATCCTCCATTTTGTTAACTCACGAACACGATATCATGACTCTTACGTCCCGAAATATCCCCGGGGACGAGCTCATGGTGTTTATCGTGTTCTTGTCGCGATGATCGAATGTGATTGGGACGTCGGAGTAGATCTTGACGTTAACATATATATATATATATATATCGTTTGAGAATAGAGCTTGGATTTTAGAGGCAATTTAAAATTTAAACTTAATAGTCCTAATTATAATGACAGTGCATGATGTTAATGGAGGTCCAGAGCTTCGTGGGCTGAACTATTCGACTTGGAACCTATAAGAATAGTCCTAATTACAATGACAGTGCATGATGTTAATGATGTTATAGCATGTAATTTATGGCGACGGATCGATCCGCCGGTATCGTTTTTTAAGATTTGCTTTATAACCTCTCCGTGTATATATATATATATATATATATATATATATATGATAATATGAACTTTAAAACAACCAATAATGTTAACTTAATTTGTACGCAACAATTAATAAAAAACGACCCAGCATGGAAAAACTATATATGGTGTTTTTATATGTATGGCGTAGTTGAAACGACGCACCTGCAAGACTAAAAGAGGATAGGCATGAATTCCAAGAGAATAATCAACCGCCGGAATGAGTTTTCGGAGCTCCAACGTCGGGGCGAAGTCGCCGAACTCATCAATCACTCCATCCGTCTCCGCCTCCACGAAGAGCACACCTTCTCCGTTACAGTCGATCTCAACGCGGCCGTCATCGTCCCTCTTTAACCTCCCAGCCATCGGGTAGAACGGGACCAAAGCACGGCTTAGTGCCTCCTTAACTAGTGTCGGCTCAAAGAAATTGGACGACCCGTTCGGCCGGTAAAAGTATACGCTCGGGGTATGGAAATTAGGTACCACAAGATCCACGTTAGCGTTCCACAGACTCTGCCGCGGCGTCTCCTGCACCGGCGTCACCATCGTCGACTCTCTTACGTTGATCTTCATTAATAATTGTGGTGTTGGAGTTTGAAGATGAAAGCAGGCAGGCCAGAAGAGAAGGTGGTAATTAGTAAGTAGTGTTTGTTAATAATTTGAGTGGGGGGAGTTTATGGGTCATAATTTGGTGAAAGTGAGTTGAGATTTAAGGAAGGAAAAAACAAGTCGTATTTTGCGTACCCTGCTTATTTTTTTCTTTTTTCTTGTTTTTTAAGACAGTACTCGCCTACCGCACCTAATGGAGGGTAATACTACTCATGATATATATACAAAAACCAACCTTTGATACTACGCATGTGGTGTAACCGTAAATTACCAAATACTTTCGTCCTAAAATTTGATGAAAATCTCTATACATATTAATTTCGTCTATGTGGAAGGTTAAAATTTTCTTAAAAGAAAATATTTAATGTAAACTTTTTATTCCAACAAAAATTATTATCAAATTTAAACTAAGTAGAAAAACAAAAAAAAACTTAAAAAACTGCAGTTTAATTTTTGTTACTGTTTCTAAATTTTTATGTTGTTTTTTTTGTTTTTTAAATATTAGTATTATTAAATTTAACATTATTTTTTTTTAAATATAAGGTTTAAACTCATTAATGATTTAAGAAAAATAATCTACTAATATTTTAGTCAAATTAAATCTATATTTAATAATTTTTTGAATTATTATTTTAATAAATTGTCTTACAATCTCTAAATAATATACTATGTATATTGTAAAAACGACCACAAAAACCAACCTTTGGTACTACACCATAGCACAGAGTCAGCGGGAGAGAAAAAGTAACCAGAGGAAGTTGGTGAGATGTTGACCTAATAATATTCCAATTTACTACTTGCGCCGGTCTCACCAACTCTTATCTCCCAACCAAAGGGCATTTGCGTACAATTTCTTTGGATTATGGACTCAGGGCCCAGTTATAGTTGGGTGGAGTTGGACTCAGGGACTGTTCTGTAATTTAACTCCATTTTCTTTCCAATTTTAAATGACCTGGCTCAACGTTCTAAGGTCGGTCATTGTTGTGGTTGGTGGAGTTGGACTATTTTAATTTTCTGAATTTCATATTAGTCTCAACTAAATATTTTATGTCATAATTAATTATAAGAGATGTATCTAATCAATATAATAATATGACACATTATTTAAAATATTTTTTAGTGATGGAATCATAATATTTTACCCAAATAGTTTCCGTATAACCATTTGATATATAGAGATAATATAATACTAGTAGAGGTGAAAAAATTACACTTTTACATTACTGTCTAGTCTAGTCTTGTAGTTTACTTTTATAATGTAATAGATGTAATATTTTATAGATTTCTCCTCTTCCTCTTCCTCTCCCTCTTCTTCTTCTTTTTTATTTCCCTTTCTAAAAACATATCCTAAAAATGTCATGTTTAATATTGTGTTAAAGTTCTAGATTTAGGAGTTAAGCATGGTGATGCTTTTCTTTTCCAATTTATTTATGCTATTATATGATTTTTTTTTTTAAAACGAAGTAATGCTAAAGGCTAAAGTCAAATGGGACATGGAAATAGCCCAACCTTAGTCCAAAAGGTTTTAAAGGATTGGGCCAGTAGACCTTCTATTGAGTATCGGCGAGGAAGCGAGTCTAATAATGGCTGGTGGCCCGGAATAGCATGTTACATTCTGATCCAACAAAAAACTACTACTACCGGTTTGTTATCGCTTCTACTGACCTGAAATTCCAGAGCGAGACCTTCATGTATTATTTTTTTTTACTTTGTCTCGATTTGTTTTTTTGGTTTCGAATACATGATAAATTTCCTTACATTTGATAAATGTTTGATCATTCATTAGGTTTTAATGTACGTGTACTTTAAGATTTAGATTATTATATGCAAATTGAGATTATAAAAATGAATTTTATAGTTTTAGCTTAATTGAATGGATTTTAGTATATTAGGGCAATAATTTTGGAGATTCAGATTAATTAATTAATTGGTTTGATAAACTGCAATACTATCTCTCTTATAATGAATATGGCTATAAAATAGTTTTAATTTCAATGAAATTGTTGCTTTCTTTTATAATTTCAGAGATGAGCATATTGAGAAGTTAATAATATGGAAATTCTGATTCCTTTAGGTTATTTTAATCAAAAAGTGGTGTTACTTTGTAGGAATGTTAATTGTACTTGTTCTGTGTTTTCTATATAATTTGACGTTATGTGTAGCGTTCTGTAGGGATTTAAGGTAAGTGTTTTGTTCTTCTTAAGTAACTTTTTGTAAATTTACATACATATACACACATTCATGCTTGAATATTTACGTAAATGATTAATGCTATAACATTTATAGTTTTGAACGGTGAAACCAGTTAAATATGGGGGTATATCTGAGCACCCCAAAAACTGAGAAGGCCTCAGAGGATGGCGAGGATGACAGGCTTAGGTTTGGTGTGTCATCCATGCAAGGATGGCGGTCAACAATGGAAGATGCTGTAAGTATTTCATTGTACCTCATTATATGAGATTTCTTAAATGCAATGTTTGTTTGCATTTCCTTTTTTGACTTTTGATGTAACCTGGTGGTCCTGGACCTTCGCATTACATTGTTCGCATTCCCTTTTTCTAAATTTTTACGTAACTTGACCTTCATACAGCATTATCGAACTAAAAGCTTTGTGCCCCAAATAATTATTTCATCTTCACGTTATGATGTTTATTATGCTGGTTCAGTTAATTTCAACGTATATGATTATTATTAATCCCTGTTTTTACTGTCAACTAGCAGAAAAGGTATCCATTGTTTCGTTAAGCAACCCGCAAGGTTCATATCGTATAAAACTGGGATAGATTTCACTAGGGGCGGATCCAGCCTAAAAGTTCAGTGGGGTCAAATTAAGAATTTTTTTTTTCTTAAGAATAAAAATTTAATAAAATAAATAACAAAATTGAATAATTCTCAAATATTGTTTATAATAACATTTTTCGAAGTTTCGTTGCTTGAAATTGTTGCATGATAGTCTTATTTTTAATAGTTACAAAAATATCACGCTCAAAAATATCACATTTTTTAGTAACTGTAACTCCTCTATTTTTTACCTTCAGGAGAAGTAAATTGATCAAGACAATAAAATACTCAAGTTCTTATATAGTATTTTATTTTAACAAGATAGTAGCATATTCTTTTTTCCAGTAATATAATAGTAGTGTACTAATATAAGTGTAGTACTTTACTTATTTTGTTCCACTAACTTTAAAATTTGTGAATATATTAATAATTGTAGTATATATATATATATGAAGAGGCTTTTTGAAAATCCAGTAGGGGCATGTGCCCCCCCTGCCCTGGCTTTGGGTCCGCCCCTGGATTTCACAATGAATTTGTAAATAATGGATTGACATAGGGAGTTTAAGGAATAAGGATATTACCTTCACTGCTTCGGTGGTCCTCCTCAGGGAATAGAAATGGTTTGAACTTTGAATTGACATGCAATGCTGCTTTTTGATAAACATGAAATGCTGCTAGTATACTGATATGGAGTGTCTTTTTAAGTTCGTATTGGTGATTTATTTTGATACTAGTGTGTTGTTACTTCAAAATAAAATATGAGGTTGGCAAGCCTTTTCATATACATTTAGATGCTTCACCATGGAGGTAATGATTACCGTGGTCTTCTTTTAGGGATAAGATGATTCTATATTTGGGGTGATACTGATTGGTTTAGTGCAAGAAAAGTGGTTTTTTCCCGTCCCAATCCATTATCCCATTGCTATGAGTGCCGCAGATCTATCTCTCAAATTTTCTCATTTAAACTCTGTGTCTACTTTAGGTGCTCCCAGGCTTTACTATGGCTGGTTCTTGTAAATGATTGATTGACATGTTGAACATCTCATAGAAAAAATCTATGGAGTCATTCATGTTTGCATCCTTTCCTGTCTTTTGACTTCTGTCTTTTTGGATTGAAGTACATTTATGTTTCCTTAAGTAAAAAAGTGTTTCCGTTCTGGTGAGGAATTGGTGACTTGTGGCTCTTGTAAGTTATATCCAATCTTCGAATTAGTATTGTGTGCTGTACTTATCTAAGGCATTCTACAGCATGCAGCCCATCTTGATTTGGATAATTCAACGTCTTTCTTTGGCGTTTATGATGGCCATGGGGGTAAGAGCTTGAGTCTCGTTATTTGTATTTTCTTTTGAATTTAATGACTCTTGTTATATTAGAAATGCTATTTAGCATTCGTATGAATATTTTGACAGGAGTTCTGCAATTCTTTGAGTTAATTTTGTACACTTTTGAACAGGCTTAGTTGTCTGTTCTATCATGCTACAATATATATTCATATTATAGTTGGTTAAAGCTCTTGTTGCCCTCTCTTGGCATGACTCAAAGATTTTTACATAAGTATTTTGATACATTTTTTCATTAATTCAAGTTAAATGGATGCTTGGTATGGCTTTCTTCATCATTCTTAAAAGTCACCTATTCATCTACCTGTACTTTGGCTTGGTCCTACTTGGTGGAACTGTCTGCATATTCTCTTCATATTGATAGTAAGATGTCATTAATTATGTCAATTAATAATCGTAATGTGAAGACATAACTATTGTTAACATGAATTGCCACCAAATAAGAGTCTGTCAAACTTGGGTTCTTGCTAAAGCTATTGTGTGTGAGCTGTTTCAGTGATCTCTTGATGTTCAAACTTCAAACACTACATGTCTACATGGGAATCACTCACCTCACTAGGAGAATGATATCCAAATTACTAAAGTTTAAGTTTCCCTAGTATATGCATTTTGAGTTTCTACTTGCTCCATTAATTTTTACAGCAAAGTTGTTTGTGTCCGATTTAGTAAGTCTTACAAGAATGTAGTAGTGTTGAAGAGTCACTGTTTCTCATAGACCATCTCAATTCTCTTTGACATGTTGTATCCTTCCTCTGTGTGTGCGTGTGTTTTTAATTCCATTTTCATATGATGTTAATTGAAACATCGTTCTCATGCTACGAAATTTTCATTAAGAAGAGTGCTTTTAGAAAAAAAAATAAAAGAAACTGCTGTAACTCTTCTCCCTTTGTGCATTATTAGAATTTGATACCAAAGCCATTTTTGGTAGAGCATCTCTTCATGGCAGTTGTCTACAAATTACCTCCATCCTTGGTAATAATGCACAACTACCATGATGGGCATGTGGTATCAAACCCTCACTTATGGGCAGAGGTTATGGGATTGAGCCTCAGTGGAGGCATTATTTGCTAGCCTCAGTGAATGCACTATTCTATTTCTATAGCCATATGACATTATTTATAACCTAAGCGGAGGCAGTATCTTATAGCCATTATGACCTTATTTCCATGTAGGGTTTTCAGGTTACGTTCTATGCCCCCCATAAACAATATGATAACCATAATAGTAATAATAGGAAGAAAAAAAACATTATTTCCTTTTTATTTTGACAAAATGAATAAGAAATTTAAACTATGCTTTTTATAACCGGTCAATGACTCAATTATGCTGCTTATTATAACAGGCTGTAGGGGATTGTACTATTTTAACAGTCGAGATTAATCTCAACATATGAAGAAAAAATATATATCTAGCTCCTATGAGACTGATTTAAGGTCATAAGAGGTCTGATCTCTTTCAAATACGGAGCCGCTCATTGGACTTTTATTTCATAAATGTACTGATCAATAGTTACGATAATGAGATTAGTTAGGACTTGGGCATTTTATTATCCTGGAGCTATGTTTAATGGAAACACAATGATCCGTAGCATGTATTTGCCATGAATCAAAAATTGACAAATAGCATCTTTACGTTCCATTACAAAAATCAAGGGCTAGGATTAAAAACGAGTCCAGGCCGTCCGCTAGAACTTCTTGCGGACTAGATTAGAAAAAATTCCGGCCGAATATGCCCCCATAACACCAAGTCAAGCCCAAGTTTTTTGAAAGGTCCGGTAGTTATTCTAGTGGACGAGTACTAAGCAATACGTGGGGTCCAAACATTTGGGTCCATGTTTTAATAACAGTCCCATGTTCACATTTTTGGGTCCATGTTGTCCCATGTTTTAATAACAGTCCGAGGTTTTACTAACAGTCCGATAGTAATTCAAGCCAACAGTCCCATGTTCACATGTTTGGGTCCATGTTGTCCCATCAGTCCGAGGTTTTACTCACAGTCCGATAGTAATTCAAGCCAACGAGTACTTTTAATTATTGTTAATCATAATTCTTTATTCGAGTCAAGTAATTGAAGGTAGTTGAATAGTTGCAAAAAAAAACAGCATACTAATAAGTAAAAGTTTATTACAAATTATACATATGTACTAATTAATTGTAATTTAACATTTTATTGTATATGTTTTGTACTTTTTTTATTGTATATGTGCATATCAGTTTTATTGTATATGTTGTGTGCAGTGTGCATATTGTACACAGAAGTCTGTAGGAGCCCTGTCCGCTTGTATTACTAGCCGACTCTGCAACACTCTACCAACTACACAAGCAACACAACTGCAACATCACAACATTTGGCCAACTAAACCAACTACACAAACACAACATTGAACACAAATGAATACACAAGCCACACAACTGCAACATCACAACATTTTGCCAACTAAACCAACTGCAACACAACATTCTGCCAACTACACAAAGACAACATTGAACACATAAATGAATACACAAGCAACACAACTGCAACCTTCTTGTCTTCCTTTGCAAACTTTTTAACCTCCCGAACGATACGCTCAATCTCCTCCTGGCTCAGGCGACCCTTGCCATTTGTGATTGTAATCTTTTCAGATTTACCTGAGGCATTGTCTTCAGCCTTGACATTCAGAATACCGTTGGCATCAACCTCAAATGTGACTTCAATTTGAGGAGTTCCTCTGCTCGACAATAATAATTATCATTGTAAGGAAATAGGGAGTCCAAACTTAAAAAGATATCTCCAGAAATATGTTGAAATAGATACCTTGGAGCTGGAGCTATTCCAATTAAATCAAATTTCCCAAGCAGCCTGCAATCGTGAACAACCCTGCACACATCAGCACAACTGCACACAACAACAATACTGAACAACCCTAAACACAGCAGCACAACAATCCTGCTGAACAACAAAATTAAATTCACCCTGCACACAACAGCACAATAACCCTGCTGAACAACAAAATTAAACCCAACAAATATTTGTACAATAATAGTCCTTGCACACATCTCCCTTTCATCTTCAGACTAGATAACATAGCAAAAGGCAATGAAGTAAGCATAAATCTGCCTCTCAGTTCACTTTCTAAGATTGACTTCAAGTATGAACAATTCATGGTATAAGAAGTTAAACATAGTGAACCAAACTACTCACTCAGGGCAAAAATGTAGGATTAACAAGCGCAATTGCAGTTTTTGAAGGTAGCACCGTTACTGGGTAAAAACCAAGCACAGTCCCTGCCAGACTAAATGCATTCCTAGCACCTTCTGCACAAATATCAGAGTAAATGAAATGTGACAACACCCTATTCATTAACACGTATGTGTCAACTTGTTGGTCGGCTTACCCTCATCAGTAAACTCAATAAAGGCAAAGCGGAGGACAGAGTTTGGGTCACCATAGACACGACAATCAACAACCTTCGGCAAAAAGTAAATAAATAAATAAGAGAAATAATACAGAAATAAGCATCCATTAACGTTAATTCAGTAACCTAAACCAAGCAACAAAAAACACCACAGACAATCAAAACATACTAAAAAGAGAACCCCAAGAAAATGACAACAGACAAATCTTACTAATTCGGTACCTGATGATCATCAGAAACATAAGCAGTCCTCTTAATAACATCTTCCCTCTGAGCCATACTGGTTCGACTATTCATCCTTAGATTTGCATGACTATAGCTAATCTTTTTCTGAACATAGAGTATAAAATAGAAGTCCATTACAAACAACCATAAAATTAAAACAAAGCAGATCTTTAATTTGGTCAGTAGGGAATATGTTCCTAGCTATATATATCCAACCAAACAAAGTAACAAATGCAGGTAAGTTAGAAAGTTTACTAAATCTCATCTGATTCAAGGGAATAAAATTATCAATCTTGCAATTCTAAACGAAATCATTGAACATTTTTACAACCAAAAACAAACATAAGCAGACATAAATAAAATTTCTAAAAGATAAGAAATTTTGTATACCCGTCTAGCGAAATTTCCATTGGCAACGGGAGAATTAGGTTGCATTAGTTTATTGAATTACTTGTCATACAAATAAACATAAATTGCACCAATAAAAACTAGTAGATTATTAACTTACTAATTAAATAAAAAATTTACTGATTAAATGCTGATTTGGTTGATGTAGAACACAAATTTTGATCAAACGATATCAAATTTGCACAACTTGTTGCCGATATGCCTACAATTGCGAACTAGGGTTGTTCACAGCCCCAATTCGATTTCACAGCATAATGAAGTTAAAATCGCAACAGGATTTTTTGTCCCAATTCGATTTCACAGCCCCAATCAATTTCACATGCGCCCGCTAGAATTGTTCGTTAACATGAGCCTGACTTGGGGTATAATCGTCCAAAATTTATTTTAATCCAGTCCGCTAAAATGACTAGCGGACGGCGAGATTAGTTTTTTAATCCTAACCCTTGATTTTTGTAATGGAAGGTAAAGATGTTATTTGAATTTTTGATCCATAGCAAATACATGATATGGATCATTGCCCTTTATGTATATATACATGTTTATTTATTATTTACTTCTATTTTTATTTCTATTTGCTACACGATGGTGATATGTGATGCCCCATTAGAATGTAGAAAAATATGCAACAAAGTATATATATTTATCTTATAATGTGAAACCTAATGATTGGGCTTTTTTTATTCATCTAACTTTCTTTTTCTTGTTAATGTTTTAAACTTCAAAGATTGAACTCGACGGACAAGAAAGTCCAATAAATGGACCTTTACCTATCAAAAAATCCAATAAGTGGGCTTGTCATTATGGGTTGTACTCTTTGTAAGTACTTCAATTTGCAGGTAAAGCAGTTGCTAAGTTCTGCGCCAAGTACCTTCACCAACAAGTTCTTAAGCAAGAAGCCTATTTAGCTGGAGATTTATGCACTTCTCTGCGAAAAGCTTTTCTTAGGTTATTTCATTCCTTTTATCTTCATTTGTTCATGTTACATTTTAAGCAGATACAAATATATAATCATTACCCAAGAACATATGAAACAGCATGGTAGGTGGCATTTACATGTAAGTATGTGTTCTGATCAGCTTGGGATTCTTAAACCATGCGAGGTTTTGTTATTGGCCAGTATATCCTCTCAAAACTCTAAATTTCATTTAAGGAGGTCTCATATACAATCACTGCTATGTACTACTTTCTTTTACCCTGAAAATTCTGTTGTTATCAAATTATGAGCCATATGGAGTCCAAAATATCCAGTATTTGTCTCAAGTATCTGATAACCATATTCACCCAAAGCTGATACTATTCGATGAAGGTGGATATCATTCGTATTTGTTGTGAAAACAGATCTGGATCTTCGTATAGGTACATCCCTATCTGTTAATATCCGTATACGCATTGAAATTCGGATATGCAGGTATCTCTGTGTGTGTATATATATATATTTATTTATTTATTAATATCCCTTTTCATATCCATTAATATAGATATATTATATTTATATATTTCATACATAATATGTACTAAAAAATATAATAACTACTTTATTCTAATTTATTTGTTTTACAACTTTATTCTAATTAAATTATTTTTACTTTCTTATATCATCCCTAACTTCTCTCATTCTCATTGTCCCAGAAATTCTCTCTTGTATTAGTAGTTTTGAACTTCCCATAAAGGGGTAGTAAATAGTAATGATATTTTACACAAATTTTAATTGTTAAATGATAGTATTAAATGACTTTCTTAATCTATGTGCATGAAACTAAAAAGACTATTATTATGGAATGGAGGGAGTATTATTTAGAAAAAATATAGAAGGTATTTAAGAGAAAGAAGGTAATAGTCTATCCTTTTCAGATCTGCTATGACTTGTGTTGAAAAACATTGCCAATCTATTGTGTATGAACATTACTGCTAATGTAGGTATATTATTTGGTTGGTTGAGAAATTACTTGAAGTTTTGAATTCAGTTGTTTGAACATTACTTTTGATTGTTTTTGGTTGGATGAACATTACTTTTGGTGTTATGCAAGAATTAATTTAAAAAGAGAAAATCAATAAAAATGTGGATATTACACGGATATCCAAATATTTCAGGTATTTTTCCGTTTTCATGACAGATTATGCATCATGATTTGGATATACTGGATATAGTATATCTGTATCCAAATAATATATGGTGGATATGAATACTGATGTTTAATTTTAATTATCCAGCAGATAAGGATATGGATATTATATAAAATTTTCATATAAAGATTCAAATAGTTGTATATGTTATATCTGTTTACCCTGCGCTCTAAAATCTTCAGTAAATCAACTACTATACAGTTTACAAAATAAAAAAATAAACAAGGTTACAACTATTGCTAGTATAACGGCTGTATAGATAATTTCGCACCAAGTCGTATTTTTATTTTATTTCAAAATCTTTATTCCGCAAAGGTTGCCAGTAAGAAGCAACTTCAAACTTTCAGAGCGGGGTAAATATATTTCCTGATGTCCTCTAATTGTATGCAAGTACTTTTATGATCCTAATTAATGTGTTCCAATGCAGAATGGATGAGATGATGTGCGGACAAAGAGGTTGGAGAGAGTTAGCGATATTAGGAGATAAAATAGACCAATTTAATGGTATGATTGAAGGATTGTTATGGTCTAAGAACGATGAAGTTAAAGAAGGCCACATTGATGACTGGCCTTCAGAGAAGGTGAATACCTAATGAATAACTAAATTTAATTTTAATATACGTGATCATGTAGTAAGTTACTTTATCATCCCAGCCTTGTCATTACATAATGGTTTTCTTCCCAACATGTCTTACATTTCGCAATAGCATGGAAACTTCCGCTGTGATTCATCTGACCCTTGGTTTCCTTCTAAAACATTTTAGCTGGGTATTTGTGCACACTTGGGCCAATGATTGAATGTGTGTGTAAAAGTCTACACCTCCAGAATTGGATAAAGTGGATGAAATTGCAGTATAAATTTATAAATAATAGAGATACCGAAAGTACATAACGTTTGTAAGAAAAATTACAATGGTAAAAGTAGAAATCAACTTGAATTGAAATACATCAGAATATATATGTGTGTGTGTGTATTTAATATAATACTTCATATTATCATTTTGGTGGAACGCAATGCTAAACAAAGAAATTGAAACTTTTTGGTTGTTTAGACACAAGACCATTATGTACTTGACGTATTGTTTTCAAGTATTCAATCGGAAACTCAAAATGACATACATTATAAAAGAAAGATATCATATTATACCTGAACTGAAATACAGCAAGTACTAAAGATCTCCAGTTTGTTCTAGAGTTAATTTTATAATCATGATTTTATTTGGATACTACTGATAGCAACTCACAAATGTTTTCCTCGTGCTGTTTGAGAGGACTACTTAAATATGCTTGTATTCATTCCTCTAATTGCTTATTAGTTGCTAACTCATCAAATGTGTTCATGTGCAAGGGGCTTCACTCTGATTACCGTGGACCAAAATGTGGAAGCACAGCTTGTGTTGCAATCATTCGTAACAAACTACTTGTTGTCGCAAATGCTGGTGATTCTCGTTGTGTAATATCTCGAAACGGTCAGGTAATTATGTCTGGTCATTAGGAGTATCAAAATACTTGTTACTCAATTCAACAATGTGGTAGATTTTAGTGATCGTTCGGAATTTTTCTTGGAAGTTGGAACTAAAATAGACTCCCTTTGTCCTAGAAAAGTACCATTTTTATTGTAATTTTATAAAGAAACGGTACTCTGTTATTTAGATGGAGGTAGTATATATTTTACTGAAACTAAAAATCAATTAGTCAACTTTTTAGTCATAATATGGATTATAACACTTTGTATAGTTCATGATTTGCACTTGTGGTTCTTGAATTCACTGTTAAAATAAAACCGTTAAGCGTGCCCGGATAGTGGCTCAGCATATTTAGATATGGCAGAGTCTACTTTTGATGATATGCAAAGATTCTTTCTTTATGTAGGCATATAATTTGTCTAAAGACCACAAACCTGACCTCGAGGTTGAGAAAGAAAGGATATTGAAAGCTGGTGGTTATGTCCAATGTGGGCGGGTCAATGGGACATTAAACTTGGCTAGAGCAATTGGTACTTTTCCCTGTTCAATTTATTTTTTGTCGTACAAATGGAGAAAAGATTGAATCAAAAGGTTTCTTTTTATTGCTTGTTTTGATTGCCAGTATTTCAATGGTTTCAGGTGACATGGAGTTGAAAAAGGATAAATCACTGCCTGCTGAGGAGAAAATCCTCACTGCTAATCCAGATATAAGAACTGTATGTAGCATTTATGCTTTGCTTGTATCATGTGCCCAATTCAAGGTTTATTCTTTAAAATTGGGTAAACACAAGTTACACAACTGTCAAAATGAACTTAACTAGCTGGTTTGGGTTGTAATATGGAGGAATGCGAGATGAACAGCATGGGAATTTTATCTCTGTTTTTACCTTATGATATATATTTTTGAGTCTTAATAACGTGGATTACTTTTCCTTTCTTCTTTTAATCCTACTTGAACTAGGTTGACCTTGACGATGATGATGAGTTTATTGTTCTTGCTTGTGATGGGATATGGTAAGTCTTCTTTTCCTTTGTGTTCTTATTTTCTTGTTTTATTAGTTTTGTCAAGACAGAATATTAGTTTATTTGCCATGGTTTTTCATTAAACTTCAATTTAACGGCCCATCATGACTTACCAACACCATTGCTTACCAGTTACCTGCTTGCTTCTGAGTTAAAAACTTTTCACCACATTTTGTGGCAAAAATCGACCTGTAAATGGATCATTAGCATTGGTTACGGCACATTGGTTAATGCATGTTCGTTTTCATGAAACATTTGCATCTGTATACATATGATATGCCAACATATTGCAAC
Organism: Panax quinquefolius; assembly: GCA_020205615.1. Classification (NCBI taxonomy): domain Eukaryota; kingdom Viridiplantae; phylum Streptophyta; class Magnoliopsida; order Apiales; family Araliaceae; genus Panax; species Panax quinquefolius. The sequence goes on from CM035169.1 coordinate 5,389,644, forward strand.
TCCCTAATTACATTGACTGGCAAATGGAAGCACAATCGAGACAAACATTTTGATTAGCTCTTAAGAGTATCTCTAATTTTGTTGTTAGATGCTTTTTTTGTTTTCTGTTCCATGAACTGTGTGATTACTACTTTTTACAGTCGAATGAAAATCTTACCCCGTAATTCCTTTATTTTTATTTAAATGTCATTGTAAGACACTATGATGATAGAGATTTGTTTTCTCCTGAGCTAGGGATTGCATGTCAAGCCAACAACTGGTGGACTTTGTTCGTGAACAGTTGAACTCTGTAAGTTCTTAATTTTTTCCTGTATAATTCCTCTGTTCCACAAAAAGAGTCTCATTTGCAAACAAAATAACAATAGTAATAAATAAAAATAAAATAATAATAATAATTGTTCCACAAAAAGAGTCCTCTTTTTAACTATAATAGTATAACATGCACACATTCCTCTAGTTTGTCATCATAATTTCATTATCATGCTATCTCTACTACAATAACAAGTTGGAGTATTATTTTAGGCCTAAACATGGAATTATGACCAGAGTGCTCTTACAAAATCATGCAGGAAACTAAGGTTTCTGTGGTGATTGAGAGGGTGTTTGATAGGTGTATTGCGCCATCAGCTGGGGGTGTAGGATGTGACAATATGACAATGATCTTGGTGCAGTTTAAGAAATCTTCTTATTTTTGGAGCTTCTCTGCCAAGGAGAAGCAGCCTCTGCCCTCTAATCAACAATCTGAAGCTGCTTGCATGCCATCAGAGTCTTGATCGAAGTAGCACGGTAACCTTTTATAAAGACCTAATTCCCCTGAAAGTTAGGATCTTTTAGTACAATATTTGTCAATCAGAAAGATTAGTGCCTTAGGAAATTATGTAAATGTGTTGCTTTTGTCCAACTGTGTTGTGGTATACCTGCTTTAAAATAAGATTTCCTTATTTGGTTTTATGATCTAACAAATTAGCCTTTACTTATACGGTTATTAATTAATTTAAATTTTCATATAAATATATATATATATATATATATATATATATATATATATATATATATATATATATATATATATATATATATATATACATAGTTGTGTATTATGTTTAAATTTATGACGAGTTTTTTTGAACTATGGCGACAGTTCACCCATCGCCATAACCCAGAATAGCTATGACGATGACTATAGCCCAAAAAACCGTCGTCATAGCCATAGCGATGTATTCTGTATGTATATATATATATATATATAAGCAGGTGGTTCGCATGCGAACCACCTTTAGCAACGGACAAAACTATCTCTAAACCTGTCGCCATAGGGTCTGAATCGGGCTATTGCGACGGTTCTGTGCTATCGCAACGGTTTGGGTCTTATGGCAACGAGTATGGCAACGAGTTTAGCGACGATTTTATCCGTCACTAAAGGTGGAGCTCTCTCTCTCTCTCTCTATATATATATATATTTATCCTTTGTGATTTTGATAATATTTTTTCTGTTGCGTGTTGATGAGATATACTATTAGAGTCCTTCTACATGGACATGTTTATTGGACATTTTCAATTTTTGGTTGTTTTTTTTTGCGTGACTCTTAAAAAATGTATAATATTTATTCCAACAGAAATTTATACAAAATAGTGTTTTATGTATAATTTGGATACATATACAAAAACAGGGTTATACAGACTGTACAACCCTGTGTTTATACATGTATTCAAATTATACATAAAACACTATATTTTATAAAAATTTCAATTGGAATAAATACTATACATTTTTTGAGAGTCACAAGTAAAAAAAAAAAATTGAAAATGTCCAATAATCCGGTCCACTATTTCGGTCTGCCTAGACTTATTCATACTATTATAGAGGAAAAGATCAATGTTTTAAAATTCGGACAGGTAAAAATTGGAACCGGTTCGGTTTGGTCTAATCAACCAGTTTTGGTCAAAATTCGGGTTGACTCGTTGACCATCAATCCAGCTGGTTGTCTAACCGGTAAACCTTATTAATTGACCCGTTTTTTTATTTTTCTTACTAAAAAAAATTTAATATTAAAAATAACCACTTTTATTAATATTGTAACTCATCTTTATTATGTTTTAGTTTATGAAAAATAAGATTTTTAAAATTTTTATTAATTACTAATAATATATATTTTTATATATTAATGGCATCACTAGGTTAATAACGGTTTGACCATTAGTTGGACCAGCAATCCATTCATTCCCTTTTTCTTTTTGAACCTTTTCCAAGATACTACTCCCTCCGTTCCTAAAAGATTGTCGTTTTAAAAAATAATTTTTATTCCAAAAAGATTGTCGTTTTGAGTTTATTAATACATATTAGCTATTTTTTTCTTACTTTATCCTTATTTAAAGCTTTCTTCCCGTCTTAATGATTCTTATTCAATTCAATACTATAATTCAAGTAGTAATTGGTTGAATAAGAAGTAATTGGTTGAATTGAATAAAAATATTGAGAATAGAATAATTGGTTGAGATAATTAATAAAGGAAGTTTATTATTTTTGTTAGGTATTAATTATATTCCTTAATCTATGTGCATTAATATTAAAAGACAATATTTTAAGAACAGGGAGAAGAGTACTTTTTGGTTGGCAGCCAAATGGATCCAATAGGTCTTTCTTGTCTTTTGCCCTTAATCATTGAGGGAATGAATGTGATCTATAAACTTACTAACACCTTTTAACACCTTTTTCATATTTTTGTCGTGGTTTCCTCGCCTTGATGGGATTCTTTTTCCTGTGGATAGGTCTCTCTCTCGAATTCGGTTAGCATGAAATTTATTTTTGAGTAAGGTGGTCAATTGGCTAATAGAATGTTGATACATATTGAGCCTCGCATGCGTGTCACCATTCTATTGGTCAATTGACCAACTTACTCAAAAATAAACTCCATGCTAACCACTTCCTTCTCTATCAATAAAGAAAAATAAAATCAAAACAGAAACAGAAACAATTATATATCAAGGAAACAAAAGGTAAATTAAAAAAAAAGAATGTGTAAGTTGTAACTAAATATTTCATCTATCCATTAATATAAGTCATATTTCTTAATATTTGTTGTTTGAGAATTTTAAATAAACATTAATTATTTAATTTTCAAGATTACTTTTGGTATTAAATATAATTTTGATTCTTTCACTATTTTCGATACTGATGCTCTATTTCTTTTCTTTTTTTTAAAAAATTTAGCTTTAATACGGTAATGCAATACCGGCCTTGGGCTAAAGCCCAAGGTGCCCGGACTTTAGGCCCAAAATTTTTTAGGACCCTTTTTCTTATATCATACAATCAGTGCATGACTAGTTTTATTCTAATGGATGAGTATAATTGATTATGTAAAATCATTCTCTAAAATATTTAAAATTTTGTCAAATAAAATTACTACCTCCGTCCCATAATAAGTGTTTTTTTAGCTTAAATCACACATACCAATACACAAGCTAAAATGGCAAAAATACCCTTAATATATTTTCTTTGAAGTTGAAGAATTAATGAGTGTCATTTAATTGTAGTGATGGTAAGATGCAATAAATACCATTGAATGCATAAGGGCATATATGAGAAAATATTGTAAAAATTGTATTGGAGTTTTAACACATCACTTATTTTGGGAAAAACTATTAAGCCTAAAAAAACAATTATTGTGGGACGGAGGTAGTATTACATAAGTTGTAAGATCCCAACTTTTATAAATAAAGATGAATTTTCTATACATATTATTTTTGAATATTATGGAGTAAATTTGATATAATGTTATAGTTGTGGGTAATATTTATAAATTTTGCAAAGTAAGCAAGTTGTTATAAAATATTCGTTTGGTCGAGGAATATTCTTTTATCTGGGAATATTCGCATGACGACGGCACAATCATTAGTGGACCCACTACTACGGAATTATTGGCGGATTGAAAAACGACAAAAATACTTTATGAAAATAACGACGGAGGTGTTACCGTTAAAAACCTGTTGAACTACCCTAGTAAAGAAAGTACGATGTCTGGCGTGGTTGCATAGTAAGACACCAGTATTGATTATTGATGCTTACGTGAGAAGTCACTCACTATACTCAATTATTGCTACGATAATTCACGCATCATATCTCTTATATTATTGATTCAATTATTGTCACAAGATCATCTCAGATAATATGTTATATTATTAAATGAATAATTGAGACGACAAGTTATAAATGATTAATAATTGTTGAAAGATTAAATATGTGTTGATTAAAAATAAAAAGATTTGTGGTAATATTTATTCAATCCTTGATGTATATAAAGAGTCTATTATGAGACGTTTGTGGTAAGTTTGGTTATTTTATGGGGGGGCATATGTCATCATCTAAGAGTCCCTTCGTCAATAGTAATTACCTTCGTCGATAGTAATTACCTTCATCAATAGTAATTACCTTCGTCAATAATAATTACCTTCGTCAATAGTAATTACCTTCGTCAATAGTAATTACCTTTACCAAACGTCAAACCACTTGCCGCTTCATATTACAAAGCGTCGAACCAATTGTCGCTTTCACATTACAAAGGCGTCAAACCACTTTTCTTTTCACATCACCAAATAAATCAAGCCACTTGCCTTTTCACATTTCAAGTGCTAAGCTAGAAATCTTCTATAAATAGAGGCCTAGTGCTTCATTATTTTCACGAATTCATTCAAGCTATAGAGAGAAAGTATAATGCGAGAATAAGAGAGAAAGAAGAAGAGTATTCTGCTACTACACTACTGCAGTATTCAATCTACTACTAATGTAAGGGGTGTTATTCTTTCTTATTCATGAAGAGAACTGTTGTTATTCCATTGCTTATTATTCTGTTGGAATAACCTGTATACGCAGTTTACCCTATACTTGGTGACATTCTTCTATTATTCTGTTGGAACATCCCATGCATGTGTTTTACAATCGGACTGGTTTCATCTTTATTATTATTCTGTTGGAACATCGTATTCGTGTGTTTTACACCGACCGGTTTCGCTCTTTATTATTATTCATTGGAACATCCTGCTTATGTGTTTTACACCTGGATCCGGTTCCGCTCTTTATTATTCTTGGAACATCCTGCTTGGTGCAAATTTTGCACGACTGGTTCCGTTATTATTATTCTCGCTGGAATAACCTATCTATCGCCAAGTACCACATGCATGGTGATTTCTTTTGTTATTCCATTCTTTATTATACTCAGTTGGTTAAAGTTTTGACTTCTATACTCCATGAAATTAGTTGAATATCCTTGATGTTTGCGCTTCATCCAGTATTTTTTCATGGAAATATTCTTCTGATCATTCTTGAATTTTACTCTACAAAGCAGTATCATGTGACAATTTGGACATTATTAGTTCTTGGATAAATTAATTCTTGAACTTGTTTTATTGAATTCTTATATCATTGTCATCATCCTCATGTTTATATTATGTTGAAAGTCATCTGTGGCCTGTTGTGACGCCCCCAAAATAGGTATACATCACCCATTCTGAGTTGTCAATATACATGAATGTAAACAACTACAACTTTATTATTACAAGAATAAAATCGTGAGTTTGTATACAAATATTATCTTCTGCAGACAATATCTATACTCGATAAATCCTCATCACATTTATTGATACATTATTTTACAAAATGGTGAGGACTACTAAACAACTCTCTCTAGAACTTTCATTCCATACCCCAGACTCGTATTTTCGCTATATTCTCGCCTCCCGAGAAGAAAAATGGAACAAAAAGGAAAAGGGTGAGCTCAACTAGCCCAAAAAGAATATTATGACTAAGATAATATACAACAAATTATCGTTAGTCTTCAACAGGAAAAATTTAATAGAATACAATAGACAACAAATTTTAAATCAATATTCGCAATGAAATAATAATTCATTAGAAGAGTTAAGTAGAGAATGCAAACTACTATCTTCTATGTATGAATTTAAAAGTTCATCGCTCATCTTTTTTTCCCTCGTAACATCAATCAATATATATCTCGAATCAAATATTCATCTTTGCACTACAGGCCAAAGATATTCATCGATTAGTCATGTTCATCTAAACACTGCTTATCTTTTTACTACTGGGCCAAAGATATTCTTCAAAATCATTCATCTTTGAACTATAGGCCAAAGATATTCAATAATATCATCATTTAAGATCGAGGATGATGAAAAATATTTTTAAAGAAAACGAATCCAAAGTGAAACAAAATGACAAGGATTAAGGATTAAGGATTCGTACTTTGTTTTATCCATGTCCAAAAATACCTCAAAAATAATTATAGTGGTGTAAAATTCAAGAATGATCAAAACATGGATACAATCAAAGCTAGTATCCGAATAGATATTTTGAATTTAAAAGAAAATTTTTTCATTTTTTCGATGAATAGTCAAGTATTCGTGAATAGTCCAGTATACGTGAATAAGAACTCCAACACCAAAATTCCAAATTTGATAAAAACTTCAGATCAATATTTCAACATAATGATATTGAAGAAATAATATCATTACGAAAAAAAATAATATCCCTTACCTCAGAAAGACAATACTCCTAAATTGAAACACCTGGATATAAAGCATGACTTGAACTTGCACAGTATAGCAATACTCAAAATATACTCAAAATACTCACAAGAATACGCTCGATAATATAGAGAGAGAAAATTTGATTTACGGTGTGATTTTCAATTCTAACCTAAGCACCCTATTTATAGAAAATGCTTGTAACAATTAAAAGAAAAATTTAATATAATATTATTATTATTTGTTAAAATTCTATACGCCCACTCTTGGAGATCTGATTTCAGCAATCAATAACACATGCTAGACCCACTTAACACACAAAAAACGTTTTTCTTGAAAAAAATAATTAAAACTTTCAAAAATCAATTATTTCGGAGCTTCGGAACTTCAATAATTCATAATAAATAGCCCTTTTGTCAGAAAATTCGAATCTCGCGACTTATTATAGGAAATTCAATTCTCTACAACTTTGCAGAAGAAAGTTTTTCCAAATTTCAAACAGAAATTGACCGAAATCCACAAACGGACGATTTTACAGGCTATAATCAAATTTCGGTCAATAATTGTGTTCACCAACACACAAAATATGTGTTAAACATTTAATGCCACAAAAATACTCTTCCTCCTCATATACTCATATATCCCACATTCATTATAAAAATATCACCGTTAATATATTATTAAAATAATATATTTAAATGAATTATTTTATCAGAAAAAGATAAAATTTCAATTTTAAACAATTGTCCCATTAAAAATTTTCTCCATCTATGTGACGCCCCCAAAATAGGTATATATCACCTATTCTCGAGTTGTCAATACATGGTATGTAAACAACTACAACTTTATTATTACAACAAGAAAAGCTGTGAGTTTGAATACAAATATTATCTTCTGCATAATATCTATACTCAAATAAATCCTCATCACATTTATTGATACTTTATTTTACAAAAATGGTGAGGACTACTAAACAATTCTTTCTAAAACCTTCATTCCATACCCCACTAAATACTCGCTTATATTCTCGCCTCTGAAGAAGAAAAATGGAACAAAAAGGAAAAGGGTGAGCTCAACTAGTCCAAGAAAAGAATATTATGACTAAGATAATATACAACAAATTATCGTTAGTCTTCAACAGGAAAAATCTAATAGAATACAATAGACAACAAATTTTAAATCAATATTCGCAATGAAATAATAATTCATTAGAAGAGTTAAGTAGAGAATGCAAACTACTATCTTCTATGTATGAATTTAAAAGTTCATCGCTCATCTTTTATCCTCAGTAACATCAATCAATATACATCCGAATCAAATATTCATCTTTGCACTACAGCCAAAGATATTCATCATTGGTCATGTTCATTTAAACACTGCTCATCTTTGCACTACGGGCCAAAGATATTAATCGATCGGTCATGTTCATCTCAACACTGCTCATCTTTGCACTACAGTGCCAAAGATATTCTTCAGAATCATTCATCTTTGCACTACGTGCCAAAGATATTCAATAATATCATCATTTAAGACCGAGGATGATGAAAAATATTTTAAAGAAACGAATCCAAAGAAACAAAATGACAAGGATTAAGGATTAAGGATTCAGTACTTTGTTTTATCCATGTTCAAAATACCTCAAAAATAATCATAGTGGTGTAAAATTCAAGAATGATCAAAACATGGATACAATCAAAGCTAGTATCCGAATAGATATTTTGAACAAAAGAAGAAATTTTATTTTTCTATGAATAGTCAGATATCGTGAATAGTGCCGTATCGTGAATAGTAACTCCGACACCAAAAGATAGAAATTTTCCAAAAACATCTTCACGCTTCATTAATAGTACTTTAATGAATAAGAACTCGTGAATAAGAACTCGCTTAATAAGAATCGTGAATAAGAACTCATGAATAAGAACTCATGAATAGTAACCCTGACATGGAAAAGTTCTAAATTTGATAAAAGTTTCAACCAATATTTCAAAGATAATGATATTGAAGAAATAATATCATTTGAGAAGAAAATAACATCCCTTACCTCGAAAGATTAAGACTTCTAAATTTGGAATACCGTATAGTGTTGAAGGGAACTTGCACCGCCTAACAATACTCAAAGTATACTCAAAATACTCACAAGAATACGATTCGATAATATAGAGAGAGAAAACTTCAGTTTACGGTGTGATTTTCAATTCTAACCCAAGCACCCTATTTATAGGAAAATGCTTAGAAACACCAAAGCGAAAAATTTAATATAATATTATTATTTATAATAAAATTTCCTACGCCAACCTTCCAAGAACTGAATTCAGCTCATTCAACCCACATGTAACACACACCAAATGAAAAAAACGTTTTTCTAATTTTAAATATTTTAAACTTCCAAAATCAATTATTTGAGACTTGAACTTCAATAATTCATAATAAATAGCCCTTTCATCAGAAAATTCGAATCTCGCGAGTTTTTATAGGAAATTCAATTCTCTACAACTTTGCGTAAGAAAGTTTTTCCAAATTCCAAATAAAATTGACCAAATCCACAAACCAGGCGATTTTACAAAAGCTATAATCAAATTTCACCAATAAATGGGGTCCACCGACATGTTTAACATGTTTTAAACATTTATTGCAACAAAAATACTCTTCCTCCTCAGTATACTCATATATCCCACATTCGTTGTAAAAATATCACCATTATTATATTATTAAAATATAATAATATATTTAAATGAATTATTTTATCGTAAAAGATAAAACTTCAATTTTCAACAATTGTCACATTAAAATTTTTCTCCATCTATATCCACATAAAATCAATATTTTCCTCATCACATGAATCAATAATTAATTATTCACAAATAATATTAGTAATCACAATATTGACAACCAGTGCGCTTCAGAGAAGAAGGGCTTCCAATAAGAATTTCTTCTTCATCGGGCGCCAAGAATTAGGTGACCAAACCTCTCCTTAGATGTAACTTTTTAGACATTGCCAATAATGTTATCTAATAATATTATTCAGATAATATGAATTATTGCTTCGATAATGAAAAATACCAGATAATGACAATTATCAAACAACAAAGAATATAAAATATCAACGCAACAATTATTAACTCAATAAAATACCGAATAAGAATTATCAGAACCATTATTGAGTAGTGCCTTCTTACGTAAGAATCAATAATTGGTGCAATACCGGTAATGCTTCTTGTGTTTTAACCACCGGGTATTTTAACAAAGATAATCTGTAATAACTACGCTGCTTATTTTTAAACCACTTATATTTGTCGCTTTCTTCATCCAATCGCTTTTTCACATGGGGCCCACATGGGCTGCTCATGCATACTAAATGCATTTAATATTCCCCACATGCAAAGACGAATATTCTCCGACAACAATGAATATTTTATAACCACTTGCTTATTTTGAAATATTTATGTATTTTACCCCTAACTATCCACATTAATCAAATCAACCCTTACTATTTCAAAATAATAAATAGAAAATTAAATTTCATTAATAATAAGTTGGGGTCTTACAACCTCCTTCCTTATGAAATTTCGTCCTCGAAATTGACGTACGCACTGTGTTTCAAAAGGTGAGGATACCTCGCTTTCATTTCCGCTTTCCAATTCCCGTGTTTCATTTCTATAGCATGATTCCTCCATAAAACTTTAACTTGTGGTATGACCTTTGCTGCGTAGGACATGCTCCTTCCTATCCAAGATCTTGACAAGTACCTCCTCATACGTTAAGTCTTCTATTATCTTGTCCTGGTTCTAACTCTATAACGTGGTTCGGGTCTTTCACATATTTATTTAATACGAGATATGTGAAACACATTATGAACACGAGACATACTTTGAGGTAACGCGAGTCTATAGGCTACATTTCCTACTTCGGTCAAGAATTTGAAATGGACCAATAAATCGTGGATTGAGCTTTCCTCTTTCCCAAATCTTGTAACTCCTTCTATGGAGCAACTCGCAACAATACATGATCCCCACACTAAATTCCACGTCCTTTCGATGAAGATCCGCATAACTCTTTTGTCGATCTTGTGCCGCTTGTATACGCTTGTCGAATCATTTGGATCTTTTCCGTAGTCATACGTACTAACTTGGGTCCCAACAATGTTGCTTCACCCACCTCGTCCCAACATACTTTGAGAAATGACACTTTCGCCCATATAATGCTTCAAATGGAGCCACACCTATACTTGCTCGATAACTGTTGTTGTAGGAGAATTCCACCAATGGTAAATACTTATCCTAACCGCCTCAAGTCTAGGACACGTAGTCTTAATAAATCTTCAAGAGTTTGAATAGTCCTTTTCGATTGTCCATCCGCTTGAGGATGGTATGCAATCAATCGTAAATCCATGCCCATAGCTTTTTGCAAGCTAACCCAAAATCTTGAAGTGAATCTTGGGTCACGATCCGAAACTATGGATACAGGGCATGCCATGCAACCTCACAATTTCATTCACGCATACTACTAGCAAGACGTTCAAGGAATAAGTCTCCGTGTCGGCAAGAAAAATGAGCGACTTGGTTAATCTATCAACAATAACCCAAATAACATTGATGCCTTGAGAAACCGTAGGAAGACCCGTAATTGAAATCCATGGTAATGTGTTCCCACTTCCATTTCGAATTTCAAGTGGTTGCAACGGACCCTTAGGTACTAGATGCTCTCGCGCCTTTACACGTTAAGCAAGTTAAACACATCGAGATAAACTTTGCAATCTCTCTCTTCATATTGTTCCACCAAAATGTATGTCGAAGATCATGATACATTTTAGTACTTCCAGGATGGATTGCAAATGGTGTATTGTGTGCCTCTATCATAATCTTGTACTTCAAATCGTAGTCGTTAGAACACAAAGTCTAGAGTGGACTCAAGTATTCCTTCTTCATCAATTCTCGCTTAGAATAGCTCCTTCTTGTACTTTCTTCTTCATACGCATCGGCTCCGGCCCATGGGGCTTGCAACCTTAACTTTTTCTATTAAAGTTGGCTCTATCATTATACTTGCCATCATCGCACTCGTTCCGATATGATCTTCTACTCAACGCCGTCATTACCACGTTAAACTTTTCCGGGATGGTATTAAATAGTGTGGTCGTAGTCTTTCAATAGCTCGAGCCAACGTCGGCGCCGCGTGTTGAGTTCTTTTTTTGAGTGAAGAAATATTTAAGGCTTTTATGGTCCGAATATATCTCCACTTTCTCCCCATATAGATAGTGCCTCCATATCTTTAAGCAAGCGATCGCTTGCTAACTCTAGATCATGAGTAGGATAATTCCTCTCATACTCTTTAAGTTGTCGCGAGGCATAAAGCTATGACTTTCCCACGTTGCATGAGAACACATCCTAACCTTTTGCACAAAGCATCGTAGAGATAACAAATCCATCCGAACCGATGGTATTGTTAGAACAGTCTTAAAATAAGTCTCCTCTTAAGCTCTTGAAAGCTCTTCTCGCATTCTTCGCTCCAAACGAATTTTGTATCCTTCCGAGTTAGGCCGAAGTTAATGGAGTAGCGATTCGAGAAAACCCTTCCACGAATCTCCGATAATAACCAAATAAGCCCAAAAAGCTACGTCTTCAATCACCGACTTCGGTTGCTCTAACTTTGTATTGCTTCAATCTTCACGGGATCAACAGATACTCCATGTTTCGACACCACGTGCTTCAAGGAATGCTACTTTCTCGAGCCGAACTCGCATTTCTTCAATTTGGCATATAGTTTGTTTTCACGAAGCCTTTGGAGTACCAAATAAATGGTGCTCATGATCTTCACGACTTTTGGAATATATAAGGATGTCATCAATAAAGACAACAACGAATCGATCCAAATATTCCTTGAATACTCGATTCATCATATCCATGAAAGTCGCAGGAGCATTAGTCAATCCGAAAGACATGACTAAGAATTCATAATGCACATACTGAGTTCTAAGGCGGCGTCTTTGGAATATCCTCGATTCTAATCTTCAAATTGATGATATCCGAATCGAAGATCGATTTTGAAAAGAATTGTGCCCTTGCAAATTGGTCAAACAAGTCATCAATACGAGGTAGAGGATACCTATTCTTGATGGTGACATGGTTCAATTCCCGATAGTCAATACAAAGTCGCATACTCCCGCCTTTTCTTCTTTACAAATAAAATAGGAGCACCCCAAGGAGATGTACTAGACGAATGAAACCGATGTCCAACAATTCTCAGAAGTTGGACCTTTAACTCCCGAAGTTCAATAGAGCCATTCGATATGGGGTTTTAGAAATGGGCTTTGTACGGTGTTCAAGATCAATAAAGAATTCAACTTCACGCTCGGGGTAGACCGGGAAGTTCTTCTGGAAATACGTCGAAAGTCAATAACAACAGAATATTATTCAAATTTGGCGTGTCTTTATTCAAATCCATAACATGGGCTAAGAAAGCTTGACATCCGCTTTTTCAATAAACGAATAGCTTTATGATTAGATATGATGTGATTGATTTTAATGGTTTAGTTGCTTGAATTGCATAACAAAGTTGGTTAGGAATATGAAAACTAACAACCTTACGAAAAACAATCAATTTTGGCATGATGAGTAGTTAACCAATCAATCCCTAAAATCACATCAAAAGCAAGTATCTTTAAAGAGATAAGGTCAACGGTAAGGTAATGGTGCCAACTTGAATCAAACAAGATTTATAAACATTAGAATGTGATGAAAGTTTCTTCTAACGGAGTTTCCACAGATAGGTCAAAGTCTAATTTCACGAGTCAAGTTTAAACGTTGAGCACAAGCGGAGAGATAAATGAATGGGTAGCCGTTATCAAGTAAGGTATAAACTTCGCAAGAATTTATAAATAGCTTACCCGTGATCACCTCGTTTGGGTTCCTCGCATTATGACCAAATCCACAACAAACGCTTCTTCCCGTAATCGTTGACTTTGACTTTTCTCGGGATGATCTTTGAGTCACCATCCCCATTGAACTAGGTTTCGCTGCCGTCATAATCTCGAGCGATATGTCCTTCCTTTCCACAATTATAGCATACCTTGAATCTGTTGTGGGCAGTTTGGACCGATATGTTCCTCTTTCCGCATTTATAGCATATACGATGGGTGGTCGTTCTCCTCCTTAGAACCCGATTCTTTCGCTGAAGCCGCTGTTGTCTTCATACGGTCGTTGTTAAATCTCTTCTTTTAAAATCTCCTCCTCGACTCGCTTCTTCTATTTTCATGGCCATGATTACCACCGAGTGGTTACCATTTTGTCCGTCTGCTTCTTTCTCCGCCGGTTATCATTATTCTGCTGATCGCTATCTCCGCACGATCCTCGGTTGTGGGTCCTCAATTGACCGTATCAAGTTATCTCGCCTCTAATAATTGAGCCCTCATTATAACATCCGAATAGAGAAAGTTTATGAGAAATGAGATACTCGACGTGCCTTGGGGTTTCAAACCTCTAAGAAACATCCGTGTCATACGTTCCTCATTCTCCACCAAATGAGGTGCAAACTCGATAACTCGCAAACTTTGCCTCGTCTTCGAGACACCGCCATGTTGTTTTTGCTCTAATCTGATGAACTCCACTTCCTTCATATGACGAACACTTTCGTGAAAGTATTTGTCATTAAATAGTTTCAAACGCTTCCCAAGACATCTTTGAAAAGCGGTGGATGGGTACGCCTTCACGCATCTCCCACCAATGAGTCCGCTTCGCCACTTAACATAAAGGTGGCGAATGGAACCTTCGTTCTCTCCGTGCATCCCAAGACATCGAATATCTTGGTAATTTGTTTGACCCATGTATCCGCCATGATCGGATCCGCTTCCCCAAATTCGTGGTCCCAACTCTTTGAACTGCTTGGTGTGACAACCCGTGAATTCTATCATTTCTCCTCACAGATTTGAACACGAGTCTCCTCGTTCGATTTTTGCATGAATCTGCAAAAAGATTCTAAACATCCCTCGCTCATCATCTCGCTCAAGTGGTGTTGTTCACGGAGGAACATTGCCAACTGTTACGTTCTCCTCGTTGGTGAAATACAAGGCGTCTCCACGGTCTCATTTCCATTGTTAATATTCTCGAATCGACATTCTCAAATACCGCTATAAAACAAGGGTTAATTAAGAAATCAATATATCACATAATATCCTTTTATCTTGACCAAAAAAATAAGCTTAGGTAGGACACACTAGCGAAGGATTTACTCGTCTCTCCCTCCGAAGTTCTATTCCCGATCTCCGCCAGAGATCATATCCCTAAGCTCGATACCAACTTGCGGCGCCCCCAAAATAGGTATACATCACCTATTCGAGTTGTCAATACATGGTACGTAAACAACTACAACTTTATTATTACAACAAGAAAAGCGTGAGTTTGAATACAAATATTATCTTCTGTAGACAATATCTATACTCAAATAAATCCTCATCACATTTATTGATACATTATTTTACAAAAATGGTGAGGACTACTAAACAATTCTTTCTAAAACCTTCATTCCATACCCCAGGCTAATTGCATTTCGCTATATTCTCGCCTCTAAGAAGAAAATGGAACAAAAGGAAAAGGGTGAGCTCAACTAGCCAAAGAAAGAATATTTTGACTAAGATAATATACAACAAATTACCGTTAGTCTTCAACGGGAAAAATCTAATAGAATACAATAGACAACAAATTTTAAATCAATATTCGCAGCGAGAAATAATAATTCATTAGAAGAGTTAAGTAGAGAATGCAAACTACTATCTTCATGTATGAATTTAAAAGTTCATCGCTCTATCTTTTATCCCTGTAACATCAATCAATATACATCGGAATCAAATATTCATCTTTGCACTACTGAGCCAAAGATATTCATCGATTGGTCATGTTCATCTAAACACTGCTCATCTTTGCACTACTGACCAAAGATATTCTTCAAAATCATTCATCTTTGCACTACAGCCAAAGATATTCAATAATATCATCATTTAAGGCGAGGGATGATGAAAATATTTTTAAAGCGAATCCAATGAAACAAAATGACAAGGATTAAGGATTAAGGATTCGTACTTTGTTTTATCCATGTTCAAAAATACCTCAAAAAAATAATCATAGTGGTGTAAAATTCAAGAATGATCAAAACATGGATACAATCAAAGCTAGTATCCGAGAATAGATATTTTGAAAAAAGAAGAAATTTTATTTTTCTATTGAATAGTGTCGATATCGTGAATAGTGCCGTATATCGTGAATAATAACTCGACACCAAAAGATAGAAATTTTCAAAAAAAACATCTTCACGCCTTACTTAATAGTACTTTCGTGAATAAGAACTCATGAATAAGAACTTTCGTGAATAGTAACTCATGAATAGTAACTCATGAATAAGAACCCCCGAGCATGGAAAAGTTCCAAATTTGATAAAAGTTTCAACCAATATTTCAAAGATAATGATATTGAAGAAATAATATCATTTGAGAAGAAAATAACATCCCTTACCTCGAAAGATTAAGACTTCAGGTTGAATAACTAGGGTATAGTGTTGAAGGGAACTTGCACCGCCTAACAATACTCAAAGTATACTCAAAATACTCACAAGAATACGATTCGATAATATAGAGAGAGAAAACTTCAGTTTACAATTGTGATTTTCAATTCTAACCTAAGACCCTATTTATAGGAAAATCTTAGAAACACAAAAAAGAAAATTTAATATAATATTATTATTTATAATAAAATTTCCTCACGCCAACCTTCCAAGAACTGAATTCAGCTCATTCAACCCACATGTGTAACACACCATAATGAAAAAATCGTTTTCTAATTTTAAATATTTTAAACTTCCAAAATCAATTATTTGAACTTGAACTTCAATAATTCATAATAAATAGCCCTTTCATCAGAAAATTCGAATCTCATGAGTTTTTATAGGAAATTCAATTCTCTACAACTTTGCGTAAGAAAGTTTTCCAAATTCCAAATAGAAATTGACCAAATCCACAAATCCAAGCGATTTTACAGTTATAATCAAATTTCAATCAATAAATGGGGTCCACCGACATGTTTAACATGTTTTAAACATTTATTGCAACAAAATACTCTTCCTCCTCGTAGATACTCATATATCCCACATTCGTTGTAAAAATATCACCATTATTATATTATTAAAATATAATAATATATTTAAATGAATTATTTTATCGTAAAAAAGATAAAATTTCAATTTTTAACAATTGTCACATTAAAATTTTTCTCCATCTATATCCACATAAAATCAATATTTTCCTCATCACATGAATCAATAATTAATTATTCACAAATAATATTACAGAATCACAATATTGATGACCGTGCGCCTCAAGGAAAGAGGGGCTTTCCAATAAGAATTTCTTCTTCTTGCGCGCAATTAGGTGACCAAACCTCTCCTTAGAGCGTAACTTTCTAGACATTGTCAATAATGTTATCTAATAATATTATTCGAGATAATATGAATTATTGCTTCGATAATGAAAAATACCGTATAATAACGATGAATTATCAAACAACAACAATATAAAATATCAACGCAAACAATTATTAACTCAATAAAATCTTGAATAAGAATTACCGTAACCATTATTGAGTAAAGTGCCTTCTTACGTAAGAATCAATAATTGGTGCAATACAGCAATGCCTTCTTGTGTTTTTTAACCACCGGGTATTTTAACAAGATTAATCTGCAATAACTACTGCCAGTTATTTTTAAACCACTTATATTTGTCATTTTCTTCATCCAATCGCTTTTTCGTTATGGGGCCCATATGGTCATGCTTGTGCAGTCGCATTTAATATTCCCCGATGATCTGAATATTCTCCCACAACAATGAATATTTTATAACCACTTGCTTATTTTGAAATATTTGCGTATTTTACCCCTAACTATCCACATTAATCAAATCAACCCTTACTATTTCAAAATAATAAATAGAAAAATTAAATTTCATTAATAATAAGTTGGGGTCTTACAATCTATATCCACATAAAATCAATATTTTTCTCATCATATGAATCAATAATTAATTATTCATAAATAATATTATCGAATCACAATATTGACAACCGTGCGCTTCCTCAGAAAGAGGGGCTTTCGATAAGAATTTATCCTTCTTGCCGCGCATTAGGTGACCAAACCTCTCCTTGAGCGAACTTTCTAGACATTGCCAATAATGTTTTCTAATAATATTATTCAGATAATATGAATTATTGCTTCGATAATGAAAAATACCGTGTAATGACAATTATTGAAACAATGACAATATAAAATATCAACGCAAAGAATTATTAAATCAATAAAATAAAATATTGATCAAGAATTATCGTAACCATTATTGAGTAAAGGCTTTCACGTAAGAATCAATAATTGGTGCAATACCGGTGTCTTCTTGTGTGTTAACCAAAGGTATTTTAATAGTATTATCTTGAATAACTACTACCGTTATTTTTAAACAACTTATATTTGTCGTTTTCTTCATCCAATCGCTTTTCAGTTATGGGGCCCACAAAGATCTGCTTGTCAGCATGAATATTCCCAAACAAAGAAGAATATTCCACGACCAAATGAATATTCCCAAACAACAATGAATATTTTATAACCACTTGCTTATTTTAAAATATTTACGTATTTTACCCATAACAATCCACATTAATCAAATCAACCCTTACTATTTCAAAATAGAGAAAATTAAATTTCATTAATAATAAGTTGGGGTCTTACACCTGTAGTGCATAGATGGACTTGGTATGATTATGACCAGGGATTATTCGGTGTAATCATGACCGTAATGTTATAAATGATGTAGTAAAAGTTATCATTGGCTGTAGTGCGTTGATGGATGGACAAATGTTGGCATGATCATGACCATTAATGAATACACGAATGTCCTCGGGTCAGTAGTGTCATGGATAATTTGTGGTCGTGATACTAAAGAATATCCTTGGCCGTAGTGCATGGGTGATTTGATGATGTAGATTATTTATTAAGTTTAGTCCCAGTGATAAAAGTCATGAAAAATCTTTTAAATCATAAAAGATAGTAGATTTTATTCTCTACTTGACTCTTTTAATGAATTGCTTGTTTCGCTGCAGTTAAACTTGATGTTGTTATATTTTATCGGTTTAACACTTTGTTGAAGGCTAACGATAATTTATTCTCGCATTATCTTAGTCATAATATTTCTTCTTGGGCTAGTTGAGCTCACTCTTTCTTTCTTTTACCGTTCTCTTGAGAAATGAGAACACAACAGACTAGTCGGGAACCGGGTAGCGACGGTCAGGATAGCATTAGTAGTCCTCACTATTCTGCGTGAAATAGTGTGTTAATAATTGTAATGAGGACTCCTTTTGAGTTTGTATAATCTCTAGTAGACAATAATTGTATTCAAACTCACAGTTATGTTTTATCGTATTGTACACGACAGTTGTATTAGTAAGTTGTATTTGAATTTTGTACCATGTATCTGACGACCCAAGATGGGTGATGTATACCTAATTTTGGGGGCGTCACATAAGTAAAACTAGATCTAACACTATTAAAAATTCTAATATGTACATTTAAAAAAAATACCAACCAGTTCACATAAATTAAAAAATAATTACTTCAATATGTCTCAATTAATTTCAATCTTTGTTAGTCTATGCATTTGTCCATCATAATTATGTCTTTACTCATTCTTGTGTTTCTTTGCAAATATGTATAATCCCATTTTTTTCTCTTAATATGGCTAGTGCAGGACTTTTACGATTATCTCTATTAATAGACTATGGGTCATGCGTATTTTTTACTTATTGGTATTAAAATTTGTGATTAAAGACCGAGGTCATAATATAGCCAATATAATACAAAAGAAAATAGTAAACTCTTCTTTGGGAAGATTTTGAGTTTTACACTATCTACCGTGGGTACTATTTTAAGAATAACCAAACAGGTTAACTCTTGTCATAGCTTGGATATGTCACCCCCTGATTGATCTCTGTGAAACTATTTGAAATTCAGTAAGGTTACATTCAATTACCTGAACTATAAAATTTTATGCTTCTTTATTTATAATTTGCCCATTATAAATGAGTGTTATTCAAGAGGAGTTGTTGATGATATCATCCACCCCTCTGTTGATAATATTATGTCTTTGAACTGATTACTTTTTTGAATTAGTGATAATGTGATATCTGAATGATGCTTTGAAAATATTGAAATAGTCGGTTATTATATTTGGTATTCTTTTGTATTTATGCTCTTTTGTTCAGAGAAAGTTCTTAATTTTTTTTTATACCTATTTTAATAACAATTCGGAAAGGGCCCAATTTTTTTTTTTTCGCTTTAGGCCCTAAAAAACTCAGGGCCAGTCCTGCTGTAATGGACTCCATTTAGTTAGGTTTTTGTTTGTTAACAATCAATCGAGTACAATATGGTATATTTTAGGGTAAATTACATATAATAGTACATTTTTAGAAATAATTACAAAAATCATACACCTATAAAATAATTACAAAAGAATTACACTTTTTTATTTTTATTTTCAATCCTAACATAATTAAAGGTCCTTAAATTAAGGGATTAATATTTAATGGCTGACATGACAATATTAGTATAATTAGGATTGCTTAATTTAGGGGATTAGTTTTGGCAGGTGCCATTTTCTCTCTCATCTCCTCTTATTCTGCCATTTTATTCTTTTCTGCCATTTTCTTTCTCATCTTCTCCTACTTTCATTTTATGTACGCCACTGCACTTCTATTCTTCCATTTTCATATTTAAAGACAAAAGCTGAAGAGTGAAGAGAGAAGATGAAGACGCCATTGAAGAGAGAAGATGAAGACGCCATTTTGCCATTTTCTCTCTCATTTTCTTCTATTCTGTCATTTTTTCTTCAAAAGATGAAGACGCCATTTCTGCCATTTTTTTATAAAAGATGAAGACGCCATTTCTGCCATTTTCTTCTATTATGCCATTTTTTCTATCTCTTTCATTCTTCCAATTGTTCTTCATATTTCTTTGTACTCTATTTTTGTAAGTACTTCTATTTTACCTCTCTCTCTCTCGAGCACTAATTTTTAAGGTTTTCTCTTTAATTTCATTCATTTGGGGTTTATGATCTTAATTGTATGCAAAATGTGCGTTTGATTATGAATTTATGATCACTTTTTTTGTTGATTGGTGTTTACCTTAGTATGAAAGTTTGGTTACCTTAGTATAAAAGTTTGGTAACCAAACTTTTATACCAAAGTAACCAAACTTTTATACTAAGGTAACCAAACTTTTATACCAAGGTAACCAATCCACCTCCACACCATCAGTTTTTTCATAGTGCAGTTGGTAACCAAACCTTCATACCAAGGTAACCAAACCTTCATACCAAGGTAACCTTGGTATAAATGTTTGGTTACCTCAGTATAAAAGTTTGGTTACCTTAGTATAAAAATTTTGGTTACCTTGGTATAAAAGTTTGGTTACCTTAATATAAAAGCTTGGTTACCTCAAGATAAAAGTTTGGTTACCTTGATAATTACCAAGGTTTGATTACCTTGGTATAAAAGTTTAGTTACCTTAGTATAAAAGTTTGATTACCTTGTTATAAAAGTTTGGTTACTGTGACATTACTAATGATCTTCTCCTCTCGCAAAGATCTTGAGAATTTCCTTTTACTACTGTAAAAATGGTTGCTCCCACCACTCTGCCTCAAACCTCCACCTCCACCGCCTCAGAATCACCACTTGAGCCACCACCGCCATCTCCGCCACCACTGCCACCGCCGCCATTGTTATCTCCTCCATAGCCATCACCGCCGCCTCTGAAGCCACCATTACCACCTCCTCCGAAGCTGTCACCTCCTTCAAAGCTTCCACCTCCTCTGAAAATTGCCTCTGCCACCTCCTGCAAAGTACAAAATTTGTGCAGTCTTTCCTATAAAATTTGAATTTGAATATTTGAATTTAAATTTGTTTTTGTGGTTAGATCCTAGATATTTGAATTTGAATGATTAGTTATGGCAGATATTTCTCCTTAATTTTAAGTTTCCTTATTAATATGAATTACGTTATTTTTGTAATTATGTTGTGTGTTTTATTTTTATAATTACTTTTTAATTATTGTATATTAATGTTAAGGACCCTATATTTTAAATATTAAACAGTTACTTATTTTTCAGATTTCAAAATTTTGTAATCTATGGAGTATTTTTAATGTAATAATTTTGTATTATTTTTTTAATTCAATTTTAGGCTGTTAATTACGATGAAGGGTCAAAAATAAGAAAGTCGAAACCGCGTTTACTACTAAATAAATGTACAAGCAAAGGTAAGCAGGCAGGCAGGCAGGCCGCCCACAGAAAACGCCTAATCCAATACTAATAGAATAGGATAGGAGTATACTGTATACTACTACTACTATTATTATTATTAATACTAGCTGGTGCATGTGGAACACGTGTTGCTACTTTTCTTATCCAAATGAAATGAAAACTGAATTCCATGGTCTGTTTCAAAAGATTCCCCAATTCAAAATGGGTTGCTTTAGATACACGGGCTAATTTAATTAACAAATTATATAATTTTATAAAATTGTAATAAGAAAGATATTTTTTTTATAATAATTTCTTTTCATATAACCTCTCCAACATATTTTTGCATGACGTATCAATTATATTTGTAATATATTGATATTGCTATAATATTACTTTCACTTTTAATGCGAAACATATTTAGCTAAAAATATTGTATTAAATGAAATTCAGTTGCAGTTCTAGTTTTTGAATCTTCTCTTTCATTGCTTTGATCTCTATTTTTGAGTTAGTAATAATTTTTTCAATCCTTGAATTCTCGCCATCTCCATAACCTTCAAATCGCCATCGTCTGTCATTTTCTATTATCGCTTATTTCAATAATTTGGCGCAGTTTTATTTTTATTTTCTGTAAAGATCTGCATAAAAATACACAATTTTATAAAAATAACATTCAAGATAGAACAAAATAATAGACCAATAAAATCAAACTTAATTGCTGAAACACTAAACAGACCAAAGACCAAAATACACTAAATTACCCAGGAAACAAATGGGCAGCAGTGTGATAAGCTGACATTGCTTGATCCCCCTCTTCTTGAGCACCATAAGTATTTCCAAAACCTATGCAAACCGGAGGAAATGTTCCATCTAAACTTGTAGCCTTGATATCATATAAAATAATCAACGTGATATTATATCAACACACAGAGTGAGAGCATTGTGTCAATGTGTTCGTATTCTAATATATTCATAAAATGTAAGAATATCACCTGAAATAGCACCTTGATTGATCATACTTTTTTATACAATAATAATAGCAACCAACAACAAACCAAGATAGAACCCTGAGGAGAAAAGAAAAAATTGAGTGAGTTGTTAGGCTAACACAAAATATCATGACCAAACATTTAGAAGAAAAGTAAAAGAAATCATTTTCAGTGGCATAATTCAAAAAAGTCAACAGAATATGAATTGAGAACATGATTAAAACAGTTAATTTAAGTATGAAGAAGTGATTTGAAGGGGAAAAAATAAGTGTACTTAATGTGGCCATAACTAATGCTTGATTTATTTGAAATTCCCACTGCCCTTCAATCTTGTATAAATTTAAGCCTGAGACAGATCCAATACAGTTTCAGTAAATAGAACAATCCTAATCATCTAGTTAAAGGCAAATGCTTCTAAACTGTAGTAATCTGATAATAAAAATAACTTGGAGAACACGTGCAATATAATAACACTCCTGTTTTTCCATTAAATCTGCGTAGCCTGCCTAGCTAAAAGAAAACATTCTAGCATGTCAAAAGGCTATTTTAGTAATTTAGTTGTTGTATATATGTATGTCTTTTGGTAGTGTTGGGTCATGATATTTTCTCTCTTTGGGCCGGGTAAATTGGACTTACTCATTTAATTAATCCATTTAGGGCCTTTTATTATTGAACTGTGAAAATCATGAGCCAGAGTCACCCTATTATTTCCATTTTAACCTATAAGACCGGATTGATTCAATGGATCGACCCTTGGACATTTTAATATCTATTACTTTGACTTGAATGATAAAAAAAGCATGACTGCTTAACTAAAGCACCATGCCATGCATTAATGTGGATGGGATCATAACCTACCGACTTGAGAAACAAAGGACCAAAAGCGGTGGATAGACTACATGCAGTCGGCAGAACCCATCAGATCAAGGGGGTGTGTCAGGTAGTAGTGGGTGGCACAGTAATCCAGGCAAAGATAGTATAGCCTTAGCAAGGAAGTCTTCACAAAGAGGTACGTTCTCATACCCATTATCATTCATAATCACATACACACAACCAAGAATTATTATCTCTCTCAATACACTAGACATTACATCCTCCATTGTTAACCTTGTGAACACGTTCTTGACATCACGCTGAAAGCTATCCCCCGACGGAACCGCCGTCAAGCTTGTGGTGTTTATCGTGTTTACTGTGCAGGATCAGGGCGTCTTACGTGATTGGGACGTGACAGAAGATCTTGGCGTTAACATTGGTGCTAGAAGGATCCTTATATCTTGGTCCTTATATACTTGTTCTACCCCGAGTGGTAAGCAAGATTTTGATGGTGCAAGGAGGATCAACCAAATTCACCTCACACATGACCGATCTCACACTTGATGCATCATGAATATATATTACTTTATTTTGTTTAAGTGTTGAGTTCGATTCATTCAATTCGCTTAAGTTAAATCCTCATCAAGTAAAATTCAATTCACTTCATTTCATAAATTAACTATTATATGCCGTATCTGATTCACTAATTGGGTTCAGTTTATTGATACTGAATTATTGACAAGAAATTAATCAAGACAGAAGTCATAATCAAGACAGTTGAAGATTCATCAATAAAATAAAACGTTCATTCATTCAAGTCACTCATAAACTAATCACATGAACATAAAAAGTTTAAAGTAGTTAAATTTTTACATAGAACAAAAACAGGAGGGACATTCAGGCGCCACCTTCGTCATCGGAGTTAAGTAAGGCCGGGTCCAGCTGAGCAGCAGATAACTTTTCTTTACCTCGCTCTCGGCAATCTTCGTACCCCTCCGAATATACCTTCATTATTTCGGCATTAAGTTCGTCCAGAATCCTCAGTCCGCTTTGAATCGCTCTTCAGCTCTTCTGGTCGAAGAGGACCCCATCCCTCAAGATCCTTTATTTTGTGACGAAGTTTATGGCGTTTGGCCTTATGTCTTCGCTCTTCGTCCCGGCCTTCGTCTCGAGCCTCGCTTGAGTTGAATCACTGAAGCTTTGGTTGGTCAAGAAAACTCCTCATTTTGGCCTTCAGAGTAGTTTTTCTTCTACTGCCGGCGCTCATGTCGATTAAAGCTTGTTGGTGGCTTCAACGCAGCCTAACCCATCCTCGTGTTGCCTTTAACTCGTCGTCGACGCCTTGAGTCCATCTTAACCCGATCTAATTCTGTTTGAAGGCCGTTGATGGTATGAAAAACATCTTCACGATCGGCCCTCTCTCGATCCAAGGATGATTTCAAGATATTAATCTCACCTTTCGAAATCTTCCTCGGCCTCCCCATTTATGTGTCTCTTGACGCAAACGTCCAAAACGGCGTTAACTGCATATTTTCAAAATGTTCAAGTCAATGTCCAGATATCCAAATGAGAACAGAGAAATAGAAGATAAAGAAATTATTATTTACCTTAGCCAGATAGCTCATCCCCTCATCGAGCAAATTTCCGTCCGTTTGATCACTGAACCGATGGTCGTCAGTGTTCCGGACGAAAACTCCAAAAAGGTCGAAGGGGAAATTCGCATTGAATCTAGGCCACAAGGTCGGGGACCCCATAGCCTCGGCATGATAACCCTGACCAGAGGGACTGGGTCGTTTGGGGGAGGGTCTCGGTCTTTCGGGGGAAGGAGCTGGCTGTTCAGGAGGGGTGGAGTCCACATGTACGGTTTCAGGTGAAGGGGATTTATTTGGGATGGGTTCTCGAGGGGGTGAGGCAGAAGCAGAACTCGGATGGTTGTCAGGTGTGCGCTTCCTTTTCCTGGATAGCGTTGGAACCACTTCGTCCTGATCACCGTCTTCGGCAATCTGTATTTCTACAGGGGGCACGAAGGGTGGGATGATCGAAGACTGAGGCACCCTAAGTTCTTCGGCGGTCAGCGGGGTTATCTTGGTTTTTAATTTTTTGGTCTGGAGGACATTTCTTCGATCGGGACGATCGAGTAAACCTCCTCGTCGAGGGATTGATGTGGGGGTTGGCTCCGTTTCTCGAATGGCTTCAGAAGGGGTGATAAGAGGTGTTGACCTGGGCTTTCTAGTGGCCCTCCTCTTCTGACGAGGATGGAGGGTCTCTTCCGGTCAAGGAGAACCTCTTGACCTCTGGTTCTTCCGTTCGAATTCATCAAGATGTATTTCCTGGCTTCATTTCGGCTTGGGAGTAACCTGTGGCAGATTCTCAACAAACTTAGAAGACTTCCCGGACAAGAAATCTTCGAACTCCTTTATTTCTAAGGAGCACGGTCTGATCAGAGATACTGCATGAAACAAACAGTCCTTTGTTAGATTCCACATCATAAAAGCATTTTCAGAAATTTATATATATGAAATAGACCAGTGCTTACATTTATGGTCATATAACCATGCCTGCTTCGAGAGGAGTCCATATTTCCACTCCTCCTTAGGGAAATTGTCGAAAAGTTCCATCATTTCAACTTCCCGTTCTTCAGAAATGTCTCCGAAGTCAGCAGAGATCTTCTCGTCAGTGGCCCAGTTCGGTAAAGAAGAAATTTTGGGACCTTTGACGTAGAACCACTTCTCGTGCCATCCTCTATTGTCAAGAAGTGTTCACCAAATGAAGCTTTCTCGAATTTTTCTCCTGACTTCGGAGAATGTTTGCTAAGGGCCTTGAACCCCTTCTCTCTAGATTGGACTATTTTGTATACGGTGAAGAAGAAGTCAAGGGAGGGCTCAACGCCCAACTCATGGCAGAAGGCCACAAAGGCCAAAATGTGAATGTAAAAGTTTGGTACTAACTGGGCGAACCCCACGCCCAAGAACCCCAGTATAGTCACTATAAAAATGTGCAGAGGGAAACGAACCCCCTTCTCGAGCAAGGTCATAGGGATGGCCGTCCAACCTTCTGGCCGTTGATACATCTTCTTGCCGGATCTGGGAACCCTGACTGCGTGGGTATCCGGAATGTGGTACCGAGATCTGATTTTTTTTAATTCAGCCTCAGTCACAATAGAGGGAGTATTGGCATGCGAGAAGCGATCTGTGCTCCTCTAGTATTCGGAGGGTGTTTTGGGAGTTTTTGGCTTGGGATTTATGGTCGAGGTTCCTTCACGAGGGTTAGGGTTTGGTGGAACGACGGTGATCGGTGTTACCAGTATGGGTGAACTTTGTTCAGAGTTTTGGGAAGCCATTTTTGACGGTTTGCAAAGGAAGAAAGAAAGTTCAGAGGAACAGAAAGTTCAAAAGGCGCTCGAATTTTATATGGGCAGGTAAAACTGTCAAATTTGGTAAAGTTATCTTTTTATACTGATGGTTACACGGTGTTCAAGGCTGGCACATTAAATGTTAGTAATGATTTAGAATTTGAATGGGAAGCGTCCGGTTCTGGGTCCAGATATTTAATAGACAGGGCCTTTCTGATTTGGGCCTTTGTTCTCCTCTCATTTCATCTCATGAATAGTTACTGGGTACATTTCAATTACTACTCACTATGGGCTTTTAATAAAATATCATGTACCATTTATAGTTTTCTATTAAACATTCTATTCAACAAAAAATTAGGGGGCAATGTTAGGTCATGATATTTTCTCTCTTTGGGCCGGGTAAATTGGGCTTACTCATTTAATTAATCCATTGGGCCTTTATTATTGAACTGTGAAAATCCTTGAGCCCAGTCACCCTATTATTTCCATTTTAACCTATAAGACCGGGTCGGTTCAGTGGATCGACCCCTTAGACATTTTAATATCTATTACTTTGACTTGTAATGATGAAAAAGCATGACGGTTGACTAAAGCACCTGCCATGCATTAATGTGGATGAGATCATAACCCATTGAGTAAAGAAAGGACCAAAAGCAGTGGATAGACTACATGCAGTCGGCAGAACCCATCAGATCAAGGGGGTATGTCAGGTAGTAGTGAGTGGCACAGTATGTTAGGTTTGTAATATTCAAGAACGCAATCAAATTGCATAAAAAATGCGAAAACGTGTAAAATCAGAGTTTAAAATTTTTACAAACCATATACCCGGATCACCCTTTATGCACAATTATTAATTAAACGAATAATAAGAAATTATGAAATCATACTCTTGTAGAAACGAGCTTCCTCAGTGCGAGTTTACCTCCTCTTCTCGCGATCTCCTTGAATCCACCGGGTTTGGTTCCTTCCTTTGATCAACGCGTTAGCCACCCATGTGTTTGGCCTCTGAGGTGATCCACCAAGGAAAAAGATTTTTCAAGAAGAAGGGGTATTGGCTCAAACCCTAGTTTTTCCTATCTCAGATAGAAAAGGCGTCACTCTCCAACTATTGGAATTACGTATGTTGTAAAAGTCAACAACCCCTTACCCATAATAAGACTCTCTTATTTATAGATGTGGGCAACCAACTTTAACAATTAAGGAATTAGGTTTTATTTAATTAATTAAATTCTTTTAATTAATTAAGCTCCTAATCTTATTAGGGATAATTAATTAAACTCCTTTAATTAGTTTTTCTTCCTAATCTAATTAGGAATAAATGAGAGTACTTATATTAAATTAATTCCTAAACTCTTTTAGAAATTAAAATAATAATAATTGTAATAATATTAATAAGACTCCTCTTATTAATTTATATTTAATATTTCTAAAATATTAAATAATAAATATTAAGCTATTTAATTTATTCTATCACCATAGATTAAATTAAATATACTTAACATATTATTACGATTATGCCATTAACTTCTTAAATAATTATTCTTCCTTTTATGGTGTGACCCTTTAGGTTCTCCATATTAAACCTATTGTGAATAAATCAATTAGAACAATTTAATCTTATTTAAATAAATAAATTAAACAATTAATTTATTTAAATAAATAATATTTATTCTACAATAGGGATAAGCCTCCCTAGCGATTAACGACTTTCCAGATAATATAGATTTCAACATTAATCATAAAAGAACCTTTGAGTAAATAGTTACTGCATAATTCAATCCTTCCACCATACAATGTCCCAATTAAATATAAGACATGGAATTACTGTCAAGTCTTATTTTATTTAATTATATGTATTTCGATCCTTAAATGCACAACTCCAAATAATGCAGATTAGAAACTCCTTTCTAATTTCATTCTGCCTTGGCCAAGGACTACTGGGTTGTCATTTATCGAATCACATAGGACATTTCTCTTCTTTTATTAGAAGTGGTAGATTCTTTATTGATCATACATTATCTCCATGTACAACTTATTATACCCAAGCATACCCTTTGATATACCCTAAGGGTCTTAAGGAATAAGTCAAAGTATAACTCATCATACACAAGATACTATGATGATCTCAAGTCCAAGGATCACTTGACTACTATCACTACAGAATTCCTATTGACAGCAAATAAAACTCCATTAGGTATTCCTTAGCGAGCCACGCTCAAAGAACTTATTCTCTAATAAGCACCTACATACTTGCTTTATTGTCTCCACACAAATGATCATGAGATCAATCATCCTCATCCATGAGAAAGCAACGTATGTACCAATCTATCCGGATTCACTAATCCCCAATTTAGTAATCCAATGATTGGGAACTATTTTAGTTTTAAGCTTTCTAAGAATTTAGATCTCATTAGAATGATCATCATCATTATTCTAAAAGCATTGCTTAAAACTATGGGTTTATCACATATTATAAAACAAAGATCACGTAGAGATAATTAAAAGCCTTTAATAAATTAATACTTTTTATTAATAAATGAATAAGATTGTTTCAAAGTATATGTTTTATCATCAAACATTATTGGCTTGTGTGCATACTACTTTCAATCTCCCACTTTCACTAAAGCCAATCGTCATGGTATCTCATACCCTTCTTCTCTAAGTGACGATTATCCTGCTATTGGATAAGCTTTAGTTAATGGATATGTAATGTTGTTCATGAGAGTCCACTATCTCTATAGTGATTTCCCATCTTTCATGATTCTAATAATCAAATGAAAGTGCCACAACACATGTTTAAATCCAAGATGAGACTTAGGAACTATTCCTAGTTACAGTAATGAACTTTTAATCCAAACAATCTACTTGCGACTTTCATTTATAGCTATATACTTTGTCTTTATCACTAAACCAAAGAACTCTTTCACGTTTGGAACCTTTCCAATTCAACGCACCACCTGCTCAAGATAACGCTTTTTACCTTAAAGTTGATTTTTCCATCATCTTGGTCCGTCTCAAAAACTTGAGTCTATTAAGCCCTCTAGTTTTAATTTAGACCCACCATGAATATGATCACATCCTTAGTGCCTTAAGCACTTTAAGATGTTTTCACCGACTCATAGTGAACTTCTCCATAATATGACCGATCGTCATCGTCTCGTGACATTTCATTGCATGCATGATTGTCACTTCATGCGACCTCTCTTTTCGTGAGTCTGTGGGGACTATTAAGAGATACACTCCATAGCTCATCGATATGAGACATCTCTTGAGTTTGCCATGCTAAACAACTTTAGCATCAAATGAATATCGTTCCTTGCGTTAAGTTGAGCATCCTTTTAAATCTATCTATATAGATTTGCATCCCCAATTATGATACTCTTCCAAATCATTCATGGAGGAATGTTTGAACAACTTTATCATTATTGATTGTAGCATTAGTATGTCATTCCTTATCCGTAGTATATCAACATATAGTACTAGGAATGTCACGATGCTCCCAATCGACCCTTTTGTACACACTAGGTTCATTCTTATTTTTTTTTTGATAAAAAATCCAACTCTTTTGATTGCCTCATCAAAACGAATGTTCCATATTTGAGAAACTTGCTTCAATCCATTTCTCAAAGTGTCTACAACACTTACCTCATCGTATGTAACTGGATCATCATCTTCTATGATGTGTACCTCATCATCATCATCTATGATGAATCCATACCTCCTAGGTATCTTGGTGCTTATTCCGCATTTACTATTCCGGTTTGGTACAATAGGTTCTATCTATAGGTTCCTCTTATTTGACTTATAGTGTTTTGTGGTTCTTGAACTTTTCAAGATCTATTATCCTCCCACTAGCCCTTCAATGATAAACACCTTTATCTTAGAAGGCGGCGTGTTTCAGTAACAAACACCTTTTGCTTAAGTAGAATTATAGAACATATACCCTAAACTTACTTTAGGATGTCCCACAAATCGACACTTATAAAATCTTGTCCCAAGCTTATCCTTTGAAACCTTTTCACATAAGTTGACAACCCTTATCTTAACATACTTAAGATTAGGAATCCTCCCATCCATAACTTTTATGGAGTCTTGGGGCCGATTTTGAGGTTACCATTTTCGTAGATATCGACCATTTCTAGGACATGACCTCTGAAAGATCTTTGGAATGTCGGTAAAATCATTATGGACCGCATCATGTCCAACAAGGTACGATTTTTCCATTCAAATACATCAATCAATTATTACAGATCGAGGCGTCCATTATGAGAAAACCATTTAAGATGATCTAGAAACTTATTTCACAAGTATTTATTCCTTGATCTAATCAAAGAATCTTAATACATTGTCAATTTGTTTCACTTCTTGAATTCTTTGAACCTTTCAAATAATTCATACTTGTATTTCAAAGAAATACACACATTCAACTCTTTGAATGATCATCTCCTTTTCTTATACTAATTTGTTCAATATGCAAAATTATTTTCATGTAAGTCAAGTATACAAAATTTATTAAGTAATATTCCAGTTCTATACAAAACATTATTATTATAAATAGAACAACAATTGTTCTTAATTATAATACCAAAGATTTCATTGTCCAACAATAAAATGGAAATAATATTTTTAACAAGAACTGGAATACAATAACAACTTATTGACTTAATAGATTTGCCGTAGTAAATGCTAAACTATAAGTTTCTATAATCTAATGCAAAGAACCTTTGCTTCATTTTCCACACATAGGATTACTTATCTTTGTTTAACTTTCTACTTCTGCTTGGTCCCTTCATAAATCTATATTTATGATAACCAAAGTCGGTATCCAATACCCAAGTAGAACCTTGACTTAAAGAAAAATTTATTTCAATCATGAACAAAATTTGTATTTATAACCGAAACTTCACTAAGCTTCCTTGGTTAGCCTCTGCAAGATACTTCTCACAGTTTCTTTCCAGTGTCCAGGCTTATTGAAGTGGAAGAAAACTCCTTTGCTATCCATATCAGTTTTGTTCTTATTATCCTTTGTTTATGCCTTTCTATTTACCTTCTTTGAATCGTTCTTCTTTTCAGAAGATCCTTTGGCCCCTACCAAGAAGACTTGATCTTTCTTGGTTGGAAAGTGACTCACATTATTTTTTTCAATATGTTAAGCAAATCAACAGGTGATATCTAGCTTGTTCATATGAAAAATTCACAACAATTGTGAAAGGAGTCCGGAGTGAGGCAAGATCAAATCTTGGCTCAACTCTCCATCCATGACAAAACTCGTTGTCCTAATTGATCAATCAAATTGATTATGTTAAGAAATTTTTGTCTGCATCTTATAGTGCTATTGGCCATTCTAGATCGGAAGAGCTCCTTAGATATCTCGATATCTATCGGTCCCACTTTCCTCTCCATCAACTACTTGATGTGAAGGAATATAGTATGAAAGCATCCATAGTTTCATCTTGTGGCAAGCTCGTTACTCATGGATGCGAGCATGATGCGATTGAGCCAATCATGCATCATCTTGCCACTTTCTAAAAGTAGCAATCTCTTCCTCGTGAGGCAATATCTGCAACCATTGCAAGAATAGACGATTAAGTGTGACGCCCCAAAATAGGTCCATTCCATCCAACCCATTCTCGAGTCGCCAAATACATGGTACGTAAATAACTACAACTTTACTTTATTACAACATATAAATCATGAGTTTTAAATACGAGATATTGCCATATAGACAATATCCACACGCAAATAAATCCCCATCATAATTATTGAAACATTATTTTACAAAATGGTGAGGACTACTAAACGACTCTCTCTAGAACCTTCATTCCATACCCGACTAGTACTTCGCTACATTCTCGCCTCCCAGGAAGAAAAAATGGAACAACAAGGAAAAGGGTGAGCTCAACTAGCCCAATAAAGAATATTATGACTAGGATAATATACAACAAATTATCGTTAGTCTTCAACAGGAAAAATCTAATAGAATACAATAGACAACAAATTTTAAATTAATATTCGCAATGGAAATAATAATTCATTAGAAGAGTTAAGTAGAGAATGCAAACTACTATCTTCTATATATGAATTTAAAAGTTCATCGTCGATATTTTATCCCCTGTAACATCAATCAATATATATCTAGAATCAAATATTCATCTTTGCACTACAGCCAAAGATATTCATCGATTAATCATGTTTCATCTAAACACTGCTCATCTTTGTAAGACCAAATTTTTAAATAAAAAGGAATTTCCTTTATTTATTATTTTGAAATAGTAAGGGTTGATTTGATTAATGTGGATAGTTAAGGGTTAAATACGCAAATATTTCAAAATAAGCAAGTGGTTATAAAATATTCATTATCGCTTGGGAATATTCGTTTGGTCGTGGGAATATTAAATCGCTTCGGGGAATATTCGCATCTGACAGCGACCATGTGGGGCCCCATAACTGAAAGCGATTGGATGAAGAAAACGACAAATATAAGTTGTTTTTAAATAACGGCGTAGTTATTACAAGTATTATCTGTTGGAATACCCGGTGGTTAAAACACACTAATACGCATTGTTGAACAAGAAGCACCAGCGGTATTGCACCAATTATTGATTCTTACGTAAAAGGCACTACTCAATAATGGTTACGATGAATTACCGCTCAATATTTTATTGAGTTAATAATTGTTTGCGTTGATATTTTATATTCTTTGTTGTTTCAATAATTGTCATTACACGCATATTTTCATTATCGAAGCAATAATTCATATTATCCTAATAATATTATTAGATAACATTATTGGCAATGTCTAGAAAGTTCTGCATCTAAGGAGAGGTTTGGTCACCTAATTGCGCTACCAAGAAGAAGAAATTCTATTGGAAAGCCCCTCTTTCTTTAGGAACCTGCACGGTTGTCAATATTGTGATTCTCAGAATATTATTTGTGAATAATTAATTATTGATTTATATGATGAGGAAAATATTGATTTTATGTGGATATAGATGGAGAAAATTTTAAAATGACAATTGTTGAAAATTAATATTTTATCTTTTTCGATAAAATAATTCATTTAAATATATTATTTTAATAATATATTAATTATGATATTTTTACAACGAATGTGGGATATATGAGTATACTGAGGAGGAAGAGTATTTTTGTTGCAATAAATGTTTAAAACATGTTAAACATGTCGGTGGACCCCATTTATTACCGAAATTTGATTATAAGCATGTAAAATCGCCCGTTTGTGGATTTCGGTCCAATTTCTGTTTGGAATTTGGAAAAACTTTCTTCTGCAAAGTTGTAGAAATTGAATTTCCTATAAAAACTCATGAGATTCGAAATTTTTAATGAAAGGGCTATTTATTATGAATTATTGAAGTTCGAAGCTCAAAATAATTGATTTTTGTAAGTTTTAATTATTTATTTTATGAAAATGTTTTTATCATTTCTTTCTAGAAGGTTGGCATGTGGGAAATGTTGGGATCTGATTTCCAAAGAGGCGTAGGAAATTTATTAATAATAATATATTTTATTAAATTTTCGCTTTTGGTGTTCTAAGCGTTTTCCTATAAATAGGTGTCTTAGGTTAGAATTGAAAATCACACCGTAAACTGAAGTTTTCTCTCTATATTATCGAGCATATTCTTGTGAGTATTTTGAGTATACTTTGAGTATTGCTAGGCAGTGCAAGTTCCCTTCAAAGACTATACCTTATTTCTAGCTGTAAGTCTTGATCTTTCGAGGTAAGGATATTATTTTTTTCGTAATGATATTATTTCTTCAATATCATTATCTTTGAAATGTTGATCTGAAGTTTTTATCAAATTTGGAACTTTTTCATGTCGGGTTCTTATTCATGGGTTACTATTCATAAGTTACTATTCACGAGTTACTATTCATGAGTTACTATTCACGAGTTACTTATTCACGAGTAGTACTATTTATGAAGCGTGAAGATGTTTTTGTGGAATTTCTATCTTTTGGTGTCGAGTTACTATTCACGTATACTAAGACTATTCACGATATCTGATCTTATTCAATTAGAAAAATAAAATTTCTTCTTTTCGTCTAAAACATCTATTCGGATACTAACTCGATTGTATCCATGTTTTGATCATTCTTGAATTTTACACCACTATGATTATTTTTGAGGTATTTTTTGGGCGTGGATAAAACCAAGTACGAATCCTTAATCCTTAATCCTTGTCATTTTGTTTCACCGGATTCGTTTCTTTAAAAAAAAAAATATTTTCATCATCCTCGCCTTAAATGATGATATTATGGAATATCTTTGGCACAGAAGTGCAAAGATGAATGATTTCTTAAGAATATCTTTGGCTGTAGTGCAAAGATGAATGATTTCAAGAATATCTTTGGCCCCAGAGTCAAAAGATGAATGTGTGTTTAAATGAACATGACCCGGTCGATGAATATCTTTGGCTCAGAGTGCAAAGATGAATATTTGATTCCGGATGTATATTGATTGATGTTACAAGGATAAAAGATGACGATGAAATTTTAAATTCATACATGAAGATAGTAGTTTGCATTCTCTACTTAACTCTTCTAATGAATTATTATTTCAATGCGAATATTGATTTAAAATTTGTTGTCTATCAGTATTCTATTATATTTTTCCTCGTGAAGACTAACGATAATTTGTTGTATATTATCTTAGTCATAATATTCTTCTTGAGCTAGTTGAGCTCACCCTTTTCTTTTGTTCCATTTTTCTCGGGAGGCGAGAATATAAGCGAGTACAGTGGGGTATGGAATGAAGGTTTTAGAAATGATTGTTTAGTAGTCCTCACCATTTTTGTAAAATAATGTATCAATAAATGTGATGAGGATTTATTTGAGTATAGATATTGTCTGAAGATAATATTTGTATTCAAACTCACAGCTTTCTTGTTGTAATAATAAAGTTGTAGTTGTTTATGTACCATGTATTGACAACTTAGAATAGTGATGTATACCTATTTTGGGGCGTCACGCCGGTATCGAGCTTAGGGATATGATCTCCATGCGGAGATCGGGAATAGAACTAGGAGGGAGAGACGAGTAAATCCTTCGCTAGTGTGTCCTACCTAAGCTTATTTGTTAGTTAATCGAAGATATAGGGATATTATGTGATATATTGATTTCCTTAATTAACCCTTGTTTTATGATAGTATTTGAGAATGTCGAATGAGAATATTAACAATGGAAATGAGACCGTGGAGATGCTCAGACTCACCAACGAGGAGAACGTGCAACAGTCGGGCAATGTTCCTCCCGTGAACAACATCATTGAAGCGAGATGATGAACGAGGGGATGTTTAGAAGTTTTTTGCGAGTTCATGCAAAATCGAGACGAGGAGACTCGTGTTCAAAATACGAGGAGGAAATGATAGCAATTCACGGGTTGTCACACAAGCAGTTCAAAGAGTTGGGACCACGAGAATTTAAGGGAAAGCCAGATCCGATCATGGCGGAAACATGGGTCAAATAAATTACCAAGATATTCGATGTCTTGGGGTGCACGGAGAAACGAAGGTTCCATTCGCCACCTTTATGTTCCGTGGTGAGAGGCGGACTCATCGGTGGAGTCGTGAAGCGTACCCATCCAAATTACACTCAAAGATGTCTTGGGAGACGCTTTGAAGCTATTTAATGACAAATACTTTCCCGAAAGTGTTCGCTATATGAAGGAAGTGGAGTTCATCAGATGGAACAAAACAACATGACGGTGTCTCAATGCGAGGCAAAGTTTGCGAGTTATCGAGTTTGCACCTCATTTGGTGGAGAATGAGGAACGATGACGCGGATGTTTCTTAGAGGTTTGAAACCCTAGATACGCCGAGATCTCATTTCTCATAAATTTTTTCTTTATTCGAGATGTTGTAAAATGTGGCTCAATTATTAGGCGAGATAACGAGTACGGTCAACCGAGGACCACAACGAGGATCGTGCTCGAGAGATAGCGATCAATGTAATAATGATAACTCATGCGACAAAGAAAAGCAGAACGAACAGAAATGGTAACCACTCTGTGGTAATCATGGTCATGAAAATAGAAGAAGCGAGTCGGGATGAGATTTTAAAAGAGGAGATTTAACAACGACCGTGTGAAGATGAGCGGTCTTGCGTGGAATCGGTTCTAAGGGAGGAGAACGACCACCGGTCATATGCTACAAATGCGGAAAAGAGGGACATATCACCAAACCGCCCACAACAGCTCAAGGTATGCTATAATTGTGGAAAGGAAGGACATATCGCTCGAGATTGTTCAAGAATGAAACCTAGTTCAAATAGGGATTCGTGACTCAAAAGATCGTCCCCGTAAAAGTCAAAGTCAACGATTCCGGAAGAAGCGTTTGTTGTGGACCGGTCAAAATGCGAGGAACCCAAACGAGGTGATCACGGGTAAGCTATTTATAAATTCTTGCAAGTTTATACCTTACTTGATCTGCCAGGTCTTTACTATTCATTTATCTCTCTGCATGTGCTCAACGCTTAAACTTGACTTCGGAGAAATTAGACTTTGACCTA
This sequence comes from Panax quinquefolius, assembly GCA_020205615.1. Taxonomy (NCBI): domain Eukaryota; kingdom Viridiplantae; phylum Streptophyta; class Magnoliopsida; order Apiales; family Araliaceae; genus Panax; species Panax quinquefolius. The sequence continues at coordinate 5,427,175 of CM035169.1, forward strand.
TCTGTGGAAACTCCGTTAGGAGAAACTTTCATCACATCCAATGCTTATAAATCTTGTTTGATTCAAGTTGGCACCATTACCTTACCCGTTGACCTTATCTCTTTAAAGATACTTGCTTTTGATGTGATTTTAGGGATTGATTGGTTAACTACTCATCATGCCAAAATTGATTGTTTTCGTAAGGTTGTTAGTTTTCATATTCCTAACCAACCCGCATTTATTTAATTCAAGCAACTAAACCATTAAAATCGATCATTTGTCATATCTAATCATAAAGCTATTCGCTTATTAAAAAGCGGATGTCAAGCTTTCTTAGCCCATGTTATGGATTTGAATAAAGACACGCCAAATTTGAATAATATTCCTGTTGTTATTGACTTTCCCGACGTATTTCCAAGAACTTCCTTGGCCTACCCCCGAATGTGAAGTTGAATTCTTTATTGATCTTGAACCCAGTACAAAGCCCATTTCTAAAACCCATATCGAATGGCTCCTATTGAACTTCGTGGAGTTAAAGGTCCAACTACGTGAATTGTTGGACATTGGTTTCATTCGTCCCCAAGACATCTCCTCGGGGTGCTCTGCTTTATTCGTAAAGAAGAAAGACTCGGAGTATGCGACTTTAGATTGACTATCTGAATTGAACCATGTCACCATCAAGAATAGGTATCCTCTACCTCGTATTGATGACTTGTTTGACCAATTGCAAGGGCACAATTCTTTTCAAAATTGATCTTAGCTTCGGATATCATCAATCAAGATTAACCGAGGATATTCCAAAGACCGCCTTCAAAACTCTCGGTATGGGCATTATGAATTCTTAGTCATGTCTTTCGGACTAACTAATGCTCCTCGCGGCTTTCATGGATATGATGAACCGAGTATTCAAGGAATATTTGGATCAATTTGTTGTTGTCTTTATTGATGACATCCTCATATATTCCAAAAGCCGTGAAGATCATGAGCACCATTTGAAGTTTGGTACTCGAAGGCTTCGTGAAAACCAACTATATGCCAAATTGAAGAAATGCGAGTTCGCTTGAGGAAGTAGCATTTCTTGGGCACGTGGTGTCAAAACATGGAGTATCTGTTGATCCGACGAAGATTGAAGCAATACAAAGTTGGGATCGATCAAGTCGCGATGTAAGATCGTAGTTTTTGGGCTTAAATTGGTTATTATCGAGATTCGTGGAAGGGTTTTCTCGAATCGCTACTCCATTAACTCATTTAACTCGGAAGGATACAAAATTCGCTTTGGAGCGAAGAATGCGAGAAAAGTTTCCAAGAGCTTAAGAGGAGACTTATTTCTAAGACTGTTTCTAACAATACCATCTGGTTCGGATGGATTTGTTATCTACAAATCTTCGCAAAGGGTTAGGATGTGTTCTCATGCAACGTGGGAAAGTCATAGCCTTTATGCCTCGCGACAACTTAAAGAGTATGAGAGGAATTATCCTACTCATGATCTAGAGTTAGCAATGATCGTTTCCGCTTAAAAATATGGAGGCACTATCTATATGGGGAGAAAGTGGAGATATATTCGCACCATAAAAGCCTTAAATATTTCTTCACTCAAAAAGAACTCAACACGCTGGCAAATGACGTTGGCTCGAGCTATTGAAAGATCACGCGACCACACTATTCAATACCATCCTCGTAAAGCAAACGTGGTAGAATGACGATTGAGTAGAAGATCATACGCGGAACGAGTGCTATGATGTCAAGTATACGACAGAACCAACTTTAATAGAAAAAAGTTAAGGTTGCTTGCCACCCAATCTTGGAAATGATGCGTGAAGAAGAAGAAAGTACAAGAAGGAGCTATTCCTAAGCGAGAATTGATGAAGAAGGAATACTTGAGTCCACTCTAGACTTTGTGTTCCTAACGACTCGATTTGAAGTACAAGATTATGATGGAGGCACACAATCGCCATTTACAATCCATCCTCGGAAGTACTAAAATGTATCGTGATCTTCGACATACATTTTGGTGGAACAATATGAAGAGAGAGATTGCAAAGTTTATCTCGATGTGTTTAACTTGCCAACGCGTAAAGGCGGAGCATCTTGTACCTAAGGGTCCGTTGCAACCACTTGAGATTCCTGGAATGGAAGTGGGAACACATTACTATGGATTTCACACGGGTCTTCCTACGGTTTCTCAAGGCATCAATGCTATTTGGGTTATTGTTGATAGATTAACCAAGTCTGCTCATTTCTTGGTCGACACGGAGACTTATTCCTCGAACGTCTTCTTAGTATGTACGTGAATGAGATTGTGAGGTTGCATGGCATGCCTGTATCCATAGTTTCGGATCGTGACCCAAGATTCACTTCAAGATTTTGGGTTAGCTTGCAAAAAGCTATGGGCACGGATTTGCGATTTAGTTCTAATACCATCCCCAAACCACCAGGACAATCGTAGAGGACTATTCAAACTCTTGAAGATTTATTAAGACTCGTGTCCTAGACTTCAAAGCGGGTTGGGATAAGTATTTACCATTGGTGGAATTCTCCTACAACAACAGCTTATCGAGCAAGTATAGGTGTGGCTCCATTTGAAGCATTATATGGACGAAAATGTCGTTCTCCAATATGTTGGGATGAGGTGGGTGAAGCAACATTGTTGGGACCCGAGTTAGTACGTATGACTACCGAAAAGATCCAAATGATTCGACAACGTATACAAACGGCACAAGATCGACAAAAGAGTTATGCGGATCTTCATCGAAAGGACGTGGAATTTAATGTAGGGGATCATGTATTTTTGCGAGTTGCTCCATGGAAGGGAGTTACAAGATTTGGGAAGAGAGGAAAGCTCAATCCACGATTTATTGGTCCATTTCAAATTCTTGACCGAGTAGGAAATGTAGCCTATAGACTTGCGTTACCTCCGAGTATGTCTCGTGTTCATAATGTGTTTCACATATCTGTACTTCGTAAATATGTGAAAGACCCAAACCACGTTATTGAGTTAGAACCGGACGAGATAGCCGAAGACTTAACGTATGAGGAGGTACCACAAGATCTTGGATAGGAAGGAGCATGTCCTACGCCAAGAAAGGTCATACCACAAGTTAAAGTTTTGTGGAGGAATCATGTTATAGAGGAAATGACCAGGAATTGGAAACGGAAATGAAAGCGAGGTATCCTCACCTTTTCAAACACTGTGTATCGTCGCCAATTTCGAGGACGAAATTTCTTAAGGAGGGAGGTTATGAAGACCAAAAATTTTTAAATAAAAGGAATTTCCTTTATTTATTATTTTGAAATAGTAAGGGTTGATTTGATTAATGTGGATAGTTAAGGGTTAAATCGCAAATATTTCAAAATAAGCAAAGTGGTTATAAAATATTCATTATCGTCTTGGGAATATTCGTTTGGTCGTGGAATATTTGTCTTTGTCGGGAATATTCGTTGACAATGATTTGAGAATGTCGACTGAGAATATTAACAATGGATCCTCGACCAAACGAATATTCCTCGACAATAATGAATATTTTATAACCACTTGCTTATTCGAAATATTTGCGTATTTTACCCATAACTAACCACATTAATCAAATCCACCCTTACTATTTCAAAATAATAAATAAAGAAAATTCCTTTTTATTTAAAAAATTTCGGTCTTACATTAAGACATAAGATAGCTTTTCACCATGAGAACTATTCTCAAATTTCTTAACCAATCCGCTTTAATTGATTCCCAAGTTAATTTAGCATCTAATATGCTTTGCGATGATAGTAATTTTAGACATTGTAAAATTTCGTAAATGAATTTGTAATTAACAACATTTTAACATACATTCTTTTATTAATTACCAAAATAAATTAGGTCTTGTTTTAAATTGGTATCTCCCACTATTTTCTTCAAACTATATTACCCTCACTTATATAGTTCGCAAAAAATCTAATTAAAGATCTGCTAGTGAGAATAAGGATCCCATTTCAAATGAATATAGCCTTGTGGTGACACAACAAAGTATATATAAATAAATAGTAGACAACTTTTGTCAATTACATCAACTATGCAACTCCTTTTCTTTTTGTCTCTTAGATTATTTTGATCAAGTGGTGGCACATCCGAATCAAAATTATCCAAGTTAAGTCCCAATCCTAGCACTCCATATATTCAAAAAGAAAATATTATTCTTGTGGTGACACAACAAAACAATATTGTTCAATTTTCTTTATAAGCATCAAATGTGATAAATTAACATCTTAAATACTTAATACTTGCCTTGTGGTGACACAACAAACTCATATTAAATATTTAATACTCTATTAATTTTATCATGCTAAAAGCTGACGCTCGATATTCCAAATATCTTTGAACGCTTAGGACTTAATATAAAAAAATTGAGGGGTTTGTTATTAATTTGTCTCATCTTGTTTAGCGCAAGCATTTATATATATATATAAAATACGCGTCATATTAATTAACATCTAAGCATGTTTGCATAATATATAATATATATAGTATAAGCGTGCACATATAGAATACTATATTCTACTCCGGATTGATTATGGACTTTATTCTAGTTTGGTTCACTAGAGCCACCAAGTGAACCAAAAGGTCAAACTTAGGGGTGCAAGAAATTAATATTTAAATATAACTATTACATTTAATTAAAGGCTCCATTACAAACGGTCTTCAAGCGCCTCGCTTGCCCTTCGATCTCTAATTCTTCAAAATTAATTCTAAATATTCTTATTACAAAACTATTTTAAAATAAATAAAACCTTGATCGCTAGCCGAGGGAAGTACATAGGAGGGGATAGAAATTTACATTAAGAAAAATTAGAGAAGACGAGGCATGCAGATTCCCATTTAATAAAACCCATACATTCACGCATCCAACTAAAATAAAATCCAATCACATCGTCAATTGTCCATAATCAATCCCATTTATTATCATACACATCATCATATGCATCAATAAATAACATTCATCTTATGAATAATAAATATTTAATATATATATTGATATCATTTAATGGGCAAATTTAGTATAAAATCTAATTTTGAATAAAAATAAACTCCTTTATTTAAATCCAAATTTAAATCAAAATAAAACTATTTTAATTTAATTTATCCAATTTTGAATAAAATAAACTATTTTATTTTAATCAAAATCTTTAATCAAAATAAACTCCTTTATTTTAATTAATTATGGAATCCAATTCCATGTAAAACAAAATAAATAAACTCCTTTATTAAAGGAAACACTTGATTCTCTTTCCTATTCACAAATAAACTCCTTTATTTTGAATAATATGAAATCTTATTTCATATCTAAATAAACTCTTTTATTTAAGGAAAGATCGATTCTTTTTTTCCTATTCACAAATAAACTCTTTTATTTTGAATAATATAAAATCTTATTTCATATTTAAATAAACTCCTTTATTTAAGGAAATTTGGATTCTCTTTCTTATTCACAAATAAACTCCTTTATTTTGAATAATATGAAATCTTATTTCATATTTAAATAAACTCCTTTATTGAAGGAAAGATCAATTTCAACTCCAATTAGTTATCATGGAATCCAATTCCAACTCTAATTAGTTAGCATGAAATTCTAATTTTAAAATTAAAATAAACTTTTTATTTTAAAATTAAAATAAACTTTTTATTTTAATTATAAAATTATTGAGAATAATATATTATATATATATATAATATATATAATATATTATAAAATAACCGAATATATATATATATATAAAAACGAACGGTTATAATATAATATATATACATTATATCCGTGCACCATTTAATATAAGTTGCCATTATTTTCATGAAGACAGGAATCCTAGACTTGGAATCCGTGAGTTAAAACAACAAATCTACACTTTGCGAATTACAAAAAAAACAACAAATGCGCAGATCATGCAATAACATATAGCAGTGAAATCAAAAAAAAAAAATTAGGATTACCGATTTTTTTTTTTAAATAAATTTTATACAACAAAATTAAGCCCAATTAAATTGTTCTAAACACATATCAATATATGTATCAAATTAAAACAATTAATAATTCGCATAAAGGTTTGGCTCTGATACCACTGTTAGGTTTGTAATATTCAAGAACGCAATCAAATTGCATAAAAAATGCGAAACGTAAAAATCGTAGTTTAAAATTTTACAAACCATATACCCCTTGATCACACTTTATGCACAATTATTAATTAAACGAAGAATAAGAAATTATGAAATCATACCTTGTAAAACGAGCTTCCTCGTGCAAGTTCACCTCCTACTTCTCCGCATGATCTCCTCAATCCACCGGGTTTGGTTCCTTCCTTTGATCAACGTTAGCCACCCATGTGTTTGGCCTCTAAAGGTGATCCACCAAGGAAAAGAAATTTTCAAGAAGAAGGGTATTGGCTCAAACCCTAGTTTTTCCTATCTCAGATAGTAAAAAGAGCGCTTTCCAACTATTGGAATTACGTATGTTGTAAAAAGTCAACAACCCTCACCCATAATAAGACTCTCTCTTATTTATAGATGTAAGCAACCCACCTTAACAATTAAGGAATTAGGTTTTATTTAATTAATTAAATTCTTTTAATTAATTAAGCTCCCTAATCTTATTAGGGATAATTAATTAAACTCCTTTAATTAATTTTCCTTCCTAATCCAATTAGAATAAATGAGAGTACTTATATTAAATTAATTCCTAAACTCTTTTAGAAATTAAAATAATAATAATTGTAATAATATTAATAAGACTCCTCTTATTAATTTATATTTAATATTTCTAAATATTAAATAATAATATTAAGCTATTTAATTTATTCTATCACCATAGATTAAATTAAATATACTTAACATATTATTACGATTATGCCATTAACTTCTTAAATAATTATTCTTCCTTTTATGGTGTGACCTTTAGGTTCTCCATATTAAACCTATGTGAATAAATCAATTAGAATAATTCTAATCTTATTTAAATAAATAAATTAAACAATTAATTTATTTAAATAAATAATATTTATTCTACAATAGGGATAAGCCTCTCCCTAATGATTAACGATTTCCGTATAATATAGATTTCAACATTAATCATAAAAGAACCTTTGAGTAAATAGTTACTGCATAATTCAATCCTTCCACCATACAATGTCCCAATTAAATATAAGATACGGAATTATCGCAAGTCTTATTTTATTTAATTATATGTATTTCGATCCTTAAATGCACAACTCCAAATAATGCAGATTAGAAACTCCTTTCTAATTTCATTCTCGCTTTCGCCAAGGACTACTTGGGTTGTCATTTATCGAATCACATAGACATTTATCTTCTTTATTGAAGTGGTAGATTCTTTATCGATCATACATTATCTCCATCTACAACTTATTATACCCAAGCATACCCTTTAATATACCCTAAGGGTCTTAAGGAATAAGTCAAAGTATAACTCATCATACACAAGATACTATGATGATCTCAAGTCCAAGGATCACTTGTAGACTACTATCACTACAGAATTCCTATCGACATGCAAATAAAACTCCATTAGGTATTCCTTAGCGAGCCACATTCCGTGAACTTATTCTCTAATAAGCACCTACATACTTTGCTTTAGTGTCTCCACACAAATGATCACGAGATCAATCATCCTCATCCAACGAGAAAGCAACGTATGTACCAATCTATCCTGGATTCACTAATCCCCAATTTAGTAATCCAATGATTGGGAACTATTTTAGTTTTAAGCTTTCTAAGAATTTAGATCTCATTAGAATGATCATCATCATTATTCTAAAAGCATTGCTTAAAACTATGGGTTTATCACATATTATAAAACAAAGATCACGTAGAGATAATTAAAAGCCTTTAATAAATTAATACTTTTTATTAATAAATGAATAAGATTGTTACAAAGTATATGCTTTATCATCAAACATGATTGGGCATTGTGCATACTACTACTTTCATCTCTCCCACTTGCACTAAAGTCGTAAGACCTCAAAATTTTTTAAATAAAAGGAATTTCCTTTATTTATTATTTTGAAATAGTAAGGGTTGATTTGATTAATGTGGATAGTTAAGGTTAAATACGCAAATATTTCAAAATAAGCAAGTGGTTATAAAATATTCATTTTGTTTTTTTGGGAATATTCGTTTGGTCGTGGAATATTCAAATCTTTTGTGAAATATTATTACGATTCGACAGAAGCGATTCATGTGTGGGCCCCATAACTGAAAGCGATTGGATGAGGAAAACAACAAAGTTTGGGTGGTTATAAATAACTTGGCGAAGTTGTTACCTTTAAGATCATTGAATATACCCTATGGTTAAAATACACGAATACGCTGGCGTGGTTGCACAAGAGCATTACCAGATTTTATGTGATTGTTGAATTATTGATTCGCACGTAAGATGGCACTACTCATTAATTTTCACAGTAGTTATCGCTCAATATTTTATTTTATTGATTCAATAATTGTCACAGCGTTGATATTTTATATTATTATTGTTTCAATAATTGTCATCGCACAAGATTTCCCATTATCGATCAATAATTCATATTATTTGAATAATATTATTAGATAGCATTATTGGCAATGTCTAGAAAGTTCTCGCTTCAAGGAGAGGTTTGGTCACCTAATCAGCGCCAAGAAGGAGAGATCCTTATCGAAAGCCCTCTTCCCTCGGAATGTACTGGTCATGCGTAAAATGTGATTCTCAGTAATATTATTTGTGAATAATTAATTATTGATTCATATGATAAGGAAATATTTATTTTATATGAATATAAATGATGGATTTATTTATGTGGTTATTAATGAAGGAATTAATGTTGAGGTGTTTTATCGGTATTTTATCTGATTGAGGTGTTAAAAATCAAATCGGGGTTTTGAGATATATCATGGGGTTATAATTTTTAATCCGACCGCTGATTGTGGTAATTTTTGGGTATGTTATACATACATAAGTTGAGTATATGTCCACAAATTTTGAACCGTTAAAATGCACGAATGATTTGTTGTGAATTTTAAGAGGTGTTTGATTCTAAATTAGGTTTATAATTGATTTTGGTGGAAAATTCTAGAATTGAGTGGGCCCCACTTGTGGTTGGTGAAGAAATGTGCTGAATTTTATTTCAAATGTGGTGGGTGGCAATAGTAGCGAGTAAAGCCATCAGTAAATTAGTCAAGTCTCTTTCGCATGGCTAACATTTTCCTATAAATAGAGGGCTAAGTTAGAATTGAAAATCACACCGTAAACAAAGTTTTCTCTCTTTCTCTATATTATTAAGCGTATTTTGTGAGTATTTAGATACTTTGAGAGTTGCTTGTCAAAGATAAGTTTCATTCAAAGATCACTTCCGACCTTTCCTTCCTCAAGTACTCGATTCTTTCGAGGTAAGGGATATTATTTTTTCAGAATGATATTATTTCTTCAATATCATTATCTTTGAAATGTTGATCCAAGTTTTTATCAAATTTGGAACTTTTTCATGCTCAAGTTACTATTCATGAGAGTTACTATTCACGAGTTACTATTCATGAGTTACTATTCACGAGTTACTATTCACGAGTACTATTCATGAAGCGTGAAAATGTTTTTTGTGGAATTTCTATCTTTTGAAGGTGTCTGAGTTACTATTCACGATACTGCAAGACTATTCACGATATATAAGACTATTCACGATATGGCACTATTCATCTAAAAATAAAATTTCTTCTTTTCGTCCAAAACATCTATTCTAGATACTAGCTTTGATCAGATCCATGTTTTGATCATTCTCGAATTTTACACCACTATGATTATTTTTGAGGTATTTTTGACGTGGATAAAACCAAGTACGAATCCTTAATCCTTAATCCTTGTCATTTTGTTTCACCGATTCGCTTTTTAAAAAATATTTTCATCATCCTCGCCTTTTAAATGATGATATTATTGAATATCTTCGGCCCGTAATGCAAAAGATGAATGATTTCAAGAATATCTTTGGCCCGTAGTGTAAAGATGAGCGGTGTGTTTAAATGAACATGACCGATCCGATGAATATCTTTGGCCTTTAGTGCAAAGATGAACAAAAGTTGAGATGAACATACGACCGATTGATGAATATCTTCGCCTCAGAAGTAAAAGATGAATATTTGATTCGAGATGAATATCGATTGATGTTACAGGATAAAATATTGATGATGGACCGTTAAATTCATAGATTATAGTAGATTTCATTCTCTACGTAACTCTTCTATGAATTATTATTTCACGCTAATATTGATCCGAAACTTGTCTGTTCATTGTATTCTATCGATTTTTCCTCGCTGAGACTAACGATAATTTGTTGTATATTATCTTAGTCATAATATTCTTTATCGGGCTAGTTGAGCTCACCCTTTTCCTTGTTGTTCCATTCTTCTTCTCGTGAGGCGAGAATGTAAATAGTACTAGCTTCTGGTATGGAATGAAGGTTCTAGAGAGAGTTGTTTAGTAGTCCTCACCATTTTTGTAAAATAATGTATCAATAATTATGATGGGGATTTATTTGCGTATGGATATTGTCTAGAAGACAATATTATATTAAAACTCACAGAGATATATTGCAGTATTTCACACGACATTTGTATTATTATCAAGTTGTAGTTTGTTTCTTGTACCATGTATTTGGCGCACTCGTAATGGGTGTCAGGTATACCTATTTTGGGGCGCCACAAAAGCCAATCGTCATGGTATCTTATACTCTTCTTCTTCTAAGTGACGATTATCCCGCTATTGATAAGCTTTAGTTAATGGATATGTAATGTTGTTCATGAGAGTCCACTATCTCTATAGTGATTTCCCATCTTTCAATGATTCTAATAATCAAATGAAAGTGCCACAACACATGTTTAAATCCAAGATGAGACTTAGAACTATTCCTAGTTCTCAGAATGAACTTTTTAATCCAAACAATCTACTTGCAGCCTTCATTTATAGCTATATACTTTGTCTTTATCACTAAACCAAAGAACTCTTTCATTGTTTGAACCTTTCCAATTCATCGCACCACCACTGCTCAAGATAACGCTTTTACCTTAAAGTTGATTTTTCATCATCTTGGTCCGTCTTCGAAAACTTGAGTCTATTAAGCCCTCTAGTTTTAATTTAGACCCACCATGAATATGATCACATCCTTAGTGCCAAGTTAAGCACTTTAAGATGTTTTTCACCGACTCATAGTGAACTTCTCCATAATACGACCGATCGTCATCAGTCTCAGACATTTCATTGCATGCATGATTGTCACACTCATGCGACCTCTCTTTCGTGAGTCCGTGGGGACTATTAAGAGAGATACACCCATAGCTCATCGACATGAGACATCTCTTGAGTTTGCCATGCTAAACAACTTTAGCATCAAATGAATATACGCTCCTCGTGTTAAGTCGAGCATCCTTTTAAATCTATCTATATAGATTTGCATCCCCAATTATGATACTCTTCCAAATCATTCATGGAGGAATGTTTAGACAACTTTATCATTACTCGATTGTAGCATTAGTATGTCATTCCTTATCCGTAGTATATCAACATATAATACTAGGAATGTCACGATGCTCCCAATCGACCCTTTTGTACACACTCAGGTTCATTCTTATTTTTTTTTGATAAAATCCAACTCTTTTGATTGCCTTCATCAAAACGAATGTTCCATATTTGAGAAACTTGCTTCAATCCATTTCTCCGAGTGTCTACAACACTTACCTCATCAGATGTAATCGGATCATCATCTTCTATGATGTGTACCTCATCATCATCATCTCTATGATGAATCCATACCTCCTAGGTATCTTCTTGACTTATTCCGCATTTACTATTCTTTGTGGTACAATAGGTCTATCTATAGGTTCCTCTTATTCGACTTATAGTGTTTTGTGGTTCTTGAACTTTTCAAGATCTATTATCCTCCCACTAGCCCTTCAAATGATAAACACCTTTATCTTAGAAAGGCAAAGTTTTCGTAACAAACACCTTTTGCTAAGTAGAATTATAGAACATATACCCTAAACTTACTTTAGATGTCCCACAAATCGACACTTATAAAATCTTGTCCCAAGCTTATCCTTTGAAACCTTTTCACATAAGTTGGACAACCCCTTATCTTAACATACTTAAGATTAGAATCCTCCCGCCCATAACTTTTATGGAGTCTTGGGGCCGGATTTTGAGGTTACCATTTTCAGAGATATGCAGCCATTTCTAGATATGACCCTAGAAAGATACCGAATGTCTAGTAAAATCATTATGGACCGCATTATGTCCAACAAGGTACGATTTTTCCATTCAAATACATCAATCAATTATCACGATCGAGGCGTCCATTATGAGAAAACCATTTAAGATGATCTAGAAACTTATTTCACAAGTATTTATTCCTCGATCTAATCAAAGAATCTTAATACATTGTCAATTTGTTTCACTTCAATTCTTTTTGAACCTTTCAAATAATTCATACTTGTATTTCAAAGAAATACACACATTCAACTCTTTGAATGATCATCTCCTTTTCTTATACTAATTTGTTCAATATGCAAAATTATTTTCATGTAAGTCAAGTATACAAAATTTATTAAGTAATATTCCAGCTTCTATACAAAACATTATTATTATAAATAGAACAACAATTGTTCTTAATTATAATACCAAAGATTTCATCATTCAACAATAAAATGGAAATAATATTTTTAACAAGAACTCGAATACAATAACAACTTATCGACTTAATAGATTTGCCTCAGAGGCAATGCTAAACTATAAGTTTCTATAGCTAATGCAAAGAACCTTTGCTTCATTTTCCACACATAGATTACTTATCTTTGTTTAACTTTCTACTTCGCTTGGTCCCTTCATAAATCTATATTTATGATAACCAAAGCTCAGATCCAATACCCAAGTAGAACCTCGACTTAAAGAAAAATTTATTTCAATCATGAACAAAATTTGATTTATAACCAAAACTTCACTAAGCTTCCTTGGTTAGCCTCTCGCAAGATACTTCTCGCGCTTTCTTTCCAAAGGTCCAGCTTATTGAAGTGGAAGAAAACTCCTTTGCTATCCATATCGCTTTTGTTCTTATTATCCTTTGTTTATGCCTTTCTATTTATCTTCTTTGAATCGCTCTTCTTTTCGTAAGATCCTTTGGCCCCTACCAAGAAGACTTGATCTTTCTTGGTTGAAAGTGACTCACAACATTTTTCAATATGTTAAGCAAATCAATGAGGTCGATATCTAGCTTGTTCATATGAAAAATTCACAACAATTGTGAAAGGAGTCCGGAGTGAGGGCAAGATCAAATCTCGCTCAACTCTCCATCCATGACAAAACCTGTTGTCTCTAATTGATCAATCAAATTGATTATGTTAAGAAATTTTTGTCTGCATTTATAGTGCCATCGGCCATTCTAGATCTAAGAGCTCCTTAGATATCCGATATCTATCGGCCCCACTTTCCTCACCATCAACTACTTGATGTGCGTGAATATAAGTAGAGCATCCATAGTTTCATGCCGACGCGAATCTCGTCACTCATGGATGCGAGCATGATGCATCGAGCCAATCAGGCATCATCTTGCCACTTTCTAAAAGTAGCAATCTCTTCCTCGAGGCAATATCTCGCAACCATTGCATGTGGATAGACGACATTAAGACATAAGATAGCTTTTCACCATGAGAAACTATTCTCAAATTTCTTAACCAATCCATTTAATTCTATTCAAGTTAATTTAGCATCTAATATGCTTCGCAAAGGATAGTAATTTTAGACATTGTAAAATTCAGAAATGAATTTGTAATTAACAACATTTTAACATACATTCTTTTATTAATTACCAAAATAAATTAGGTCTTGTTTTAAATTGGTATCTCCCACTATTTTCTTCAAACTATATTACCTCACTTATATAGTTAAGAAAATCTAATTAAAGATCTGCTAGTGAGAATAAGGATCTTATTTCAAATGTATATAGCCTTGTGGTGACACAAACAAACTATATATAAATAAATAGGTAGACAACTTTTGTCAATTACATCAACTATGCAACTCCTTTTCTTTTTGCCTCTTAGATTATTTTGATCAAGTGGTGGCACATCCAATCAAAATTATCCAAGTTAAGTCCGACCTAGCACTCCATATATTCAAAAAGAAAAATATTATCCTTGTGGTGATACAACAAAACAATATTGTTCAATTTTCTTTATAAGCATCAAATGTGATAAATTAACATCTTAAATACTTAATACTTGCTTTTGTGGTGACACAACAAACTCATATTAAATATTTAATACTCTATTAATTTTATCATGCTAGAAGGCTTACGCTCGATATTCCAAATATCTTTGAACGCTTAGGACTTAATATAAAAAAAATTGAGGGGTTTGTTATTAATTTGTCTCATCTTGTTTAGCTGCATGCATTTATATATATATATAAAATACGCGTATATATATTAATTAACATGCGAAGCATGTTTGCATAATATATAATATATATAGTATAAGCACGCATATATAATACTATATTCTACCCGGATTGATTATGGACTTTATTCTAGTTTGTTCACTAGAGCCACCAAGTGAACCAAAAGGTCAAACCTAGGGGTGCAAGAAATAATATTTAAATAACTATTACATTTAATTCCTCGCTCCATTACAAACGGTCTTCAAGCGCCTCGCTTGCCCTCGATCTCTAATTCTTCAAAATTAATTCTAAATATTCTTATTACAAAACTATTTTAAAATAAATAGAAACCTTGATCGTTAATCAAGGGAAGTACATAGGAGGGAGATAGAATTTACATTAAGAAAAATTAGAGAAGACGAGGTACGCAGTAATTCCCCATTTAATAAAACCCATACATTCACGCATCCAACTAAAATAAAATCCAATCACATCGGGTCAATCATTCATAATCAATCCCATTTATTATCATACACATCATCATACGCATCAATAAATAACATTCATCTTATGAATAATAAATATTTAATATATATATTGATATCATTTAATGGGCAAATTTAGTATAAAATCTAATTTTGAATAAAAATAAACTCCTTTATTTAAATCCAAATTTAAATCAAAATAAAACTATTTTATTTTAATTTATCCAATTTTGAATAAAATAAACTATTTTATTTTAATCAAAATCTTTAATCAAAATAAACTCCTTTATTTTAATTAATTATGGAATCCAATTCCATGTAAAACAAAAATAAATAAACTCCTTTATTAAAGGAAACACTTGATTCTCTTTCCTATTCACAAATAAACTCCTTTATTTTTTTGAATAATATGAAATCTTATTTCATATCTAAATAAACTCTTTATTTAAGGAAAGACTCGATTCTTTTTTTCCTATTCACAAATAAACTCTTTTATTTTGAATAATATAAAATCTTATTTCATATTTAAATAAACTCCTTTATTTAAGGAAATTTGAATTCTTTCTTTATTCACAAATAAACTCCTTTATTTTGAATAATATGAAATCTTATTTCATATTTAAATAAACCACTTTATTTAAGGAAAGATCAATTTCAACTCCAATTAGTTATCATGGAATCCAATTCCAACTCTAATTAGTTAGCATGAAATTTAATTTTAAAATTAAAATAAACTTTTTATTTTAAAATTAAAATAAACCTTTTTATTTTAATTATAAAATTATTGAGAATAATATATTATATATATATATATATATATATATATATATATATAAAATAATAATATATATATATATATATATATAAAAAAATCAAATTCATTTATAATATAATATATATATATATATATATATTATATCCGCACCATTTTAATATAAGTATATTATTTTCATGAAGTCGAATCTAGACTTGGAAATCCGTGAGTTAAAACAACAAATCTACACTTTGCGAATTACAAAAAAAAACAAACAGCTGCAGGATCATGCAATAACATATAGCAGCGAAATCAAAAAAAATAATTCAGGATTACCGATTTTTTTTTTTAAATAAATTTTATACAACAAAATTAAGCCCAATTAAATTGTTCTAAACACATATCAATATATGTATCAAATTAAAACAATTAATAATTCGCATAAAGGTTTTGGCTCGATACCAATCATTAGGTTTGTAATATTCAAGAACGCAATCAAATTGCATAAAAAAAATGCTAAAACGTGTAAAATCGAGTTTTAAAATTTTACAAACCATATACCCGATCACCCTTTATGCACAATTATTAATTAAACGAAAGAATAAGAAATTATGAAATCATACCCTCAAGAAACGAGCTTCCTCAGTGCGAAGTTCACCTCCCAAATCTCCGCGATCTCCTCAATCCACCGGTTTGGTTCCTTCCTTTGATCAACGTTAGCCACCCATGTGTTTGGCCTCTAGAGGTGATCCACCAAGGAAAAAGAATTTTCAAGAAGAAGGGTATTGCTCAAACCCTAGTTTTTCCTATCTCAGATAGAAAAAGGCGCATTCTCCAACTATTGGAATTACGTATGTTGTAAAAGTCAACAACCCCTCACCCATAATAAGACTCTCTTATTTATAGATGTGGGCAACCCACCTTAACAATTAAGGAATTAGGTTTTATTTAATTAATTAAATTCTTTTAATTAATTAAGCTCCCTAATCTTATTAGGGATAATTAATTAAACTCCTTTAATTAATTTTCCTTCCTAATCCAATTAGAATAAATGAGAGTACTTATATTAAATTAATTCCTAAACTCTTTTAGAAATTAAAATAATAATAATTGTAATAATATTAATAAGACTCCTCTTATTAATTTATATTTAATATTTCTAAAATATTAAATAATAAATATTAAGCTATTTAATTTATTCTATCACCATAGATTAAATTAAATATACTTAACATATTATTACGATTATGCCATTAACTTCTTAAATAATTATTCTTCCTTTTATGGTGTGACCTTTTAGGTTCTCCATATTAAACCTATTGTGAATAAATCAATTAGAATAATTTAATTTTATTTAAATAAATAAATTAAACAATTAATTTATTTAAAATAAATAATATTTATTCTACAATAGGATAAGCTCCCTATCGATTAACGACTTTCCGTATAATATAGATTTCAACATTAATCATAAAAGAACCTTTCGAGTAAATAGTTACTGTATAATTCAATCATTCCACCATACAATGTCCCAATTAAATATAAGACATGGAATTATCACAAGTCTTATTTTATTTAATTATATGTATTTCGATCCTTAAATGCACAACTCCAAATAATGCAGATTAGAAACTCCTTTCTAATTTCATTCGACTTCGCCAAGGACTATATATCTTTGGGTTGTCATTTATCGAATCACATAGAGACATTTCTCTTCTTTTATTGTAAGTGGTAGATTCTTTATCGATCATACATTATCTCCACGTATAACTTATTATACCCAAGCATACCCTTTGATATACCCTAAGGGTCTTAAGGAATAAGTCAAAGTATAACTCATCATACACAAGATACTATGATAATCTCAAGTCCAAGGATCACTAGACTACTATCACTACAGAATTCCTATCGACAGCAAATAAAACTCCATTAGGTATTCCTTAGCTGAGCCAATGCTCAAATGAACTTATTCTCTAATAAGCACCTACATACTTGCTTTTAGTGTCTCCACACAAAATGATCATGAGATCAATCATCCTCATCCAATGAGAAAGCAACGATGTATACCAATCTATCCGGATTCACTAATCCCAATTTAGTAATTCAACGATTGGGAACTATTTTAGTTTTAAGCTTTCTAAGAATTTAGATCTCATTAGAATGATCATCATCATTATTCTAAAAGCATTGCTTAAAACTACGGGTTTATCACATATTATAAAACAACATCACGTAGATAATTAAAAGCCTTTAATAAATTAATACTTTTATTAATAAATGAATAAGATTGTTATAAAGTATATGCTTTATCATCAAACACGATCGGCCACAAGTACATACTCTACTTTCACAAAGAATCCGTGCAAAGATAGTATAGCTTGAATGAGAAAGTCTTTCACAAAGAGTGACGCTCATACCCATTATCATTTATAATCACATACACACAACCGAGAATTATTATCTCTCTCAATACACTGTACATTACATCCTCCATCATTAACCTCATAAACACGCGTCGACTCTCACGCCGAAATTTATCCTCGTAGACGAACCGTCGTTCCGAAGCTGCTTGTGGTGTTTATTGTGTTTCTTTATGCAGGATTAGTGCTGCCTTTACGATTGATTGACGCCGTAAAGATCTTAATAAGTTAATCTTATAGAAACAAATACTTAATCTATAGGCCTTAATATTCTATTATTTAACTGTTGCAAATTAGAGGAATAACCAAATGAGGAAGCAAAATATAATAAAGGCATAGAATGTAGGCGCAAAGACCTGTTAAGATCAGAATGTAGAATAAAGGCATAAAATGTAGTTGTACAATCTGTTTCTCTTCCATTTCGGATAGCATGCCCCTTTTAAGATCAGACCTCATGTATCGCTTTGTGGGGACATCAGATGATAGTTTCAGCACCCCTTAAAAGATATGAAGGTCAAAAATTAGAATTCTTTGGCTTGATAGCCAGATGGGAGTCTTCTTCCACTATTATTTCTTTATTTATTATGATCATTAATCATTATCTACAAAGAGAATTTTAATCTTCATTCTGTACCTGCTTAAAAGCCTTGTGAAATGATTAACCATAACAATCAAGAAAACATGCAGAATAAAAAAAAAGGAGAGAATATTATGGATTTGTATAGATGGTATGAAAAATATGTGGCAAGTTCGTTCATTGCAGCAAGGTTGGTGCTTATCTTCTGGCTGTAATTATATATTGATGACATAACGTTATTAGGTTGAGAAAATTTGGCACTTAATATAATAAAGTTATATTGGAAGTGTTGCAGTTGTAGTTTATAACTGTGCATTTTTTGAGCATTAAAAATGTACACGTTTGACTGAATGCTTGTCAATTCAACATGTAATTGGCCGTTGCGTTGGTCTTTTGAATATTTTTAAATTCTTACTCTAAATTTTGAAATAGCCATTGCCATATGCTACACAATTTAAGTTATGCAAACCTGTTACTTCCCTAGTCCATAGTTACAGTGTTCCTTCTGTTTTGCAGGTTTCAAGATTGGGCTTTGGATGTATGACTTTCTGGACGAATTTGGATGTTCAATCATCAAGAAAGCTTTTGATAAGAGTATTACTTTCTTTGATACAATGGATGTAAGACCCCGAAATTTATGAAATAAAAGTATTCAATTTTTCTTATAATTATTATTCAGTAAATGGTTAAATTGATCAAAGTTAAAGTTAAGGGTGATATATGAAATTTTTTTCAAAATACACAAGTGATTATAAAATATTCATTGTTGTTTAGAATATTCGCTTTTGGTCGCGAATATTCTTTCCGTTTGGAATATTCGTATTTACGCAAGCCAGTGCCCATTTTGTGGTACCCCATAATGTAATAACCGTCGGGATGAAGAAAATGACAAAATTAAGTTTTTATAAATAACTACAGAATCAAGTATCAAGTAACACTATTGGAATACCCTTGGAAAATAAAGTAATACGCGTTGTTGCAGACAAAGAAGACACTCAGATACACAAATTTTTGAATTATTGATTCTTACGTAAGAAGGCACTACTCAATAATTATTACAAGAATTATCGCTCAATATTTTATTTTATTGATTCAATAATTAACGCATATTGATATTTCATATTATTGTTGTTTCAATAATTATCATCGCACAATATTTCTCATTATCGATCAATAATTCATATTATTTGAATAATGTTATTAGATAAAGATTATCGATAATGTCTAAAAAGTTCATCATCGAGGGAGGTTTGGTCACCTAATCAAGGCTTTAAGTAAGGAAAATTTTATCTGAAAGTTCTCTTTTCCGAGAATCTACTACCGTCATAAATCAGATTCGTAATATTATTTGTGAATAATTAATTATCGATTTATATGATAAAGAAATATTTATTTGATGTGGATATAAATGATAAATTTATTTATGTGTGGTTATATGTAGACCTCAACTTATTATTAATGAAATTTAATTTTTTCTATTTTGAAATAAGAAGGGTTGATTTGATTAATGTGGATTATATGTAAAATACGTAAATATTTTAAAATAAGCAAGTGGTTATAAAATATTCATCATTGTTTTAATATTCGTTTGGTCGTGGAATATTCTTCTTTGTCGTGGAATATTCGTATGCGATTACAAGATCTTTTAACCATAATGGAAAGCGATTATTAGATGAAGAAAACGACAAATATAAGTTGTTTAAAAATAACAATAAAGATTTAAATTAAAATACTTGGTGGTTAACACAATTTGAATACCCCGATTTTATCAATAAAGATTTAAATTTTGTTGAAATAATTTTTAATATTATGGTGTGAATTTAAGATAATATTATAGTTGTGGGTAGATTTATAAATTTTGCAAAGTATGCAAGTGGTTATATTATATTCGATCGGCTCTGGGAATATTCTATTTAGCAGGAATATTCGTATAACTACCAATCATCAGTGGACCCCATAATGTAATTATTGTTTGATCGAGAAAACGACAAAAATATTTTATTGAAATAACTATGAAGTTTTACCGTGGTTACTTGTTGAACTACTCTAGAGTAAAAGTACAAAGAATACGTGTGGTCGATAAGTAATACCAGATATTGATTATCGATGCTTATGTGAGAAGTCACCGGTTTGATTCCATTATCATTTATTAATAATATGAATTATTATAACGATAATGACGCTTTTGTTTTATTCAGATTATTAACGTAATAAAATGTAAATATCTTTTATATAAAATAGAATACTTTATTAAAGTTATTCTATAAATGTAATATATTATATTTTATTACGATAGTGTTGCATAAAGTTTTGTTTTGATATAGATTGTATAAATAGCTTGCATAAGAAAATGTTTTTATATAAATAGAATATATTATATTTTATTTAAAAGATTTTTCTTTAAATATGGACCGTCGATTAAAGTAAATCAATCTGGACCGCTCATGGATTAATTTACTACGCATTCCATTTTCCTATAAATAAGCTCATTCCTTCATTATTTTCTTACTTAATTCATTGAAACTCTAGAGAGAGAAATTATAGAGAAGCTTTATAGAGAAAAATTATAGAAAGAAGAAGAGTATTCTCGCTACTTCACTACTTCTATATTCATTTCTTTTACTGGTAGTGGTGTTATTCTTTTCTTCAAGAGAACTTCATTATTTCATTCATTATTATTCTGCTTGAATAACTCAAAAAGTGGCATACCCTATACATAACCTCGAGATACGCCAGATACCCTATACTTGGTGAAATCCTTATGTTATTCCATTCGCTTATTATTCTGCTGAATAACCTCAGATACGCTGGTTTATCCTATACTTGGTGACATTCTTCTATTATTCGCTGGAACATCATGTCTGCATGTGTTTTACACCGACCGGGTTCCGCTTTTTATTATTCTCGTTGAACATCCTGTCAGGTGTTTTTACACCTAACCGTTCCGCTTTTATCATTCTATCGAATATCCTATCTCGTGTTTTTACACCGGATCCGGTTCCATCTTTATTATTCTCGTTGAACATCCCGCTTGCGTGAATTTCAACCGACCGATTCCGTTATTATTATTCTCGCTGAATAACCTTTCTATGCAAGTACCGCATGCACGGTGATTTCTTTTGTTATTCCATTCTTTATTATACCCAAATGGTTAAAACTTCGACTTATACTCCATGAAATTAGTAGAATATCCTCGATATTTGCGTTTCATCCAAAGATCTTTTCACGGAAATATTCTTCCGATCATTCTTGAATTTTACTCTACGTAAACAAAGATTATGTCGACAATTTGACGTTAATAATTCATGGATTAAATAATTCTTGAACTTGTTTTATTGAATTATTATGTCATCATCATCATCCTCATGTTATATTATGTTATCTTCGCTTACGCATATAGATGAACTTAGTATGATTATGACCGTGGATCATTCGGTATAATCACGACTTGATATAAATGATGTGACAAAAGTCCTCAAAGCCGGCCTCGTAAATGCAATGATGGATAGTTTTTGGTATGATTATGACTGTGGGTGATTCTAAGATAGTCACGACCATTGATAACTTGATGAAAATCCTCGACCGTGGTACATGTGGATGATTAGATGTGGTGGTTTATTTATTGTTTGAGTCTCAAATGATAAAAATTGATAAAACCTTTTAAAACCTAAAAGATAGTAGACTTTTATTCTCTACTCGACTTTTTAATGGATCGCTTATTTCACCGCAGCTTAAACTTGTTGTCTATCAGATTTTATCGCTTAACATCGTCAAGGCTAATGATAATTTATTCTCGCATTATCTTAGTCATAATATTTCTTCGGGCTAGTTGAGCTCACCTTTTCTTTCACCGTTTCTTCAGAAATGAGAACATAGCCGGGACGAAGCCTGGGAACGGAGTAATGGTCCGTAGGATAGCAATTAGTAGTCCTCACTATTCTCGTGAAATAGTGTGATAATAGTTGTAATGAGGACTCTTTTCGAGTTTGTATAATATCTAGTAGACAATCTTTGTATTCAAACTCACGCTTTATGTCGTATTGTATACCTACGCTTATATTAGTAAGTTGTATTTGAATTTATGTACCATGTAAGTGGCGACCCAAGATGGGTGACGATACCCAATTTTGGGGGCGCCACAACAGGTATCGTAGCTTAGGATACGATCCCCGCTAAGATGTGAGAATAAGTACTAGAGGGGAGAGACGGGAATACCTTTCGCTAGTATGACCTACCTAAGTTTATTTGGTATTTGATTGGCTCACGTAGTATATAGTGATAATATGTTGCATGTTAATTAACCCTTATTTTGTGGCAAGGTGTTTGAAAATGGCATCCAAAATGTTGAGAATAAGATTGGAGCACAGAGACCGCTGATTCTCCACGATCAATAATCGATAATGTACAACAGATGGCGATAATCCTCCCGTAAACAACAACACCGATCAATCGACTAACGACGGAGACGCTTAAGAGGTTTTTAGAATTCATGCAACATCAAAGCGAAGTGACTCTCGCCCAAAACGTAGGTGGAAACATGGAAAACTCTCTGCCAGGTCACCGCTAAACAATTCAAGGAGCCGACCACCGGAGTTTAAGGAGAGCTAAAACCACTTCAAGGAAGCATGGATAAAGCAGATTACCAAGATATTTGATGTCTTGGGATGCTCCGAGGAGCAAAGGTTCCTTTTACCGCTTTTTTACGTCATGCTGAGAGGCATTATCGGTGGGAATCCAGAAACATACTCAACTCATTGTCTTCAAGATATCTTGGGAGAAGTTCCAGAGTCGCTTCAACGACAAATACTTTCCCGAAAGTATTCGCCATACGTAAGGAGGTGGAGTTTATCAAGTCGAACAAAACAATATGACCGTGTCGCAATACGAGGCAAAGTTTATGAGTTATCACGATTCATATCCCCACTCGGTGGATAATGAAGAGAAATGGCGCCAATGTTTTTAAGAGGTTTGAAGCCAGAGATACGCCAACATCTTATTTCTCATAAACCGTGTTTTTATTCAGATGTTGTAAATAGGGCTCATTAGTGGAGCGCGATAACGAGTCAACGAACTAAAAGAAAGTAAAAAAGAAAATTATAATACCAAATGGTAGTAGTCATCGAAGCTATGACAACAAGCGTGGAGGGAGTCAACAGCCAGATATGGTAACCACTTCGTGGTAATCGTACAAAAACAATAAGAATGGACATTTCAAGAAAAGGAGATTCAACAATGATGGAAAGACGCCAAGACCAAAGACCGTTGTCAAGGAAGGAGAAGGACCACCTATTATATGCTTCAAATGCGAGGAGAGGGATACATCATCCGAATCGCGCCATGCCATTCCCAAAACATGTTATAATTGTGGAAGAGAAGGTCACTTAGCTCGATTTTTGTCGCCATCAAGACAAATTCAACTAGGATGGAGGCACCAAAGGTCATTCCTGCATAAACCAAAGCCGTAGTATAAGAGAGAGCGTTTTTTTCTCGTGACGAGGAACCCGAATAAGATTATCACGGTAAGTAATCATAAGCTCTTGCAAGTCTATACCGTGTTAGATACCGCCTACCCACTCTTTATTTCACCTAGTTGCGCTCAACGCTTAAATTTGACTCGAGAAGTTAGACTTTGACTTATCGGTCAAACTTCGCTAGAGGAGCCTTCGTTACCGCTACTATTTTTAAAATCTTGTTTGATTCAAATAAACACTTTCACGCTACTTCGTCGATCTTATCTTTTGAAAATACTTGCCTTTGATGTGATTTTAGGAATCAATTGGTTAACTACTCATCATGCTTTTCGTAAGGTTGTTAGCTTTTATATTCATAACCAACCTCGTTATACGTAATTCAAAGTAACCAAACCCTAAAGTTAATCATCATTATATCGCTTATAAGTAAGAGAGCCCCGATCCTTTCGTTGTTAACTTCCTTGTGTGGAATGCACCGCTTTACTTTCTCGAGAGGCTGACGCCGTGGATCAAGATGGCAAGTTGATAGGTATCATTGTGAGGTGCCATCTGTGTTAAGGATGAGAAGTCACAGCTGGTATTAATGTGACGTATTATCCAAGTCTTGAACGAGAGTAATGCTTTGAATGATATTTCTATCATTAATAAATTTCTTGGCGATTCTTGAAGACTTCCTAGCCTACCCTAGAGCGTGAAATCGAATTTTGTATCGACCCCAAAGACAAAACCCATTTCTTAAACCCTCAAATATTTCTTCAACTAAAATGAACAGTTTACATGGATTATGATGAAAGTCATAATAAAAGTATAGAACTAATAAAAATCATGGGTATATGAAGTATTAGTAAGTTTTATGATGAGTTATGTTGGTTAGTATGTGAAAACATGAAAGTTTCTTAGAAATTACAAAGAGTTGAAAATCAGATTTTAGTGAAAAACGTAATATGAAATTCAATTGACCATATCTCCTATTATATTTTGAATTTTTGAATGTGGTCAAGTCCTAGAGTTAGATCTATGAGTTACCTAACTAATCCAAGTGGAATTACTGGAAAAGGTGTTGTAGATTTTTGTGTGGACTGATTTTAGCAAAGGAGTGCAAAGCTGCAAAAACCGAAAAAGCTTCTGCCATGATTTTAGAGAGGCTGTTTCGGCCACTTAAATTATGAGAAAAATTCTGGCCTTTTGGGACATGAAGGTATATGGTATAAAGTACCTCCTGTCCAAAAATGAGCTCATTCTGACTTAAAATGAGCAAGTTATGACTATTTCAATATTTAGGTTTTTTCCGATTTAAAACGCTATAACCGAAAGTTCTATAACTCCGATGACCATGAAATTTAAACTAGAAGCTCACGTTAACATGTGTAAGGTCCTGCCAAGATTTGGGAATTTTTGGAGTTAAACTTGAGGTAGCTAATTTCTTAAGGAATTAATTAGAAATTGATTTTTAAAAAATAGTAAATGAATTTTAAAATTCCGAGAAAAATATATTTTATTATGGGATTATATTATGCTAAATCCCAGAAAAGAAATATTTTTGGGACTGATTTGGTATTTTTCATGAAAATAGTTTAGTTACGAACATATGAGTTAAATATGTTATGTGAAGAACAAAGTTGAAAATAGGATATTATGGCTAGAGAATCCTATATAGAGTATATATATATTTTTTGAGAGATTTGATAATTGGTGATGATATCTTATGAGTATGGCATTTTGAATGATTAAATGCATTATATGGTAAAGCGTAAACAATTAAGATAAATTGTTTATAAATTTAAGAAGTGATTAAAATATTGTTATAATATTAATGATATTAGATTATAAGATTATTAAATGATTGATAACATGGGGATATTCTTGAATCCTCGGATAAATTATATAATAAATGTTTAATATTTATCCTTTATCTCATTCGATTGATTCTTTATATCATTATCCTCACGTTTATATTACGTTGAAAGTCATCTGTGGCCCAGTAGTGCATAGATGGACTTGGTATGATTATGACCACGGATTATTTGGTATAATCATAACCGTAATTGAAAACACAATTATCTTTGGTCAGTAGTGCATGGATAATTTATGGTCGCGATATTTTAATGAATACACAATTATCTTTGGTAGTAGTGCATGGATAATTTGTGGTCGTGATACTAATGAATACACAATTATCTTTGGTCAGTAGTGCATGGATAATTTGTGGTCGTGATATTAATGAATACACAATTATCTTTCGCCGTAGAGCATGGATAATTTGTGGTCGTGATACTAATGAATACACAATTATCTTTCGTAGTAAGGATGTGATAATTTATCTTTTGATAATTTGTGGTCGTGATACTAATGAATACACAATTATCTTCGTCAGTAGTGCATGGATAATTTGTGGTCGTGATACTAATGAATACACGATTATCTTTCGCCGTAGTAGTGCATGGATAATTCGTGGTCGTGATACTAATGAATATCCTCTCGGCCTGTAGTGTAGTGGATGATTCGATGATATGGATTAATTATCGAAATGAGTCTCAAAGAATGAAATATTAATTCATGGATGTGGTAAAAGTCATCTTTGGTCGTAGTGCATTGATAGACTTGGTATGATTATGACCACTGATTATTCTAAGATAATCACGAATCAGAATTGAAAACACGAATATCCTTAAATAAGAAGTACATGATAATTCATGGTTGTGATACTATTAAGTCGAGTCTCAAGATTATTGGTTTTATGCTTATATATCTTTGGCCCGTAGTAAAAAGATGAATTGTTAATAAATATCTTCGGCCCAGAGCAAAGATGAATTGTTAATGAATATCTTCGCCTATTTAGATGAACTTAATATTTTCAACGATAAAGGTATTCAAGGTATCCTCACCTCTTTATCATATCAGTACGCATTCTAATTTCGAGGGCTAAATTCCATAAGAGGGAGATCAGGAGACCCCGATTTTATCAATAAAGATTTAAATTTTGTTGAAATAATTTTTAATATTATGGTGTGAATTTAAGATAATATTATAGTTGTGGGTAGTATTTATAAATTTTGCAAAGTATGCAAGTGGTTATATTATATTCGATTGGCTCGGG
Source organism: Panax quinquefolius (assembly GCA_020205615.1). Classification (NCBI taxonomy): domain Eukaryota; kingdom Viridiplantae; phylum Streptophyta; class Magnoliopsida; order Apiales; family Araliaceae; genus Panax; species Panax quinquefolius. The sequence continues at coordinate 5,454,387 of CM035169.1, forward strand.
AATATTCTTGCTTAGCAGGAATATTCGTACAACGGCTACCAATCATTGGTGGACCCCACAATGTAATTATCATTTTGATCGAGAAAACGACAAAATATATTTTATCAAATAACGGCGGAAGTTTTACCGTGGTTACCGCTGAACTACTTTCGAGAGTAAAAGTACAAGAATACGCAGGGTCGCATAAGAAGATTACCTGGTATTGATTATCGATGCTTATGTGAGAAGTCACCATTGATTCCATTATCATCGATTAATAATAATATAATTATTATAATGATAATGACGCTTTTGTTTTATTCGTATTATTAACGTAATAAAATGTAAAACATCTTTTTATATAAAATAGAATACTTTATTAAAGTTATTCTATAAATAGTAATATATTATATTTTATTATGCATGTAGTCAGATAGTGTTTTGCATATAGTGTTTTGCATATAAGATTTGCATAGTGTTTTGCATAGTAAAATGTTTTTATATAAATAGAATATATTATATTTTATTTAAAAGATTTTTCTTTAAATATGGACCGCCGATTAAAGTAAATCAATCTGACCGCTCATGGATTAGTTACTATGCATTCTATTTTCCTATAAATAAGCTCATTCCTTCATTATTTTCTTTACTTAATTCATCAAAACTCTAGAGAGAGAAATTATAGAGAGAAGCTTATAGAGAGAAAATTATGAAAGAAGAAGAGTATTATTCTCGCTACTTCACTACTTCTATATTCAGTTTTTTACTAGTAAGGGTGTTATTCTTTCTTCGAAGAGAACTTCATATTCCATTCATTATTATTCTGTTGAATAACTCGTAAAAGTGGCATACCCTATACATAACCTCAGATACGCCAGATACCCTATACTTGGTGAAATCATTATGTTATTCCATTGCTTATTATTCTGCTGGAATAACTCAGATACGCTTGCCTTACCCTATACTTGGTGACATTCTTCTATTATTCTCGCTGGAACATCCTGTTTACGTGTTTTACACCCACCGGTTCCGCTTTTTATTATTCCGCTGAACATCCTCGTCATGCAGTGTTTTTTACACCGACCCGGTTCCGCTTTTTTATCATTCTCGTTGGAATATCCTATCCGTGTGTTTTACACCGATCCGGTTCCATCTTTATTATTCTCGTTGAACATCCTGCTTGCAGTGTGAATTTCACCCGACCGATTCCGTTATTATTATTCTCGCTGAATAACTCGCTTATGCGGTACACCGCATGCATGGTGATTTCTTTTGTTATTCCATTCTTTATTATACCCAAATTGGTTAAAACTTTGACTTCTATACTCCATGAAATTAGTAGAATATCCTCGATATTTGCGTTTCATCCAAAGATCTTTCACGGAAATATTCTTCCGATCATTCTTGAATTTTACTCTACTAAACAAAGATTTATGTTGACAATTTGACGTTAATAATTCATGGATTAAATAATTCTTGAACTTGTTTTATTGAATTATTATGTAATTGTCATCATCCTCATATTATATTATGTTATCTTCGCTTACGTGCATAGATGAACTTAGTATGATTATGACCGTGGATCATTCTAAGATAATCACGACTTGATATAAATGATGTGACAAAAGTCCTCAAAGGGTCTGTAATGCAATTGATGGATAGTTTTGGTATGATTATGACCAGGGGTGATTCTTAATAGTCATGACCATTGATAACTTGATGAAAATCCTCGACCGTGGTATACGTGGATGATTAGATGTGGTGGTTTATTTATTAAAATTGAGTCTCAAATGAAAAATTGATAAAAACCTTTTAAAACCTAAAAGATAGTAGACTTTATTCTCTACTCGACTCATTAATGGATTGCTTATTCCGCCGCAGCTAAACTTGTCAGTCTTCATTGTTGTCTATTGTATTTTATTAGTTTAACATCATCGGCTAATTTAATTTTATTCTGCATTATCTTAATGATAATTTATTCGCATTATCTTAGAGGTTCTACAAGATTTTCCTAATAATTCGATATTTATTTCATACGTTGAATAATCATTAAAATTAGTAACATTATTGTGATCAAATATTCGCTAAAATTCGATTATTCATAAGGAGATCGTCACCAATTCATGCTAAGTAAAATCTTCTTCATAATTTTAATAATAAATTATTCCTTGAAATTTTATAGTTCGTATTGCATATTCGCATATATATTTCAAGTAATAATTAATATTATGCTATGATCAAATATGAGAAAATATTGCCTTTTTATGATATAATATGGATATTATTTTTCAGACAATTGTTGAAAATGATATTTTTTCTTCATAAAATATTCATTTTATATCTAAAATATATATTAATCTGGTTATTTTATCAAATTGGAATATTTGAACTTTGAGGAAGAGTATTTTTCAATACTCATTAAATGTCAATATATATTTTGTGTTAATTGTTTTATTCAATTAAAAATGATTATATTGAAATCGCCTGTATCGGATTTCATTACTATCAGCTCGCTGAAATTTGAAAAAACTCTTCTTATCAGAATTGAATTTCCAATAAAAATCTATTATTTGAATTTTATCGAATTCCGAATTATTTTATTAAGTCTGGATTATAATTATTTTTGAAGTATTTTGAAAACGTTCTTCGTTTCAGTACTTCAGTGTCATTACCTTCCTTTAAATATTGATTAATTTCGCAAATATCTTAATAGCCTTTTCATGAAAATTATTGTGTTAATTTCAGTATTGCCATCATTTTCCTCATAAATAGTTGATTCAATCTTCTTATTGTATTCCATTAGAATATTTTTCTTCTCGATATTATCTCAATTATTCTCGTACTAATCGTCAGTATTCTCTTTGGCATATAGTTAAGTTCACATCCTTTTACCAAATCATGCTTACGATCTTCGACTTTTTTCGTATGATAGATTTTCTTCAAAGTTATGTCAAATATCATAAGTTCAACATTTTCTGAACTCAGAACATTTAATTTCAATTTTTCATATCCATGATGCAATTGAATCATTTTCAGAATGTCATTTTTCTTTCCCAAATACTTGAAAGTATCTATGAATTGATAATCATTCAGACACTTTTCAAAGTCAGCGTCAGTCGCCTCAAGAAAATCGCTCTATTTCTCCACTGACTATCAATCTGATTTTCATCTCAACGTTGAATAATATCGATCTTTTGGATTCAGAATTCAGGATCGATTGTAATCAGATTGAACCATGTCACCATCAAGATGTACTATTCTTAATGGTGACATGGTTCAATTCCCGATAAATAATACAAAGTCGCATACTCCCGCTTTTCTTCTTTACAAATAAAACAGAGCACCCCCAAGGAGATGTACTAGATTTAATCGAAACCGATGTCCAACAATTCCTATAGTTGACCTTTAACTCCTCAAGTTCAATAGAGCCATTCGATATGGGTTTTAGAAATGGGCTTTGTACCAGTTCAAGATCAATAAAGAATTCAACTTCACGCTCGGGGCAAACCGGAAGTTCTTCAGAAATACGCCAGAAAGTCAATAACAACAGAATATTATTCAAATTCGACGTGTCTTTATTCAAATCCATAACATGGGCTAAGAAAGCTTCGACATCCGCTTTTCAATAAACGAATAGCTTTTATGATTAGATATGACAAAGGATTGATTTTAATGGTTTAGTGCTTGAATTCGCATAAACAAAGTCAAGTTAGAATATGAAAAACTAACAACCTTACGAAAACAATCAATTTTGGTATGATGAGTAGCTAACCAATCAATCCCTAAAATCACATCAAAAGCAAGTATCTTTAAAGAGATAAGGTCAATGTGTAAGGTGATGGTGCCAACTCAATCAAACAAGATTTATAAACAAAGGATGTGATGAAAGTTTTCCTAACGGAGTTTCCACAGATAAAGTCAAAGTCTAATTTCTCCTGAGTCAAGTTTAAACGCTGAGCACATGCAGGAGAGATAAATGAACGGGTAGCACCCCAGATCAAGTAAGGTATAAACTTCGCAAGAATTTATAAATACCTTACCCGTGATCACCTCGCTTGTTCCTCGACATGACACAACCACAACAAACGCCTTCCCTTAATCGCTGATTTCGACTTTTCCGGGATAAATTTTTCGAGTCACCGTCCTCAATAACTAGGTTTCACATCGCATAATCTTGAGCGATATGTCCTTCCTTTCCACAATTATAGCATACCTTAAACTGCTAGGCGCTTGACCGATATGTCCTCTTTTCCGATTTGTAAGATACGACCGGTGGTCGTTTCTCTCCCCAAAATAGGTATACATCACCCATTCCGAAATCACAAATACACATGGTACGTAAACAACTACAACTTTATTATTACAACAAAAACTGTGAGTTTAAATACAAATATTATCTTCTGCATAATATCTATACTCAAATAAATCCTCATCACATTTATCGATACATTATTTTACAAAAATGGTGAGGACTACTAAACAACTCTCTCTAAAACCTTCATTCCATACCCCGACTGCACTCGCTATATTCTCGCCTCCCGAGAAAAAAAAATGGAACAAAAGGAAAAGGGTGAGCTCAACTAGCCCAAGAAAGAATATTACGACTAAGATAATATACAACAAATTATCGTTAGTCTTCAACAGGAAAAATCTAATAGAATACAATAGACAACAAATTTTAAATCAATATTCGCAATGAAATAATAATTCATTAGAAGAGTTAAGTAGAGAATGCAAACTACTATCTTCTATGTATGAATTTAAAAGTTCATCGCTCATCTTTTATCCCCAGAACATCAATCAATATACATCCGAATCAAATATTCATCTTTGCACTACAAAAGCCAAAGATATTCATCACCGGTCATGTTCATCTAAACACTGCTCATCTTTGCACTACTAACACTGCCAAAGATATTCTTCAGAATCATTCATCTTTGCACTACAAAAGCCAAAGATATTCAATAATATCATCATTTAAGACCGAGGATGATGAAAATATTTTTAAAGAAACGAATCCAAAGGAAACAAAATGACAAGGATTAAGGATTAAGGATTCGTATTTTGTTTTATCCATGTTCAAAAAAATACCTCAAAAATAATCATAGTGGTGTAAAATTCAAGAATGATCAAAACATGGATACAATCAAAGCTAGTATCCGCATTAGATATTTTGGACAAAAAGAAGAAATTTTATTTTTCTATGAATAAGGTCAGATACGTGAATAAAGCCGATACGTGAATAAGAATCTCGACACCAAAAGATAGAAATTCCACAAAAAATCTTCATCTTCACGCTTGAAAATAAGACTCGTGAATAAGAATCGTGAATAAGAACTCATGAATAAGAATCGTGAATAAGAACTCATGAATAAGAACCCCAAAAAAAGTTCCAAATTTGATAAAAAGTTCCAACCAATATTTCAAAGATAATGATATCAAGAAATAATATCATTACGAGAAAAAAATAACATCCCTTACCTCGAAAGATTAAGATTTCTAAATTTAAACACCTGACATAAATAAGGACTTGAACTTGCAATCAGACCGCCTAACAATACTCAAAGTATACTCAAAATACTCACAAGAATACGCCGATAATATAGAGAGAGAAAACTTCAGCTTCGTGTGATTTTCAATTCTAACCCAAGACCCTATTTATAGAAAACGCTAGAACACCAAAAGTAAAAATTTAATAAAATATTAATATATATATATAAATTTCCTACGCACACCTTCCTAGATCTGATTCAAAACCATTAACACATGTCAGACCTACAAAAAAAAAAAAAACGTTTTTCTTATTTAAAAAATATTTAAAACTTCCAAAATCAATTATTTTGAGCTTTCGTAACTTCAATAATTCATAATAAATAGCCCTTTTATCGAAAAAAATTGAATCTCATGAGTTTTTATAGGAAATTCAATTCTCTACAACTTTGCGTAAGAAAGTTTTTCCAAATTCCAAATGTAAATTGACCAAATCCACAAACCAAGCGATTTTACAAAAGCTATAATCAAATTTCAAATAATAAATGGGGTCCACCGACATGTTTAACATGTTTTAAACATTTATTGCAACAAAAATACTCTTCCTCCTCAGATACTCATATATCCCACATTCGTTGTAAAATATCACCATTATTATATTATTAAAATATAATAATATATTTAAATGAATTATTTTATCGTAAAAGATAAAATTTCAATTTTCAACAATTGTCACATTAAAAATTTTCTCCATCTATATCCACATAAAATCAATATTTTCTCATCATATGAATCAATAATTAATTATTCACAAATAATATTACGTAATCACAATATCGACAACCAGCAGCTCCCTCAGTGAAAGCAGGGGCTTCCAATAAGAATTTCTCTCATCGGGCGCCGCAATTAGGTGACCAAACCTCTCCTTAGATGTAACTTTCTAGACATCGCCAATAATGTTATCTAATAATATTATTCAGATAATATGAATTATTGCTTCGATAATGAAAAATACCGTAATGACAATTATCAAACAACAAAGAATATAAAATATCAACGCAAAGAATTATTAAATCAATAAAATAAAATAATAATAAAATTATCGTAACCATTATCGAGTAAAGGCTTTCTTCACGTAAGAATCAATAATCGCGTGCATACCGCAAAACGCTAGCTAATCGTTTTTTAACCACCGGTATTTTAACAAGATAATCTGTGAATAACTACGCCAAGTTATTTTAAACCAACTTATATTTGTCGCTTTCTTCATCCAATCGCTCACATGGGCCCATACATGGTCATACTATCATTGCATTTAATATTCCCGACAAAGATTTAATATTCCACGACCAAACGAATATTCCCCACAACAATGAATATTTTATAACCACTTGCTTATTTTGAAATATTTATGATTTTACCCCTAACTATCCACATTAATCAAATCAACCCTTACTATTTCAAAATAATAAATAGAGAAAATTAAATTTCATTAATAATAAGTTGGGGTCTTACAACCTCCCTCCTTATGAAATTTCGTCCTCGAATCGACGACGACTGTGTGTTTTCAAAAGGTGAGGATACCTCGCTTTCATTTCCGCTTCCAATTCCCGTGTCATTTCTATATAGATGATTCCTCCACAAAACTTTAACTTGTGGTATGACCTTTTCATACAGTAGGACATGCTCCTTCCTATCCAAGATCTTGACAGTACCTCCTCATACGCTAAGTCTTCTACTATCTCGTCCTGGCTTCTAACTCTATAACGTGGTTCGGGTCTTTCACATATTTACGGCAATGATATGTGAAACACATTATGAACACGAGACATACTTTTGAGGTAACGCGAGTCTATAGCTACATTTCCTACTCTAATGGCCAAGAATTTGAAATGGACCAATAAATCGTGGATCGAGCTTTCCTCTCTTCCCAAATCTTGTAACTCCTTCCACGGAGCAACTCGCAATAATACACGATCCCCTACACTAAATTCCACGCCCTTTCGATGAAGATCCGCATAACTCTTTTGTCGATCTTGTGCCGCTTTGTATACGCTGTTGTCGAATCATTTGATCTTTTCTAGTAGTCATACGCATTTAACTCTGGTCCCAACAATGTTGCTTCACCCACCTCATCCCAACATATCGAGAGCGACACTTTCGGCCCATATAATGCTTCAAATGGAGCCACACCTATACTTGCCTCGATAACTCGTTGTCAGTAGGAGAATTCCACCAATGGTAAATACTTATCCTAACCGCCTCAAGTTCTAGGACACGTAGTCTTAATAAATCTTCAAGAGTTTGAATAGTCCTCTCTCGATTGTCCGTCTGCTTGGGGATGGTATGCCAATCAATCGCAAACTGCGCTCATAGCTTTTTGCAACTAACCCAAAATCTTGAAGTGAATCTTGGGTCACGATCCAAACTATGGATACAGCATGCCATGCAACCTCACAATCTCATTCACGCATATACTAGCAAGACGCTCAAGGAATAAGTCTCCCGACGGCAAGAAAAATGAGCAGACTTGGTTAATCTATCAACAATAACCCAAATAAGATTGATGCCTTGAGAAACCGTAGAGGAAGACCCGTAAACGAAATCCATGGTAATGTGTTCCCACTTCCATTTCGAATCTCAAGTGGTTGCAACGGACCCTTAGGTACTAGATGCTCCGCCTTTACACGCCGACAAGTTAAACACATCGAGATAAACTTTGCAATCTCTCTCTTCATATTGTTCCACCAAAATGTATGTCAAGATCACGATACATTTTAGTACTTCCAGATGGATTGCAAATGGTGTATCAGTGCCTCCATCATAATCTTGTACTTCAAATCGTAGTCGTTAGAACACAAAGTCTAGAGTGGACTCAAGTATTCCTTCTTCATCAATTCTCGCCCTAATAGCTCCTTCTTGTACTTTCTTCTTCATACGACATCACCCGGCCTGGGTCGGCTCGAGCAACCTTAACTTTTTCTATTAAAGTCGGCTCTACGCGAGATACTTGACATCATCGCACTCGCTCCCCGCGTGATATGATCTTCTACTCAACGCCACCACCACGCTCGCTTTTCCAGTGATGGTATCAATAAGGTGGTCGTAGTCTTCAATAGCTCGAGCCAACGTCACCAGCATGTTGAGTTCTTTTTTGAGTGAAGAAATATTTAAGGCTTTTATGGTCCGAATATATCTCCACTTTCTCCCCATATAGATAGTGCCTCCATATCTTTAGCGCGAAAAACATCACCGCTAACTCTAGATCACGAGTAGGATAATTCCTCTCATACTTTTTTAAGTTGTCATGCGAGGCATAAAGGCGACTTTCCCACGCCGCATGAGAACACATCCTAACCCTTTGCCCAAGCATCACAGAGATAACAAATCCATCCGAACCAGATGGTATTGTTGTAACAAAAATGTAAATAAGTCTCCTCTAAGCTCTTGAAACTCTTCTCGATTCTTCGCCCCAAACGAATTTTGTATCCTTCCGAAGTTAGCCGAAGTTAATGGAGTAGCGATTCGAGAAAACCCTTCCACTAATCTCCGATAATAACCAAATAAGCCCAAAAAGCTACGTATTTTCACCACCGACTTCTGTTGTTCTAACTTCAGATTGCTTCAATCTTCACGGATCAACAGATACTCCATGTTTCGACACCACGCGCTCAAGGAATGCTACTTCCTCGCCGTAACTCGTGATTTCTTCAATTTGGCATATAGTTTGTTTTCACGGCCTTTGAGTACCAAATTTTCAAATGGTGCTCATGATCTTCACGACTTTTGAATATATAAGGATGTCATCAATAAAGACAACAACAAAATCGATCCAAATATTCCTCAATACTCTGGCTCATCATATCCATGAAAGTCATAGGAGCATTAGTCAATCCGAAAGACACGACTAAGAATTCATAATGCCCATACCGAAGTTCTAAAGGCGCCTTTGAATATCCTCGCCTAATCTTCACCGATGATATCCGTAATCTAAGATCGATTTTTGAAAAGAATTGTGCCCTCAGAATCGGGTCAAACAAGTCATCAATACGAGGTAGAGGATACCTATTCTCGATGGTGACATGGTTCAATTCCCGATAGTCAATACAAAAGTCGATACTCCCGCCTTTTCTTCTTTACAAATAAAACAGAGCACCCCAAGGAGATGTACTAGATCGAATGAAACCGATGTCCAACAATTCTCGTAGTTGACCTTTAACTCCTCAAGTTCAATAGAGCCATTCGATATGGGGTTTTAGAAATGGGCTTTGTACCAGTTCAAGATCAATAAAGAATTCAACTTCACGCTCGGGGTAGACCGGAAGTTCTTCAGAAATACGCCAGAAAGTCAATAACAACAGAATATTATTCAAATTTGACGGTCTTTATTCAAATCCATAACATGGGCTAAGAAAGCTCGACATCCGCTTTTCAATAAACGAATAGCTTTATGATTAGATATGACAAAGATTGATTTTAATGGTTTAGTTGTTTGAATTGCATAACAAAGTCAAGTTAGAATATGAAAACTAACAACCTTACGAAAAACAATCAATTTTGGCATGATGAGTAGTTAACCAATCAATCCCTAAAATCACATCAAAAGCAAGTATCTTTAAAGAGATAAGGTCAATGTGTAGGTGATGGTGCCAACTTGAATCAAACAAGATTTATAAACAAAGTGATGTGATGAAAGTTTCTCCTAACTGAGTTTCCACAGATAGTCAAAGTCTAATTTCTCCTGAGTCAAGTTTAAACGCTGAGCACATGCAGAGAGATAAAATGAATGGGTAGCACCCCAGATCAAGTAAGGTATAAACTTCGCAAGAATTTATAAATAGCTTACCCGTGATCACCTCGCTTGGGTTCCTCGATTATGACCAACACACAACAAACGCCTTCCCTAATCGCTGACTTTGACTTTTCTCGACAGTTTTTTGAGTCACCGTCCCCTCACTTAACTAGGTTTCGCCATCGCATAATCTCGAGCGATATGTCCTTCCTTTCCACAATTATAGCATACCTTGAACTGCTAGGGCGCTTGACCGATATGTCCCTCTTTTCCCATTTTTATAGATATACGACCGGTGGTCGTTTCCTCCCTTAGAACCGCTTGTCACGCAGACCGCTGCCTTCATACGGTCGTTGTTAAATCTCCTTTTTAAAATCTCCTCCCGACTCGCTTTTTCTATTTTCACGGCTATGATTACCACCAGAGTGGTTACCATTTTTGTCCGCTCTGCTTTTCTCCGCCGGTTATCATTATTCTGCTGATCGCTATCTCCGGTACGATCCTCGTTAGGTCCTCAACCGACCGTACTCAAGTATCTCGCCTAATAATTGAGCCCCGCTTACAACATCCGAATAGAGAGAAAATTTACGAGAAATGAGATATCGACGACGCCGTTTTCAACCTCTAAGAAACATCCGCCATATACGCTCTCATTCTCCACCAAATGAGGTGCAAACTCGATAACTCGCAAACTTTGCCTCGCATCGAGACACCGCCATGTTGTTTTGCTTCTAATCGAATAAACTCCACTTCCTTCATATGACGAAACACTTTCGTGAAAGTATTTGTCATTAAATAGTTTCTCAAACGCTCCCCCAGATACGCCGAAAAGCGGCCGATGGGTACGCTTACGCATTCCCACCAAGAGTCCGCCTCGCCACTTTAACATAAAGGTGGCGAATGGAACCTTCGTTCTCCGCATCCCAAGACATCGAATATCTTGGTAATTTGTTTGACCCATGTTTCCGCCATACGATCGGATCCGCTTTCCTTAAATTCGTGGTCCCAACTTTTCGAATCGCTTCATCGTGACAACCCGTGAATTGCTATCATTTCTCCTCAGATTTTGAACACGAAGTCTCCTCGCCCTGATTTTGCATGAACCGCAAAAAAACTTCTAAACATCCCCTCGCTCATCATCTCGCCAAAGGGTGTTGTTCACAGAGGAACATTGCCACCACTGCACGCTCTCCCTCGCAGTGAGTACAAAGGCCACTACTGGCCTCATTTCCATTGTTAATATTCTCACGACATTCTCAAATACCGCCATAAAACAAGGGTTAATTAAGGAAATCAATATATCACATAATATCCCTATATATCGACTAACTAACAAATAAGCTTAGTAGACACACTAGCTAAGGATTTACTCTGCCTCCCTCCCTAGTTCTATTCCCCGATCTCCGCCAGAGATCATATCCCTAAGCTCGATACCAACCGCGACGCCCCCAAAATAGGTATACATCACCCATTCCGAAAGTCACAATACATGGTACGTAAACAACTACAACTTTATTATTACAACAAGAAACTCGTGAGTTTAAATACAAATATTATCTTCTGCATAATATCTATACTCAAATAAATCCTCATCACATTTATCGGGATACATTATTTTACAAAAATGGTGAGGACTACTAAACAACTCTCTCTAAAACCTTCATTCCATACCCCTAACTGCATCGCTATATTCTCGCCTCCCGAGAAGAAAAATGGAACAAAAGGAAAAAGGGTGAGCTCAACTAGCCCAAGAAAGAATATTACGACTAAGATAATATACAACAAATTATCGTTAGTCTTCAACAGGAAAAATCTAATAGTAATACAATAGACAACAAATTTTAAATCAATATTCAATAATGAAATAATAATTCATTAGAAGAGTTAAGTAGAGAATGCAAACTACTATCTTCTATGTATGAATTTAAAAGTTCATCGCTCATCTTTTATCCCCGTAACATCAATCAATATACATCCGAATCAAATATTCATCTTTGCACTACAAAAGCCAAAGATATTCATCACCGGTCATGTTCATCTAAACACTGCTCATCTTTGCACTACGCTAAAAAGATATTCTTCAGAATCATTCATCTTCAGACTACAAAAGCCAAAGATATTCAATAATATCATCATTTAAGACCGAGGATGATGAAAATATTTTTAAAGAAACGAATCCAAAGGAAACAAAATGACAAGGATTAAGGATTAAGGATTCGTATTTGTTTTATCCATGTTCAAAAAATACCTCAAAAATAATCATAGTGGTGTAAAATTCAAGAATGATCAAAACATGGATACAATCAAAGCTAGTATCCGTATTAGATATTTTGACACAAAAAGAAGAAATTTTATTTTTCATGAATAAAGTCAGATATCGTGAATAGATAATAATAAAGGTCAGATACGTGAATAAGAATCCGACACCAAAAGATAGAAATTCCACAAAAAACATCTTCACGCTTCATTGAATAAGACTAATAAGAAACTCGTGAATAAGAACTCAAATAAGAATAAAGTAACAATAAGAACTCAAAATAAGTAACCCCGATATGAAAAAGTTCCAAATTTGATAAAAAGTTCCAACCAATATTTCAAAGATAATGATATCAAGAAATAATATCATTACTTTAAAAAATAACATCCCTTACCTCGAAAGATTAAGATTTCTAATTTAAAACAATGGATATATAGGTCAAGGAACTTGCACCGCCTAACAATACTCAAAGTATACTCAAAATACTCACAAGAATACGCCGATAATATAGAGAGAGAAAACTTCAGCTTCGTGTGATTTTCAATTCTAACCCAAGACCCTATTTATAGAAAAATGCTAGAACACCAAAGCGTAAAATTTAATAAAATATTAATATATATTATATTAAATTTCTACGCACACCCAAAATCTGATTCAAACCATCATCAACACATGTCACATGAGCCTAACAAAAAAAAAAAAACGTTTTTCTTATTTAAAATATTTAAAACTTCCAAAATCAATTATTTCTGAGCTTCGTAACTTCAATAATTCATAATAAATAGCCCTTTTATCGTAAAAATTCAAATCTCGCGAGTTTTTATAGGAATTTCAATTCTCTACAACTTTGCAGTAAAGAAAGTTTTTCCAAATTCCAAATAAAATTGACCGAAATCCACAAACGGGCGATTTTACAAAAAGCTATAATCAAATTTCAAATAATAAATGGGGTCCAATCGACATGTTTAATATGTTTTAAACATTTATTGCAACAAAAATACTCTTCCTCCTCAGATACTCATATATCCCACATTCGTTGTAAAATATCACCATTATTATATTATTAAAATATAATAATATATTTAAACGAATTATTTTATCGTAAAAGATAAAATTTCAATTTTCAACAATTGTCACATTAAAATTTTTCTCCATCTATATCCACATAAAATCAATATTTTCCTCATCATATGAATCAATAATTAATTATTCACAAATAATATTACGTAATCACAATATCGACAACCAAAGCTCCTCAGAGAAGAGGGGGCTTCCAATAAGAATTTCTCCTTCATCAAGCCAAGCAATTAGGTGACCAAACCTCTCCTGTATGTAACTTTCTAGACATCGCCAATAATGTTATCTAATAATATTATTCAGATAATATGAATTATTGCTTCGATAATGAAAAATACCGTAATGACAATTATCAAACAACAAAGAAATATAAAATATCAACGCAAAGAATTATTAACTCAATAAAATAATCGAATAAAGAATTACCGTAACCATTATCGAGTAGTGGCTTTCACGTAATTGGTCAATAATCGTGCAATACCGCAGCAAGCAACAACGCCAGACTATCGTTTTTAACCACCGAGTATTTTAACAAGATTAATCTGTGAATAACTACGCCGTTATTTTTAAACAACTTATATTCACGCTTTCTTCATCCAATCGCTTCACATGGGGCCACACACGGTCATACTGTCCGCATTTAATATTCCCCGACAAAGACGAATATTCCACGACCAAACGAATATTCCCCGACAACAATGAATATTTTATAACCACTTGCTTATTTTGAAATATTTATGATTTTACCCCTAACTATCCACATTAATCAAATCAACCCTTACTATTTCAAAATAATAAATAGAGAAAATTAAATTTCATTAATAATAAGTGCCCAGATCCATAGTTTCGGATCGTGACCCAAGATTCACTTCAAGATTTTGGGTTAGCTTGCAAAAAGCTATGGGCACGGATTTATTTATTGGATTCGCATGATACCATCCTCAAACCAGACGACAATCGAAAGGACTATTCAAACTCTTGAAGATTTATTAAGACTCAGATCCTAGACTTCAAGGGCGGTTGGGATAAGTATTTACCATCAGGAATTCTCCTACAACAACAATTATCGTGCAAGTATAGGTGTGGCTCCATTTGAAGCATTATACGGGCGCGAAAGTGTCGCTTCAAAAGATGTTGGGACGAGGTGAGTGAAGCAACATTGTTGGGACCCGAAAGTTGGTACGTATGACTACGAAAAAGATCCAAATGATTCGACAACGATACAAACCAGACAAGATCGACAAAAGAGTTATGCGGATCTTCATCGAAAGGACGTGGAATTTAGTGTAGGGGATCATGTATTGTTCATGAAGTCGCTCCATGGAAGGGAGTTACAAGATTTGGGAAGAGAGAGGAAAGCTCAATCCACGATTTATCGGTCCATTTCAAATTTTTGACCGAGTAGAAAATGTAGCCTATAGACTCGCGTTACCTCCGAGTATGTCTCGTGTTCATAATGTGTTTCACATATTTATACTTCAGAAATATGTGAAAGACCGTAACCACGCTATAGAGTTAGAACCCTGGACGAGATATAGCCAAGACTTAACGTATGAGGAGGTACCACAAGATCTTGGATAGGAAGGAGCATGTCCCCACGCCAAGAAAGGTCATACCACAAGTTAAAGTTTTGTGGAGGAATCATGCTATAGAGGAAATGACCGGGAATTGGAAACGAAATGAAAGCGAGGTATCCTCACCTTTCAAAACACCAGTGCATCGTCGCCAATTTCGAGGACGAAATTTCATAAGGAGGGAGGTTGTAAGACCCCAACTTATTATTAATGAAATTTAATTTTCTATTTATTATTTTGAAATAGTAAGGGTTGATTTGATTAATGTGGATAGTTAGGGGGTAAAATACGCAAAGATTTCAAAATAAGCAAGTGGTTATAAAATATTCATTGTTGTTTGAGAATATTCGACTTCAGACCACGGGAATATATTATTTATCTACAAAATGTATGTGGGCCCCATAACTAAAAAGCGATTGGATGAAGAAAACGACAAATATAAGTGGTTTAAAAATAATCTACGTAGTTATTATCAAGTATTATCGTTAAAATACCCGTATGGTTAAAACACAAGAAGATTACCAGATTGCACCAATTATTGATTCTTACGTAAGAAGGCACTACTCAATAATGGTTACAGAATTACCGCTCAAAGATTTTATCGAGTTAATAATTGTCATGCGTTGATATTTTATATTGTTGTTGTTTCAATAATTGTCATTATACAAAGATTTTTCATTATCGGCTAAATAATTCATATTATCCTAATAATATTATTAGATAACATTATTGGCAATGTCTAGTAAGTTATGTCTAAGGAGAGGTTTGGTCACCTAATCATGCTACCAGAAGAAGAAATTTTATCGAAAGCCCTCTTCCTCGGAACCGCTCGGTCAATTAATATCATGATTCTGTAATATTATTTGTGAATAATTAATTATTGATTCATGTGATGAGGAAAATATTGATTTTATGTGATATATAGATGGAGAAAAATTTTAATGTGACAATTGTTGAAAATTGAAATTTTATCTTTTTCTCGATAAAATAATTCATTTAAATATATTATTATATTTTAATAATATAATAATGGTGATATTTTTACAACTAATGTGGGATATATGAGTATACGAGGAGAAAGAGTATTTTGTTGCAATAAATGTTTAAAACATGTTAAACATGCTCATGGGACCCCATTTATCGATCGAAATTTGATTATAAACAGTAAAATCGCCTGCTTATGGATTTCGGTCAATTTCTATTTGGAATTTGGAAAACTTTCTTCTGCAAAGTTGTAGAGAATTGAATTTCCTATAAAACTCGCGAGATTCGAATTTTCTAATGAAAGGGCTATTTATTATGAATTATTGAAGTTCAAGTTCAAATAATTGATTTTTGGAAGTTTAAAATATTTAAAATTAGAAAAACGTTTTTTCATTATGGTGTATTACACATGTGGGTTGAATGAGCTGAATTCAGTTCTTGGAAGGTTGGCGAGGGAAATTTTATTATAAATAATAATATTATATTAAATTTTCTGCTTTCTGCTTTCTTCTAGATTTTCCTATAAATAGGTGCTTAGGTTAGAATTGAAAATCACACCGTAAACTAAAGTTTTCTCTCTCTATATTATCGAAATTTATTCTTGTGAGTATTTTGAGTATACTTTGAGTATTGTTAGACGGTGCAAAGTTCCTTCAAAGACTATACCCTAGATTCCAAATTAGAAGACTTAATCTTTCGAGGTAAGGGATGTTATTTTCTTCTCAAATGATATTATTTCTTCAATATCATTATGTCAAATATTGGTTGAAACTTTTTATCAAATTTGGAACTTTTCCATGCTCAAGGTTTACTATTCATGAGTTACTATTCACGAGTTACTATTCACGAGTACTATTCATGTAAGCGTGAAGATGTTTTTTTGGAAAATTTCTATCTTTTGGTGTCGGGTTACTATTCACGATATCTAATTCTATTCAATTTAAAAAAAATAAAATTTCTTCTTTTGTCCAAAATATCTATTCTCGATACTAGCTTTGATTGTATCCATGTTTTGATCATTCTCAATTTTACACCACTATGATTATTTTTGAGGTATTTTTGAACATGGATAAAACAAAGTACTAATCCTTAATCCTTAATCCTTGCTATTTTGTTTCACCGATTCGCTTTTTTAAAAATATTTTTATCATCCTCGCCTTAAATGATGATATTATTGAATATCTTTGGCCCAGTAGTGCAAAGATGAATGATTTCTCAAGAATATCTTCTTCGGTAGTAGTGCAAAGATGAACAGTGTTTAGATGAACACGACTAATCGATGAATATCTTCGCCCAGTAGTGCAAAGATGAATATTTGATTCCGATGTATATCGATTGATGTTACAGGATAAAAGATAGACGATGAACTTTTAAATTCATACATAAGAAGATAGTAGTTTGCATTCTCTACTTAACTCTTCTAATGAATTATTATTTCATTCTAATATTGATTTAAAATTTGTTGTCTATCAGATTCTATTAGATTTTTCCCTCGTCAAGACTAATGACGGTAATTTGTTGTATATTATCTTAGTCATAATATTCTTTATCGGGCTAGTTGAGCTCACCCTTTTCCTTTTTGTTCCATTTTTCTTCTCGTGAGGCGAGAATATAAATAGCAGACGCAGCCTGGGGTATGGAATGAAGGTTTTAGAAAGAATTGTTTAGTAGTCCTCACCATTTTTGTAAAATAATATATCAATAAATGTGATGAGGATTTATTTGAGTATAGATATTGTCTGTAAGATAATATTTGTATTCAAACTCACAGCTTTTACTTGTTGTAATAATAAAGTTGTAGTTGTTTCGTATTCACGTATTGACAACTCGTAATAGTGATGTATACCTATTTTGGGGGCGCCACAATAACACCCCTCACCGTAAAAAAAAACCTAATATAAAAGTAGTTAAGAAGCGTATCATTTTCTTTCTTCTATCTCTATAGTCTCTCTCTATAGTTTCTCTCTAGAGTTCAAAGTGAATTCGTAAAAAAAATAATGAAGGAATGAGCTTCTATTTATAGGAAAATGGAATGCATAAGAATTAATCCATGAACGGTCCAGATTGATTTACTTTAATCGACGATCCATATTTAAAGCAAAATCTTTTAAATAAAATATAATATATTCTATTTATAATCTAATAAAACGAATAACTTTATAAAAGATTTTACTATGCAAACACTATGCATAATAAAATATAATATATTCTAATTATAATCTAATAAAACAGATAGCTTTATAAAAGTATTCTGCGCTTTATATAAAAAGTTTTTACTATGCAAAACACTACGCAGACTACTATGCAATACTATGCATAATAGAATATAATATATTCTATTTATGTAATAACTTTATAAAAGTATTCTGCTTTATATAAAAGATTTTCTCAGATTATTACATTAATAATACCAACAAAACCGAGTGACTTATCACGTAAAGATCAATAATCAATATCGTAATATTACTACGCAACCATGTGTATTATCAGAGCTTTTAACACCGGGTGTTTTAACAGCTTAACTGTAAAACTTCCTACGTTATTTTCATAAAAGTATTTTTGTCGCTTTCTCAATCCGAACTAATAATTCCGTTAGGGTCCACCAATGATTGTGCCATTGTACTAATATTCCTGTTAAAACGAATATTCCCCACCAATTGAATATTATATAACAACTTCATGCGTACTTTTGCAAAATTTATAAATATTACCCACAACTATTATATCAATTTCACTCCATAATATTCAAAATTAATATTTATAGAAAAATTCATCTTTATTCAAAAGTTGGGGTTTTACAGTTTGCATTAGTAGTCCTCACTATTCGTGAAATAGTGTGATAATAATTATAATGAGGACTCTTTTTGAGTTTGTATACTCTACAGTAGATAATATTTGTATTCAAACTCACAGCTTTATGTTTTGTCAGATTGCATACCATAATGCTTGTATTATTAAGTTGTATTTGAATTCTGTACCATGTATCTGGCGACTCAAGATGGGTGATGTATACCGATTTTGGGGGCATCACAGAAGACATGTCTGGAAGTGGTAAAGGGGTTTGCACTGCATTGGCAATTTCAAATGCCATCACTAATCTTTGTGGTACTTGCTGTCTCTTTCTCTCTATATAAACATTGTTGTGATTGCTTTACATTGTGGTGTAAATAAATTACCCTGTTATACAAACTGATATTATATGCAACATCTGATAGTCAGACAAATAATACTCGGAAGTGTTTTAATCATTGTTGTTTTAATTTTTTGTTGCTTTTTTTTTTCACCAGGAATTACTGAATAAGGAAGAAGAAATTTAGCTACTATTAATGTGTGAAGAAAAATATCAAATGAGTTTATACCAATGTGTTAAATCAGAGAAGCTAAGTTGCAGGTACACTACTTCTTGATCTGGTAGAAACAAGGCTACTCCTTAACCCTTACAAAAAGCTACATTTACAATTCTTATAACCACATGCATTTGTTAGTCTTTAGATACTCTGTTATGTAAATTTTTTAGTTTGGCCCTCATTTGTAATTGTTGGAATTATTTGATGCCCTCGCTTAGCTACCACATTCGACCAACTGTGGAGATTGGAACCACTGCCTTCTGAGATGAAATCAACGTGGCAAAGAGAGATGGAATGTCTTCTTTGCGTTAGAGATCACATCCTCGAATTAATACCTTTCAGGCACGGGTAAGACATGGAAATGTAAAGTGAAATTGAGGAGTGTCTGTGTTAGACTCTTTAAAGTACATGTGTCCCATCGGACACTCCATCCAAGTCCATGTAACTACGACATTAGCTGACTGTATGGGAGTGTCATACATGAAAAATTGTCTGGGGGTTAAAATTTGAGCTAAATTCTTGGGAGTCTGCTACAATACCACAAGTAGGCATCACATTGCTCACATTCATGGTCTTAATGAAGTAAAGTTATTATTATTATTATTATTATTATTATTTGGTGGGGTGTAATATAAGTAATGGTTGGTGATTACTAAAAGCAATTTCGAAAGCAAATAATGTTGGTTTGTATCAATATGGAAATGATCTGATGATACAAAGACAGTTGTTTTATATCACTGCAACAACAAAATATGACTCTTTTTCAGATGGAGGGTAGTAAAAATTTCAATCAAAACCTGAGATAGAGCTTCAATTAATTTATTAAATGTGTAAACCTTCTTCAAATTGAATTCTGATATGTCCAGCTGTAGTAAACTGATTCTAAATTTCCTTTCTAACTCAAAAGTCTAAATGATAATTGGACTTCCTATGGGTTTCCAAGGTACAATGATAATTTTGACCTTCGATAATCTTTGTGGGAGTAACAAAACACAAGGAAGGGATTTGTTGTGCTAATTGCCAATTATATGGATTAGATTACGCAATGCAAAATTTCCAGAGGTAGAAAAATATTTTTCCATTTCTTTCTCCAAGTACTGTTATAGATGTTAAAAAATTAGTAACCTGATAATCATTGAAACATAATGATTATGGTATAGATTTATGTTGTTCAAATGAAGTATTCCTGTAAAAGCCATTGAGGAAGGAAATAACAGGTAGAGAAAAAAAGAATTCATTGCAAAACAACTCATTTTCATTGGCAAGGTCATATGACCAAAATTTTATTTATATAATTGGTTGAAACTTGAAAGTATAAGGTAGCAAAAAGTAGAATATTTACTAGGATTGAGCTAACATTATCAGATGTACTTTTATGTGTTCTTTATATATTAGTTTTTACTTTTATATATTAGTATTGATATGATGTTAAATGTTTAAGTTATTTTATTAGAAATTTGATAATAAAGTGTTGTAATTAGATGTGTTGTAATTGAGAGTGAGTATGAAGGGGATGTTGTGATTGTTGTGTGGAGTAATAAGAGTAGTAAAATCTGGGCTAAACCATAACCAAATACTTATGAGTTCTTTCCTAAAAAGAAATGCACATGTTATGTTCGATAAATTGCCTCTAAGAGGCTGTCAAGTATAAAAAGAGAGAGTTGGTCAATATTGTTAATAGGAGAAAAAGATTTTAGCATCAACAATGAATCGAGTGATGATAATCACTTTTTTTGGTGCAAAAGTTGCACAAACCACACATTGATACCAGTCCTAGATTTCAATATGTTTGAGATCGCTTGCTCCAATCTACGCTTTGATTACATATAGTAATTAACATAATGTCTTCCAATATCTAAGTAAGATGGGAGAAAATTATCTATTATAAGCATCACGTCACATTGCCGTGTTGATGTAGTGTGACGCCCCAACCATGTGCATACATGTGTAGAATGTAGCTATGATATTTAACTTATCTATATCCAATATTCTAATCAAAGCAACGCTAAAAGACTATACATTACAAATGGCTTGATGTGATTGTGGCGCTACATAACATCAACATGATGATGTGATGCGGCAGTGGGATAATTTCATGTAAGAGAAAATTATTTCTGCGTTATATGAGCCGAAGTTTGAAAGTAAATACATGGTTTTTTCTCACTTTTTATCTTCCTTTTTTTTGGGGGTGAGATTCTGATTTTTTACATTTGATTAATTTGCAATCAATTCGATATTTTGAAGCTGTTGCCTAGCTTTTTCTTTTCTGCAAGTGTTAACTAACAAACAATTTCACTGTGAGTTGCGAGGAAAACTGATATTTAACACCTTTTCTTGATATAATTGCATGTGTCTACATTTTGATGTGAACTAGGTAATGAGAATGATGCACATATGAGTATAACTATGCCTTTTAACACAATCAAACATTCATAAGCTTGTTGACTAACCTTCGTATCAAGTGATATAGTTTTGCTGCAATCATCCTCAGCTTGCTGAAAGCTGGAAAAAATATATTATCAGCAAGTAAGAGCAACCTTTGGATATAAAACTTACTTCTCTGGGAACAAGAAGCGAAAGTATACTATCCTAATTCTAGGTAAGCAGCTACACGATTGCTGTAGAAAGTTGCATTTGTCTCATTTAACTTTATAGCTTCAGTTAGTAATTTGAATCAAAACCCAACGTGAAAAAAAGGTAGTTACATTGCCATTACTTGATGACCATAGTGGTTAATAAATAAGATTTATTTGGAATATGGTAATAGTAGTAAGCTGTCTAATGAGACGACACTGACACTAGCATTTCGTTCCTACTAGCAACTGTATGTTTGTTTTGAATTTCGTTGATCCTAAGCATGATATGGGTTTATCAATGATGAAATTCTTCTCTCTTTTTTTCTTTTTTTTTTTCCCTTTAATCTGTATACCGTATAATGTTTGATATCTTGCTAAATTGATCATACTTGATGGTTATGGAGTTTCTCTTCCAACCTGCTTTTACATTACTTTTAAGGATTCCTTCCTGACATAAGCCTGAATGTATAACTTATCTCAGTTGCTGCCAGAAATGGTTAAAAAAGAATAGTCAATTACATCTGCCTCCGATAGCATACTATTGTTGTCCTTACTGTGGTGCAACTGTTCTAACTAATCTTTTTCCTGAACATATGCAGAATGCAAATCTTTTCGAAAGGATATCTTTTGATGATGAAGTGTGTGTTGGACTTGGCTTATCATTTGGCTGCTGCTGTCATTGGCATTTGGCAAACATGTCTGTTAACAGTGGACGTGGGTGGGTTTGTAAATTCAAAAGTTACATATATCATGTCACTAAGGCCAGGCAAATGCATTTGTTAACTGCAATCTGGACAAAATAGTTTGTGACATGATAAAAGACAGAACTTAAGAGACATAGTTTGTAGACAGATTTACATTTGTTATTTTTAAAGGAAACTATGCCAAAATTTATTGAAATTAGTAGCGACTAGCTTGATGTTTTGGTGGTTGGATATGCGTTGATGATTGAATATGTATAGATTATTGTGGGTGTATGGTGAATTATGATAATTATTATGTCTGATTGTAAGTTATTTTAAGTTGCAAAAAGTCTTTATATAATGTATTACTTTTCAAATTTTAATTTAATTTTTCGTTTCGCAGTGCCTTCAGGCACGGGTTATAGCTAGTACTTTATATAACCTGCAAGCTGGATCATCCATGGCTTGTTTTTTTGGAAATAAAGGCTAGAGAGGAATCTATCAAAAAATTAATGGACAAAACTGCAATAAGAGCTGAAAATCCATAATGGGTTTTGACTTTTTTAGGAACATAGAGTAACGAACATAAAATGACTCTGCGAATGTAGACATCTTTACTTCTTATACGTGTTGAATTTAAATTTGTTGTGGAGCTCTTCTACTAGATGGGGGTGTTTATACCCTGTTGGATAGGACTTTTCCGGCAACAACTATGGTCATGTAGATACTATAAAAATGAAAAAATACTTTGCTTCTTTAGCCGTTTTTGGCAGCGAAAAAAAGAAAACTCCATGTTGGGTCATGATATTTTCTCCTATCGCTATTAGGTAGGATATATCGCTGAGCTTACTCTTTTTAATTAATCTATCGCTTTTATTATCGAATCAATGAAAGTCTTTTAAGCCCGACATCTTTATTATTTTCTATCGACTTTAAGACCTACTTCGATTAGGTCGATCCTTTTGAAAATATCTATTATTTTGACTTCAATGATGATGAAAAAAGCATGATTGGTTGACTAACCCTCGCCATGCATTAATGTGGATGGGATTATAACCCACGGCTTGCAGGGAACAAAGGACCGTAAAGCAAGAGATAAACTATATGCAATTAAGTGATCCCATCGATCGTCAAGGTGTGTGTCGTAATAATAGTGGGTGGCACCGTAATCCGTGAGGATAAGATATAACTTAGCAAGGAAGTCATCACGAGAGGTATGTTCTCACACACTTATTGATTCATAATTAAGATATACGAAAAAGGAGAATTATTATTATCTCTCTCAATACACTAGCGATATAGCCTCCATTTTGATAAACCTCAGGAACACAATTATCGACTCTCACGCTCGAAGCTATCCCCGACGGAACCGCCATCCAAGCTTGTGGTGTTTATCGTGTTTATCGTAAGGTGATCGTCGTATGCCTTAAGTGATCGGGACGCGGCGGAAAGATCTTGGCGCTAACATCAAGCGCTGAAGGAGGGGGCTTTTTTCAATCACAATTGTTTAACTTACTTTCTAAGATGATGAGGAGTAGAGATGGTACACCGTATAAGGGCAAAGCGATGGTCATTAGTTCATCATCGCCTCATATTTCAAAGAAAGGACCGTCTGGTCCTTCTAAAAGTGCTCACGAAAGCACGGCGCTCTAAACACAACTCAGAGAACTTCGTCCAAGATCCACGGTGGAGCCAGACGGGTTGGTTTTCAACGCCGATAAGGGGCGCGATCCCGATCGTGGACGGGTAGCTCACACCACCAGACTCATCGCCAAGTGGTCAAGAAGACAGAGCCGCCAAGTCAAGCAGGACGGCGTATTTAAGCAGATAAGGCTTTGAGGTTCTGTTAAAACAAAGGGAAGATATAGCCAACAGATGCTTCGTGGATGAGTCCGAGGGACGAAGCATCTAGCCATGTTCATTCCGAAGACGGAGTAGTAGTATAAGGAGATACCCCGCTTGGGGGTAAGGAGCCGAACATTCTACGATGTGTCCGTGGATCGCTTCTCACAGAGGAGGAGATCAAGAGCAGAACACCCTTGCCTCAAGAAGGCAATCGATAGTCGTTGGATCAATTCATCGCGACGATGAAAGACGAAGAAGCGTGTCGAGAGAAATCGTGCTGTAAACCCGCGGGAGAGTACCGACACAACCGCTTCTCATCATGAGGATGAGATTATACACCCTAGTAATCAAGAAGTCCCACAAGGGCGGCAAAGGATCGGCAGGAGAGGTCGATCCATTCCAAGGCCTAACGCCGCCAAGAGAAGGAGATCTCATCACAACCCGGCGGTGTTGATTTTCCGTAAAGGAGTTGAAAGAACTCCGAAAACAAATAATCGAGGTCCAACAGTGAAGGACACTCGAAAGAAGGCGCCCCTTTTTCCTCCGATATTCTCAAGGAGAAGGCGATATTACCAAAAGTTGCCTCGTATGGAAAGCTATGATGGGTCCGGAGATCCTATGACCATAGTCAAAGCGTTTGATCGGCTTAATGGATTACTACGACTTCACCGATGTCGCCAAGTGTCACACTTTTGTCACGACGCTGAGAAAAGACGCAAGACAATGGATGGGGACTTTACCATCGGATTCGATTTCCTCGTGGACCGAAGCTTTGTGGATAAGTTCCATGACGCTTTGAAGCAACCAAGAAGGGAAAGCCTACAGTTTTTAAAAGACAGTCCCCCAGCTTCACACCAATGAATCTTTAGGCCAATATGTAAAGAGGTTTAGGGAAGCGGTTTGGCCGTATCCGATCTTAATGATCTCCAAGTCGCTGGTTTGTTCCGTAATGGGCTAGATCCGTTAAATCGAGAAATTGGTAAAGAAGTTGATGTTTCACCATCCGAAAAGCTTCAGCAGGTTTTCCTTCGACAAGGCGTAGGGCTATATTGTTGTAGAAGAGGCTATGAATAGTCTCAAAAATCCTTCTTTGAGCCAATTAAAGGAGGTAGAGGTTCCCAAGACCGATGTCGATCGTAGAAGAGTGTGGGGGGGGTACAACCAAGGGCGTATGGTAGTTCAAGAAGTACAATAACTCGTGGCGATAAGGCAAAGCAAGACACCTGCTTTCTACCCTCAAGGTTAATAAGGTCTACACCCAATTGAATACTTTGAAAGGTCGATAATTTTGGATCGATCGTAAACCAAATTTTCTTTGAGCCACCTCGTGATAATTACAGATTTTACACACCAAGCAACCCTCGAATACCGTGGTTATCATCAAGTCACCGGGTCACGACACTAATGAAAGTGTTGTAATTTAAAGGATTTTGTGGAGAGCAAGATTAAAAGCGCTTGTTGATTCAAGATGTGGTCGAAAGGACCGCCAGTGTCAAGAGAGTTATCAATCGCATCGCTCAAACGGCTCAAGCACCACCCATTCAAAATGCTCCAATACCACCGCCAAGGCAAGTCGCCGATGTAATAACCGGTGGGTCTGCTGGGAAGTTAGTAGGGAAGAAGAGAAGGGCTTATCTTGATTCTTGGCCATGTCAAATGATGATGCTACCCTCAAGATCGATGACCTTTTTCCAGAACCGCCATATCATTTACGGATGCGGATTATCCTTCTGAGCCCATCGAACCGCATGAAGGGGCATTGGTGATCACAAAAGCAAGTAGTTTCTGCGGATGTGAAACGCATGATGATAGATAACGGATCTTCTATGGACATTCTTTATGCCCATGCTTACCGAGAGATGCATCTCGATGGGCACAAAATGGAGGCCTGACAGAGGCTCTCTATACGGTTTCTAAGAACGACCCCCAAAAGTTGCAGTGCACTATCAACTCCCTTGCTATCTTCTGCACTACTCAAAGCAGTAGAGATAACGTAAATTTTATGTCAGGTATGTGGATTCTACCACAACGCCATTCTCGAAGACTTCACGCCGACAAACTTCTTCAAGTCGCGACCTCCATCCCACATTTCAAAATCAAATTCTACCACTGCACGGAGTAGAGAGGTGGTGGGTGACTTAGACCGCCCCAGCGATGTTATCTAATGTCATTATTTCATCCTAATGGGGGTCAAGAAATGTAAAAAAAGACGATGGCAATTGAGATCGAACCCTTCACCGAGAGCAATTTCGTAACCATTGGTAATCCTCACCGGAGGGACTCGAGGAGATCGAGTCAATCATCTGGAAGCCGACAAGACAAAGGAGGATCGGTTCAGTCTACCGTAACCTCTTCTGGACAAATCTTATGGAACTCTTACGATGTGTTATGCCGATATTTTTGCATGGGAGCCACAAGACATGCCCGAGTTACCGAAAGGTTGCGAGCATAAATCGAGATAGATCCTTCAAGAAGCCAGCCACGAAGAAGCGATATTTGCTCCAGAGCTACAGTAAGATCATCGATGAAGAGGTCATAAATTGCTAGTCAATCGACTTCATCTACTAGATTGATTACCCGTAATGGATAAAGAAATGTAGTGTCAAAAGCGTAAGTAATGGAAAGTGGCGGGTTTGCATCGACTACACCGATCTCAACAAAGCTTGTCCAAGGACTTTTATCCTCTACCCCATATCGATCAAATTTCATCGATGCCACTTTGGTATGATTACTAAGTTTTATGGATGCTTTTTCAAAGTTATCATCAAATATCCATGCAAAGAAGACATTCCAAAGACAATAAAGCTCATTACACACCGCTCGGTGTATGCCACAAAAAATGACTTTTGGCCTCATAATGCCGGAGCTACCTACCAAAGGATGATGAACTTCATCTTCGATAGCAAAAATTGGGGAGGAACATGGAAGTTTATGTAGATGACATGATCGTAAAAGAGTATGCAGATTCATAAGCATTTGACGACCGGAGGAATGCTTTCAGATCGCTCATTATCGCTAATCGAGACTCAATCCTACCAAATGTACTTTCTACTTTGGCCGGAAAGTTTCTAGGTTATCGGTCACCGAGGGGCATCGAGGCCAACCCGGAGAAGATCCAGCCCATTCTTGACATGAAGACTCTCGCCATTCAAGGACGCCCAACCACCCGACCGGTAGGATTGCTCGCTTTGGAGGTTCGCCGCCAAATCATGGAGAGATGCCTTCCTTTCTTTGACACATCAAAGGACCAAGAATGCGAAGACGTTCCCGTGGACTTCGGAGTGTGAAGACGCCTTCCAAGGCATAAAGACATATCTGTCTTCTGCTCCTTTATTGGTAAAGCCCGCCCAAAGAGAGACTTTATATTTATACCTCATAAGCAAGTTCATCAAGCGCTGGAGCAAAGGTTGGTTCGGAGATCGCTGGAAGCAAAGATCCTGGCCTATTATGTCACCCACGCCCCACGAGATGTCAAACCAGTATCCAAATATTGAGAAATTTGCCTTTGCTTTAATAATTGCCAAGAGAAAGCTTCGCAATATTTTCAAGGTCGACTCGGTCGCCTACACGGATCACCCATCAAGAAGGTGATGGGCAAGCCGTAGGTCTCAGCAGATCAGCAGCCGGGACTATGGAGTTATCCCAATTTTTATCGAGTATCACCCCGAATCGCCATTAAAGGCCAAGCCCGGCCGACTTTATGGTAGAATGCTCGCTCACCGGGCAGATGCGAGTCGCTTAAGTCAATCTTCGACGAAAGCAAAGGCCATTCTTCAAATAGGTCGGGCGCGTGGACGTCAGATGCAGATGGATCTCCACGATGATCAAGTAAGGGAGCAGAATTATCTTAATAAGTCCTAAGGGTTCAAGGTCCAAAGAAAGCCATCGATTCTCGCTTAAAGCGACGAACAACGGTTTCAATACGGGCGGTTGTTAAGAAAAAAACCGATCATGGCAAGAGTCTCAAGTCCAACAATTGATTATCTATAAGTGATTCTCGCTTGGTCGTTAAACAAATGCTCGGAGATTACGAAGCTCGTGGGACCCGAATGATCAAATATCCGCTAATTAAGAGACCAACTTCAATATTTCGCTTCAGATGAAGTTTCAGAGTATAGAGCGAATGACAATTCTATCACGCCGCGCATTGTCAAAGTCGCCACTACAGATGCGTATGTTTTTCACGGATCGGTATATTTGGAAGTTTTGCAAAGCAAGCCAAGTGTTCAAAGACGGCGTTGATGTGTATCGAGCGATCTAGTCGCTTGACGACCCCTCACATCGAGTATTTGGCGATGGCGCCCTTCCTTCTGGATCGATGTCGGCAAAGAAGATTAAGTACAAGAGTGCCAATTTTAGTCTTATCGATGGGGATCTCTATCGATCGGCATTTTCCTCACCATCGTTGAAATGTTTGGTTCCGTCCGCCGAAAGTATGCTCTTCTGGAGGTTCATGAAGGTATTTTATGGTGATCATACGGTCGCCAAGTCTTTGCTCATAAAGTACTTCGACAAGGATACTATCGGCCTACAATTTTCAAAGAAGCTACAGAGTACGCCAAGAAATGTGAAAATGTCACCAATAGTCCGGTCTCATTATCACCACCCCAAGAGCTATACTCGATTTTATCTCCTATACCCTTCACCGTCTGGGGGTGGATATATCGGGACCATTACTCAAAGCTAAAGGTCGTTAGCTTCATTATAGTTGCTATTGATTATATGACTAAGTGGGTAGAGGCAAAACCACTTCATCAATAACTAACAGAGTGCCTAAAGTTTATAAAGGAGTCTGTGGTGTTTCGCCGGATCCCTAAGGTATTGATATCTGACAACTGGACGCCAGCTCGTGGGTTCAAAATTTGAAGAATTTTTGAATGATCCGGGATTCAACACAAGAAGACTTCGTGGCTCATCCACAATGAATGGGCAAGTCGAGGTGACCAACAGACGCCGCTGAACTAATCAAGCGAGATTGATGAAGCTAAGGGAGATGGCCAAAGAATTGTTGAGCGCATCAGGCATACCGAACTACACCAAGGACTACTACGGGGATTCGCCTTCCGATCGGCCTATGGTAATCGATGCCTTAGTCCCAATGAATCGGATCTCCAAGTCTTCTGTAAGTCAATTCAAAGAAATCTACAACGACGAAGGACCGAAAGTTAACTTGGACCTCGCTAGACGAAGTCGAGAGGAAGCTTTGCTCAAATTGGTCGCTTATCAACGGCGGTGGCCAAACATTACAACAAAGGGGTCAAACTCAGAGATTCAAGTAGAGACTTCGCCCTTAGAGAAGCCAAGCTTCTACGCCTCAAAACACAGAAAGCTAATGCCGAATCGGGAAGGGCCATATGAAGTGATCAAGTACCAAAGCCGTGTACTTATCTGCTAAAGGCACTCGATGGTTCCGAGATCAAGAATACTGCACGTCAAGCAAAGCTTCTAAATATTTTCAATAAAGATTAAGTCGGGCCACCTAAGTCCGTATACCGATTGTTCGTTATTAATAAAAGGTTACTTTTTCATAATCGATCCCGGTCCTATTTGTCCAAAGGTCACTATGGTGTAAGGAGGTAATGGTAGGACTCACCGGCCATTCGATGGTAGCCCAAGGTCCTTTTGATCCTATATCGATCTTATCGTGGTGGTAAGTCAATGGTCACTATCGGTCCCGGGTCCTATTTGTCCGAAAGGTCACTATGGTATAAGGAGGTATGGTAGGACTCACGCCATTCGATGGTAGCCCAAGGTCCTTTTGATCCTATATCGATCTTATCGTGGTGGTAAGTCAATGGTCACTATCGGTCCCGGTCCTATTTGTCCAAGGTCACTATGGTGTAAGGAGGTACGGGTAGGACTCACCGGCCATTCGATGGTAGCCCAAGGTCCTTTTGATCCTATATCGATCTTATCGTGGTGGTAAGTCAATGGTCACTATCGGTCCCGGTCCTATTTGTCCGAAGGTCACTATGGTGTAAGGAGGTACGGTAGGACTCACGCGCCATTCGATGGTAGCCCAAGGTCCTTTTGATCCTATATTGATCTTATCGTGGTGGTAAGTCAATGGTCACTATCGATCCTTATATCTTGGTCCTTATATACTTGTTATACCCCGAGTGGTAAGCAAGATTCTGATGGTGTAAGGAGGATCAGCCAAATTTACCTCACACACGACCGATCTCACTCTTCTAAGATCGATGAGTATATTATTACTTTATTTTGTTTAAGTGTTGAGTTCAATTCATTTCAATTCGCTTAAGTCAATCTCGTCCAGAAAATTCAATTCACTTCATTTCATAAGTTAACCGTTATATGCCATATCTAATTCACTAGTTGGGTTCAAATTTTATCGATACTAAATTATCGACAAGAAATTGATCAAAACAGTAAGTAATCAAGATAAAGCTAAAGATTTATCAATAATATAAAACGCTCATTCATTCAAGTCAATCATAAATTAATTACATGAACATAAAAAGCTTAAAGTAGTTAAATTATTACATGTAACAAAAACAGATGTATATTTGTGCACCGCCTTCATCATCTGAGTCGAGCAATGCCGGTCCAAATTGAAAGCACCGATAGCTTTTCTTTTCCTCGCCTCCTCGCAATCTTCATACCCTCCGAATATACCTTCACGATCTCAAAGATTAAGTTCGTCTGAGTCCCCTCAGAGTCCGCCTCGAATCGCTCCCGAGCTTCTTCAAGTAAGAGGGCCTCGCCCCTCAAGATCCTTTATTTTGTATGAGAGCTTGTGACGCTTGGCCTTATGCCTCGCGGTTTCGCCTCGAGCCTCGCCTCAAATTTCCACTAAGTCAGGATGACTAAGCTTCTGGTCAATCAAGAAAACTCCTCATTTTTGCCTTCAGAGTAAGTTTTCTTCAACCAAACCAAATGCTCAGTCATCAGTTTGTTTGTCATCGGGTTTGACGCAGCCCAACCCATCCTCGTGGGTCTTTAATTCGCCATCGATGTCTTCAAATCCATCCTAGCCCGATCTAATTCTCGCTTTGAAGACCGCTGATGGTATGAAAAGCATCTTCACGACCGCCTCTCTCTGGCCCAAGGTCGATTTCAACATATTTATCTCTTGTCTCATGAAATCTTCCTCGCTTTCCATTTATGTGTCTCTTGACGCAATGTCTCAAGACAAAGATTAGCCCGTGATATTTTCAAAATATTCAAGTCAAATGTCCAAATATTCAAAGGAAAATAGAGATATAGAGGAAGAAGAGATTGTTATTTACCTTAGCCAAATAGCTCATCCCTCATCGAGAAGATTTCCGTCAGATGATCACCGAACCTATGGTCGCCGTTGTTCAACGAAAGTTCAAGAGGTCAAGGGGAAGTCAAGGCTGAACTCGGGCCATAGGGTCGAGAGATCCCACAAATTTCTGGCATGGTAACTCCGACCGAGGGACCGGGTCGTCGGGGAGGGTCTCTACTTTCGTGAGAGAGAGAGTGGGCTCGTTCGGAGGGGTAGGGTCCGCGCATGTATGGTTTCAATTGTGGAGATTTATTTGGGGTGGGTCCTTTGGGTGTCAAGCGTAAGCGAACTCTGATGGCTATCGAGAGTATGCTTCTTTCCCGGATAGCGTCTTAATCCTTCGCCCCGGTCACCGCCCTCTTCAATCAGATTTCTACAGGGGCACGAAGGGTGGGATGACCAAGACCGAGGAACCCCGAGCTCTTCGACGCTAGAGGGGTTATTTTGTTTTTAATTTTTGGTCCGGTATATTTCTTCGATCGTATGATCAAGTAAACCGCCTCGGTCGAGGAATGGTTCTGGGGTTGGTTCTATTTCCGTGTGGATTCGGAGGGGTGACAAGAGGGGTCACCTCGGTTTCTTCGGTAGCTTCCTCTCGCCGAGGGATGAAGGGTCTCTTCGTATGAGAACCTCTTCTACTACCGCTTTTCTCGCTTGAAATTCATCCGTATGAATTTCGGGGTCAGTTCGACCTTCTGAGTAGCTTCAACAGTATATAGTCTCCGCTCTCAAGACTTCCCGGACAAAAAATCTTCGAACTCCTTTATTTCTAAGGAGCTCGGTCTGATCAAAGATACTGCATAAATCAAACAATTCTATGTTAAAATTATGTATCATACAATATTTTCAAAAATATATATATATATGTGAAATGAGCTGTTACTTACACTTATGGTCATACAACCATGCCTGCTTCGAGAGGAGTCCGTATTTCCACTCTTCCTTAGGGAAGTTGTCGAATAGTTCCATCATTTCCACTTCCCGTTCTTCAGAAATGTCTCCGAAGTCAGCAGATATCTTTTCGCCACCGCCCAGCCTTGTAGAAAGAAGAAATCTCGTGGCCTTTGACGAAGAACCATTTCTCGTGCCATCCCCTATTGTCAAGGGGTGTTCACCAAAGGAACGCTCATCGAATTTTTCTCCGCACTTCGAGAATGCTTGCTAAGGGCCTCAAACCCTTCTCCCCGGATTGTACTATTTTATGATAAAGTGAAGAAGAAGTCCAGGGAGGGCTCGACGCCCAATTCACGGCGTAAGGCCACGAAGGCCGAATGTGAATGTAGGAGTTTGGCACCAACCGTGAAAACCCCACACCCGTAAACCCCAAGTAGGGTCACTATAAAGATGTGTAGGGAAAACGAACCCCTTCTCCAAGAAGGTCACCGGACTACCGTCCAACCTTCAAAGCCGCTGGTACATCTTTTTTCACCGCATCGGGTACCCCGATCGCGCTGGTATCCTAAATGGGAACCGAGATCGAACCTCTTTAGTTCAAATTTCGCCATGATAAGGAGTGTTGGCACGCGAGAAGCGATCCGCATCTCTCGTAGTATTCGTAGGGGGGGTTTTTGAAGTTTTTGTCTTGGGATTCGCGCCAGAAGTTCCTTCATTAGGGTTGGGGTTCGTGGAACCACCGTGATTGGTGTTACGAGTATCGGGGAACTTTGTTCGAGTCAGGGGAAGCCATTTGTGACGATTTGCAGAGAAAGATCAAAAAGTTTAGAGGGCGTCAATTTCAAATGAATGTAAAATCCAAATTTGGTAGAGTTATCCTTTTATATCGATTTGCCACACTGTGTTCAAGGCGTACATTAAATGTTAGTAATAATTTGAATTTGAATGGGAAGTCGTCCTGCCTCGGTCCAGATTGTTTAATGGATAGGCCTTTTCTTATTTGGGCCTTTCGATCTCCTTTCATCTCATTTCGTGAGCAATAACCGCACATTTAAATTACTTCTTATTATTAATTTTCAAAGAAAATATCATGGATTATTTTTAGTTTTCTATTAAACATTCTGCTCAACAAAAAACTAGGGGCAATGTCAATATGATATTTTCTCCCATCGGGCCGGATATATCGGGCTTACTCTTTAATTAATCTATCGGGCTTTTATTATCGAACCACGAAAGTCTTTAAGCCCGCTTATCTTATTATTTTCATTCTCGACTTATAAGACCGGCCTGGCCAAAAGGGTCGATCCTTCGACATTTTAATATCTATTATTTTGACTAAGAATGATGAAAAAGCACGACGGCCGACTGTAGAACCTCGCCATGCATTAATGTGGATGGGATTATAACCTACGGCATGGGGAAATAAAGGACCAAAAAGCAGTAGATAAACTATATGCAATGCATGATCCCATCGATCAAAGGTGTGTGTCGTAATAGTGGGTGGCACCGTAATCCGTGAGGATAAGATATAGCTTAGCAAGAAGTCATCACGAGAGGTATGTTCTCACTCACTTATTGATTCATAATTAAGATATACTGAAAAAAGGAGAATTATTATTATCTCTCTCTCAATACACTAGGCGATATAGCCTTCCATTTTGATAAACCTCATGAACACAATTATCGACTCTCACGCTCGAAGCTATCCTCCGACGGAACCGCCGCCAAGCTTGTGGTGTTTATCGTGTTTATCGCGTCGCAGATCGAGGCGTCTTAAGTGATTGGGACGCTATAGAAGATCTAGAGCAGGTAACTTGTCTCCAACATTAAAAAACATCCCAAGGGTTGTTCATGTAAATACATGTCTTGCTGTTGTAACTTGCCTCTCTTTGGTTGCAGGTTATATAAACTTTGTAAATTGTCTTGCCGTTAAAGCTTATAGCGAAAGTGATGAATTTGAATGGAGGGCATATTTGTAATTTTTGTGGGCTGCTAGAAAGAATATGTCTGTCCCTAAAAGGAGTAGCGGCAGGGTCCAAGTTCAATTTATTCTCAGTCTTTGAATATCATAATGGACGGTGTAAGATGTGGTTACTGAAATAGTATCCGTAGCAAACAGTTGCTATATATATATATGAAGAAAATATATATACACACAATAATGCAGAAGACATAAATGCCTGGGGACGGTTTTTTTTAGGCTATAAATGACGATTCACCCGTCGCTATAGTTATTCTGGTCTATGGTGACGGTTCGAGTAAACCGTCGCTATAACCCAAATAAACCGTCGTCGTAGAGCATCACAGATATCTACTATATACCAATGTCTATATATATATATATATATATACACATTTGAAGCGATCGATATATACTTTGATCTTACATAACTTTGTATACCCTTTTTAATGACGATGAATGCGGACTTGCCTTGGCCTGTCATTATATATTAAGATGATTTTCATGATTTAATCGCCGTCTCATTAAAGGGATGAGCATGGTATGTAAAATAAGGAGGTGAACCCTTGAAATGGACTATATATATATATATATATATATATATATATATGTGTGTGTGTGTGTGTGTGTGTGTTAGATTGCACTTTTTGTAGAATCTTTTTTAACCTGGCTTGTTGCTTTCTCTTAATCTGTGGATGCTGGGCAAATTTACTTGTAGGAATGGCCAATTTGTGTAAGTTATGGAGCTATGGCTGGGTATTTGGTTGGGATGGTAACATCTTTTGCTTTTGCACTCTTCCAAAAGCGTCTGAAGGGAGACTAGTCAATCAGCTGGGGAGCTTCAGAGATTCAACTTTTTGACAGTGCAATTTTTTAATTTCTGGTTTGACTTGTGTACATTAGCTAGTCCAATTTTCAAATGAGTTTTATCTGGTTGGCCTTCTCCTGAATAAATTGAGTAATATGCTGCATTTATCTTTTGCAACTATTCCGCTTTCTTGGTCCCAAGGTTATGCTATGATAGTTGTGTTTTTTTGACATTTCAAAACTTTTAGGCAGAAAATTAGGTTCTGCTAAAAATCAAAGACTATTAAGTTTTAAGTTATTTTATAATCTTAGACTAATAATCTCAAGTCTAAATTTAAAAAAAAAATAAGACATTTAGAATTAATAACAATATCCCAATATAATTTTACAAACAAACATAATTTGAATGTATGACATTTCCTTCACCCTTAATAAACACCTCTATGGACTCAGTAGCCCCCACTCCGTGCCGTGCCCTACTCCCACTCAATATTTAGCTCTTGTTACGAGCCTCAAAGTATAACATAATAACATTGATTCAATACCTCTCTTATGATTGGTAAGGTACTATTTGTTTTAGGATAATGTTACTCAAATTTTTTATTTTAAATGATGTGATATAGAATAAAATAAAATGTAGAGTCAATCACATATTACCCTCGTCTTATTCGGTGTCACATAATTATTTATTTGAGACACCTAACCATCAAATTTTCCCTTGTATTGGAATTTGAATGCACAACCTTGGACCACATACTAGATACCTGAAAGGAACAATTACATATTTTATTACATTTTTAAAAATAATTATAACAATAGTGCACTCAAAAAATTTTTACACAACTAATACACTCCCATATTTATTTACAATACTAGTACAATTAGGATTCCTTAATTTAGGAAATTAGTATTCAATTAGGATCCCTTAATTTAATGAATTAGTATTAAATTAAGTAATTAATATATCTACATATTAAAACAAACTAAAGTGGCGTATATATGATAAACATGTACATTCACACTCTCTTTCCTTTTATTTCTCTCTCTTCCTCTGCTCTGTCTCTAGTTTTCTTCTTTCTGATAATGTAAAAGCTAAGAAATTTGGTTCTTTTCTCTTCCAAATATCACTAAAACTCATATACATGGCTTCCTTTAGTTTTCTCTCACTTCTCTCTGTCTGCATGTCTCTGTTCTTGAGCTTTTGTTCTGCTAAAGATCCATTTGTTTCTTATGAATTTGTGGTCTCTTACATAACTGCTTCTCCTCTGGGTGTCCCCCAACAAGTCTGTTTTTCTCTCGCTCCACACACACACACACACACACACACACACACACACACATATATATATATATATATATATATATATACCCTGTATATCTTTAAGTGGGTTCGCTTAATTTTCATGAATATTGGATGGGTAAGTTTTAATTTAGATTCTTAAAAAATTAGTCTTTAGCTTCAGATCTGTAAAATGTGCTTAAATATCTGCAAAATGTGCTTGTTGGTTAAGTTGATTTTGTTTAATGTAGTGAGCTTTAAGATATCGTTGATTGTTTTTTTCTTTTTTTGGTAATTACTGTTTAAAGACTTCCATCGTTTTTAGTGATATTCTTAAATTCCAATGCATTTGACTTTGCAATTGGTAACCAAACCTTCATACAAAGGTAACAATTTTAGTTTTTGTGGATAACCAAATATTCATAAAAAAAAGATTACCTTGGTATAAAGGTTTGGTTAACTTGATATAAATGTTTGGTTACCTTGGTACGAAGGGTTGGTTATCAATATTACATTACAAATCACTCTCTTATCTCTCTCTTTCCTATGCAGTGTTCTATTTTTTATTTACCTTCATGAAATTGATTGCCAAACTTTTAGACTAATGTAACAAATTCATATTGCATGTGTGAAGGTAGATTTGGTTACCTTGGTATAAAGGTTTGGTTACCTTGGTATAAATGTTTGGTTACCTTGGTACGAAAGTTTGGTTATCAATATTACATTTCACATCAGTCTCTTGTCTCTCTCTTCCCTATGCAGTGTTCTATTTTTTATTGGTTACCTTGGTATAAACGTGGATATGGTTGTAGTAGAGAAATGAGGTCGGAGCAGAGAAGGTACTAGAGGAGGAAGAGAGAGAAAATGATAATGGATATCTACTGTTGTTACAAAATAGTTGTAGTTTTTGGGTTTTGAAAAATAGTTGTGACTGTTATTATTTTGAATTTGAATTTATTTTTGTTGTTAGATCCCAAATCTTTGAATTTGAATTATTAATTATGACAGTTTTTTTCCTTGATTTTAGGTTTCTTTAGTAATGTGAATTGTACTATTTTTGTAATATGAGTTCTAATTACGCCTCTTTTATAATTATTTGATTGATCTTATTTATTTTGTAATTACTTTCTATTTATCAGATACTTTTATGTAAAAGACCTTGAAAACCAAATTTGGGAGGAGGAGGTAAATGGCTAACAAAGAAAATAGATGCTAAACTGCAAAGCCCATTATGAAACTTTTGTTTGAATAATTCAAAGCCCATAATACAATTTTTTATTCTTTTGGAAT
Organism: Panax quinquefolius; assembly: GCA_020205615.1. Taxonomy (NCBI): domain Eukaryota; kingdom Viridiplantae; phylum Streptophyta; class Magnoliopsida; order Apiales; family Araliaceae; genus Panax; species Panax quinquefolius. The sequence continues at coordinate 5,492,491 of CM035169.1, forward strand.
TTGATATTTTTCTTAAAAGTCTTTCCCACCATATGGAACCTGTTTTACTAGTCAGGTGAGAAAGATAGAAGAACCTTGTGAAAAACATCAATATATTTTATACTATTAATTATCATTAGAAAGATAACTTTTATTGTGGAACAAAAGAATTTACTTTCCAAAAAAAAGGTTGGAGCCTCGGAGGGTGATGGTTCTAACTTCTAAGAATTTTATTACCACATACGTTGTAGATGTAAAGTTTAGTGTAGATTAGATAGGTCCTAGGGCTAGGAGGAGAACATGAATAGGCAGGGTTCTGGTTCTGGTTCTAGTTCTAGCCTTAAAAAATACTAATGGATTCCATCTCATAGCATAGCTACTTAATTTTTTGGACCTTACCACTGGTGGGCCCAAATATGTTTATTGGCCCAGAAAACCGTAGCCCGTTTCACAAGCGTAGCCGAATTTTGCACGGTTTGTTCCCCTATCCGCTTTAAGTTTCGCGTTTAAACCACGCCATGTCATCGTTAATTACCATGAATAGCCCTTCAACCTTCACCAAATAACTAAAACGACCCTACTTAACTTCCGATTGGACCGTCACGCATCAAAGCCACACCGCTTGCAACGGGAGAGGCGTTGACACATCAGCAAGAGTGCTCATGGTCCGAATGGCTTTTTCACTTCCACGTGTCTTCTTTTAGTGGACCCCAGACCGAACCCTTTAAAACTCTCATAGCCCTAAGCGCCAAAATCACCCTCTTCCCCCCCCCCGTTCTCTCTCTGTGTCTGTCTCCACGATTGCTTTTGAATTTCTCTCTCTATCTCTCTCCGATCAAAAACTGGTACGATCTTTTAAAACCCTAAACCCTTCCTGTAATCTCTCTCTCTATATGTCTATTCTTTTGATCGATTGCTTTGATTGACAACTATTTTTGCAGTTTTTCTCATTCTATTGATTTTGAGGATTTGAGTACTTCTTGCAACCGTATTAGCACACTGATTCTAGAATATTAATCTCTGTAAAAGCTAAAGCCCAGAGCACCTATGTTTGCATCTATGTTGACTTTTCTCATCATCTTCTTTTGATCTTATTTTGGAGGTTGGGGTTTCTTGTTAAACTCTTTAATGTGCTTTCTTTTTATGTTTTGCCTTTTAGGAATGTGAAGCTACAGAGTTACGTATATACCCTTTCCTTTCTTAGAAATTAAAATTTTCCTGTGTATAGTTGATTTTCGTTTATGAATCTGTGGAATTTTTAAAAATTACTGGTTAAAGGCTCTCTGTACATGTAATTAACCTCGTGATTAATTAACAAGATGACTTGGTATACATAAAATTAAAGATAGATGCAAACCATTTTTATGTTATTTCTGCAATCCGCATCAAGGTGGTATTGGAGTTCCTTTGTTACAAATAATTTGGTCGGTGCTTTCCTAGTCTTCTACATACATTGCTTTCTTAGTTATTGTGTTTTTGATTAATTGTGATTTTTGATTGACCCTTTTCGTCTCATTGTTAGTTCAGCATTATCAATGGGGAGTGACAAACCAAACGACGAGGACAATCCTCCTCTCTATACTTTTCCTCTTCTAGAGCATAATGAATTTGGTTTTCCCATTAGCGGTGACGTAGCGGCTGACTATAGTGGGCTTTTAGGGAATACTGCCGGATCTGATCTTATGTATACGTCTCTTCCAGTTAATGCTATTCCTTGGCAGAACTTAAACGCTGCTTATCTGCCTTGCACACAGAATGTTCCTGAGTCCCGTGGTATTTCGATGGCTGATTTCATGAAGCTCAATAGTTTGCAAGCTCCCCAGATTGACCTTATGAGAAGTAACACTCCCACAAACCTCAATCCCTCTGAAATTTCATTTCCTGAACAGATGGTGAGAGGGGTACATCAGTCAACCAATAATGATTATATTATGAGTGCTGATAATTTCATGAATGATGGCACTGGTGCTTGTAGCTTTCAGAACCCTCAGGCTAGTAGAAATATTATGCTGATGAGAGGTAATGCTGCTGGGGGATACCAAATGAACAGAAAGGGTGGAGAAGCAAATAGTAGTAATATTAATAAGCCTCATAGCAATATAAATTTTGTTGGCCATGGTAGACCTATGTTGCATCATACCCAGAACAACAACCAGAACAATGGAGAAATAAAAACTGATAACAGTGCCAAGGTCGTCAATGCAGATCAATATGGCCGTCTCGAAAAGATTGATGGGAGCTTTCTTAGCCTTGGCCTTGGAGATAACACTGAGGCTAGATCTAAACCTTACCTCAGCACCCGGGAGTTACCAAGTAAACTAGAAGAAGCTGCTTTCCCCAATTTAAGAACTTCCCATGCAGGACATGCTGCGAGAAGTTATCTGGGTCACAATTTGGGTGTTAGTTTTCCAAATTCTCAAAACAATGCTGGACTCTCAATTCCATCACACAATTCAGGTGGCTCGACTTCTGGATATGATGTTGGAGTTGTTCGTGTTGCTAACACTGGGTTAAGTTCAAGCCCGTTCCATATTTTACGAACACCACAAGTTGATATGCAACAAAATATTTGTAACCCCAGCATCAGGAATTTTGGTCCCGTAAGTAAAGGGGACGCAACATATGGAAATTTTGATCCTTACAAAGGGTTTCGAGGTGACCAGCCTGCACCTTCAGGGGCGTATGGCAGCAGCCCAACTGCGCACGCCAATTCCAGACAAATTATATTGCCTGAGTTGGCATCAGGATCTGATAACAATACATGGTTCACTACTGGAACAGCTTCTAACCAACTACAAAATATGGAAAGTGCCAAAAGCCTCTCATTAGAGTCTTCGTCGAATTCTCCATTTCTTGGGATCAGAGGAAGCTCCGGTAGGCAGGGCCGCTCAGGTGAGATTTGCTAGTTCTTACCCGTCGTTGCATATTGTGAGAAAAGATATATCAATTTTGTTGTCTTCCATTGTTTTCCATGGCTAGGAGAGTGGGTGTCACAGTAAATAATCTGGCTATATGAGTACCATTTGGAGAAAAGTGTTTACTTAACTGCTTACTACATACTGGTGCATTCTATGAGCGGACAGAGTATAGAATTTCTTATACATATAGCTCTGTGTTCTCCAATTTCCAGTCAGTCGTGGTTAGTTTCCGGCCTGATTTGCTTTCTCTAGTGTGTACTTCATTAACCACCCCATTGCCCCAATGGGTTTCAACCCTGCTTTTTCTTTTTTGAAATATTGTTCCTGGGTATTTTATTTTGTTTTTTAATTTTCGTTATAGACTAATTCTAGAATTACTTGTTGGTTACGGTTCATGCCTTTCTAGTAGGAAGAAGGGTAGAGAGTATCTGAGGTCCAAGGGAAAAGGTATTCCTGGGTAGGGTTACCTCTTTACCTTTTATATTTAGTTCAATTGAAAGAGAATAGGTCGGGGGAGGGGATGCTTCTTCACATTGTTGGTTGTGCATTTACGCCAAGGGATAAACTTAATATAACGTTAAATTAATCATCATATCCATTGTAATTGGATAGAATTTCAAAAGCTTGTGCTGTGATAAAATGTAAACAGGACAGTTGTTCCAATTAATATCAAAGTCAAAGTTTCATTTCGCTGCCTTCTTTTCTGCCCAAATTTTGTAAAGAAGACATTTGTAGGTCGAGGCGGAGACCAACCTCCAATTTGGGGAAACTTGCTTCCACTTCTTTCATTTTGCCTCTCTACTAAATCACTAGTATATTTGGCACTAGCGCGCTCCTTTGGGTATGCGTTAGTGTCTTGGAATCCCATTCTTATGCCAAAGTGTCTGGTCATCCTCATTGCTAACTATTATGGTACCAAGATAGGAGGCGAGACAATCACTAGAATTTGAGCTAACTCAGTTCAATATTAGTACACCACATTGTTGCTATTCAGCCTTCAGCTTATTACATAGAACTACAGCAATATATATTGGTAGCAGTGGTTTGCTATGAGTGATTCTAACAGATTAATTTTTTTTGTAGAATGGTTATAAAATATGGCATTGGTTTTGTGAGACTTTTTATTATTCCGTTATATGTTTGTACTTCTGTAGTCTTATGCTTCCTTGGGCAAATAGGGATCGCAAGGGTGTCTAAGATATTGAAATATTTTGTCTCTATGTTCTCTTGTAGCATAAACATATAATGGAATAGTCAATGTATTTAAATATAAAGAACATGATTTTTTTGAACACATCAATAGATGAAAAGAAAGGGGTTTTCCATTGTACTTTTAAAAGTCTATTGGCAAACCATTTTGAAATTTCCTTTTCAGGCAATCAATTAGTTTAATGGACCTGGATTTTGGGAGTGACTAAACGTAGTTGAGTCAACTTGGACTCATTCTCTTATAAAACATGATAGTCTAGTTATAAGGGTCTACTTACTTGTCTTGAATTAGGAAAAAACACAAATTCAATGTGTATGCAGTTGTCAATAAAGGGGTGGGTAGGCAACAGTGAGATAGCTTGCATTTTGATTACTATCAACATATGAAACCAGCCTTAACTAGTGATAATGTAAAACCCAGTTGATTTCTCTTTTGCATCTGACCTGGGTGAAGTTTCCACATACGGTATTTTTTCCTGTCTCCTCAACTCATTCTGGCATCTAAGTTCTGTTTGTCTTGCTTAGCATAAGTACTAGCATCAATGAACTTATATTCTATACCATTGAACTAGTAATACACACACACACACACGTATAAATGTATATATATTGATCTACATATTATCATGAAGTCTTTCAGATACTTTGACATTTGTATATTGATTCTGTGGCAGCTAGAGGTTCTAATTATTATCATTATCATAACTCTGTCAAAAGTTACTCTGGCATGTGTCAGTAACTCAAAGCAACTTATAAATACAAGATATTCTTTAACATGGATAATTTTTCCATAGTTTGAACCACATAAAATAAAATTAGTCTGGACTATAATTGGGTTTCAGCATTTTATGTATATGGGTGTTCAGTAATAGTTACTTTGTAGTTAAAAAGAATTTAACAAAATGATAAAACAAATGGCTGACCTTTTCGCTTTCTTACTGTAACCCCCAAAAGAACCTGTTCTTTCCTCCCCGAGTTAATTGAGAAAAGAAATCCATGAATACCAGGTCACTCGCGAATGGTGGTTAATTATAAAACTACCCTCCTGAAATATCATTCTTTGCGCTTTATTTGCAGGGCCTGTGTTTTCGGGTCTTGAAGGAAGCAGAAGCCAAGCTGCTGGAAACAATCAATTTATCAGGAGAATAGGTGGTCAACCAGCAGGTAAGGCTTCCTGCCTCACTGCTGATCCGAACAGTAAATGCATCTCATCTACAGATTCATGTATCAGAACTAGATGGTAGCCTTTATAAATCAATCGTTGAGCCTTAGTTGACCGTTAAAGTAATGTTGACCGAGTAATATACTGCTCATACCAATATATTACTTAGAATAATTACAGTCATTTGAAACTTACTGTTAATGGATGTGTTAAAACTCAGTGCCAAGGTTGCAGACTTATTTCTTCTCATGATTACTAATAATATTGCAATGGAAGGAAACTTCACTTTCCCCTATCATCCGGTCAATAGCCCTGTGAGGCTATCCCACAGGTCATATGAGTTTTGTCCAATTTATCTACATATTCATTTTCATATTCACCAAAAGAACAAGCAACCAATGCCAGATCTTCCCCCATATTTTGTTGTTGTTGGTAGTAATGCAAGTAGTTGTTGCTTGGTTTAACCACTATACTTTTCAAATTGAAGGGAAATTTTGTGTAGGTCCTTTTTTTGGGTAGTATTGGAAGGTGGGGGAGCAGTTGGTTTAAGGAGAGCCTTCCTTCTAAAAATAGTTGGACATGATTTGGGGGGCCATATGTTAAATTCCCACTTCTCTCTTTGCTCTCCTCATTCCCTTTACTTCCTAACAACCCACAAAAAAGCCCCACATTCCTTCCCTTTCCTTCCTCCACTTTTTCGTTCCTACAGTATGTATTTCAAGATTTTGGCCAAAATATGTGGATGTTTTTTAATTTTCTGAAACATATGGAATCTTGTCCAGCAATCATTACTTAGAGAGTCTAACTTTGATGAAGTTGTGACTCAGAAAAATATAACTCGAGAGTGTAAAGCGAAATTAATAAGAACATTTAACTGTTGCTTGTAGTTAGCATTTTGAAACACGGAAATTCTAGAAAGATTTGAATTTCACTTTTGTTAACCTGCATTATGTGAAACCAATTTGTTATTGTTGGTCTCTGTCACTCCTGATTTGTGTTTGATCACTAGTTTTGTTGTAGTGGAATTAGAATTTGGCCATGGATAAACAGTCTTTTTTGTGGCCCATAACTTCCACGTTGATGAATTTCATTTAATTTTTCCGCAGGGCAGCTTTTTTCTGCTCATGACGGCAGTGTTGCTCCAGCTACTGGCGGAAATCTGTTTCCCAATACTGTTGGGCTTCAGACTATTAGTAATAGTGCTGCTCAGGCGGTGGCAGGTGGTGTGTTTCCCAAGAGACTGGGGGTTCAAGTTCTTCAAGGCGCTGCTGAGGGAGCCTCATTTCCCAGGGGGATGGGTGTTCATACAGCCAGTAAGTGCATCCCGATAACGACTTCCCAAGCTGCTGAAGGAGATCCATTTCCCAAGGGAATGGGTGTTCAGACATCTGGTAAGGGCATCCCAACAACTATGAAGTATGTTACGTCTTTGTGTTGGTTAGAAATTATGTGTTCTCATTTTGATAGTAATCAGGTCTCCAATAAAGATGAAAATTTGTGATTTTTCTGAGTTGAATCGTAATACGAAATTTTCCTAACCTTTGGAAAGATTCGTATATGTTATATCGTGCATGATTGATAGTTCTCATGAAGTTACTGATTCATGTATACATAACAAGATGAATTATTACTGCAGAAATCACACTTGTACCATTGCACAACTAAGAAATTAATCACATGAATTATTGACATCGAGGAAATTAAAGAAGAATATGGTGATATGAGATGCTTGGCTGAAATTTAACTTTTTTTCTAATAAAGATGAGAAACCAGATTTTATTTTATTCAAGCTGAATGAGTCTGGAAATATGGTTGCTGTCTTTTTCGCAAGTTGCCTTATGCATTTATAATAGTTTACGATTGTTTTTTCCTTATTTTTTCCCAGGAAAACTCTTTCAACCTCAACCCAGTGGACCGGTTCAGTATCGTAAAGATCTTCTTCGGCCTCCTTTCACTCTTGGTATTTGCTACTCATATACAGTTTTTTGTAGGTTATGGTGATAGTCTTTGCATTTTCTTGAGAGTTTTTTTACATTTGAAATAGGTCGGCCTGAAGGTTTGCCGGTGCAGTTTCCTACAGAATTCCGTGGACCCTTTACAGCAACTGGTAATTTTATTCTAAAGCCATTCTTAATTATTATTCTAAAGCCATTATTAACTTTGGGTAAAGTATGCTTTTTATTCCAATCCTGCTGCATAATTTAACGGTCGTCTTCCTGCAAACCAGGCCAACCTCAAAACAGTTTACCTGCTCAGTATTGGAAACCCATGTCTACTAGTGGTATTCTACATCTATGCTTGCTTCTACTTTGACTTATGTGCCCTTGGTATAACTGTATAAGTTCCAGGAGCATCTACTTATATTGTTGGTAATTTAAATGGCTTACAGGTCAAGTTATTCCAGTTGCAAAAGTTAACGAGCTTGGCCAGGTGTGTAATGTTCTTGGTCGACCATCTCTCAAGAGAGGTGCAATACAACCTCATCCGGCTGCTCCTTATGTTCAGCGTAGGAAGGTAATTCATCAACCACTTAGTCGTCCTTCCATGCCACATCAACCCCAGCATGCTCCTGCTCGTTTCTCTATACGTGCTCCTGCTCCTGCTCCTGCTTCTGCTTCTGCTCCTGTTCCTGCTCATATAAAATGGCCAGGTATTTTCTGTTGTTCCTTCAAGTGCTTCAACTTCCACATTTGAGAACCGTTTTTTAGGTTGTGATGTGGGAAATCTTCACTGCTTACACCCTATGTCATTCAACAAGTTCCTCCATATGCATCATTTTGTACTGCTGTGGTCTCTCCATGATATTAAATCTCCTTGCACACATACTACATGTATATGATATCCTGCTCGTTCTGCAATTACATGAGGATTGTAAGATTTATTTCTCGGGTGTTTGCAAATTGGACTGGCCTAAATCATGACTGGTCTACCGGTAGAGGTTTCTATAATTTTTATCGTCCTTTTATTTGTTCTATACTTTTAGGCACTTTGATAGCTGCTTTTCTTTTCTTTTTAACTTTTTGTTTTGGTGGTTGTAGGTAAATTTGCAAATTGAACAAATCATCTAATAAGCTGGAATAGAAAACTTAAAAAGAGTTTTCATATTATTTTACCCATCTTCATGTTGTGCAGCCAGCTCAGCATATGCAGTGTAGCCTACAATACTTGAATTATCAGAATGATTCTAGTTGGTATATATATACTAGGAGTAAGGGGTGACCACTTGAGTCTCTTTGCAGGTTCTGATGGACAAACTGAAACAACTGGAGAGAAGTGCTTGATATGCAAGAGGGATCTTACATTCTCACCAGAAGGCCCTGTAGAGCAGCCGCCTATTCTACCAGCTGTCGCTGTTCTCCCATGCGGCCACACATTTCATGATCATTGCTTGCAGTTAATCACTCCTGAAGATCAATCCAAAAGTCCTCCGTGCATTCCTTGTGCCATTGGCGAAAATTAGGTTCATAAACTATGTATCTACTTTTTGGCAACTTTTTAGAGAAAAGAAGAGATTATTATTAAAACCTCTGCTGCAGTATTTACCAAAGCAGAATAGGAAGAATAGAAAAGAAAAACGAGACCTTTTGCGATTGGTATAGCTAGCTAGCTCTCTCTTGTAACTGTACATACAGGAGGTAAGGTAAGGGGAAGGGACATATGGTAGCTGGTCAGGTCTGTACCTGTACCTGTATGAGTCCGTCCGCCTACAATTTCTCCTGCTAAACCTGGTTACCAGTTTTTGTTACTGAAGTTACCCTTGGAATTGATTTAGTGTGTTTTGCATTCGCTTATATTTCAAGTCCCTGGAGTGCCTCTATGCTATTATATTATGCAGTTTTTGAACTGATAGAGAAACTTATGGATGGTGTTAAAGTAGCTGTTTTAATAGGGACCGCTTATAACTAGTCCAACACTGGTAGCGATTTTCTTCATTACCCATATAGAAAAGTTTATTATTATTATTATTATTATTATCCAACAATATTATTATAAAATGATCCAAAATTAAGAAAACAAAATATCATCTAAAATACATGTTTTCAAATAAATCCTGACGTTCAAAATTAAGAAAATTTTTGTCCATCCGATAGTATATAATAAATTAGAGGTGAATAATAACCGTTTTCTTATTTATTTTCAAAGAGGAAAAAATAAACTACATAATTTATTTAATTTTATTAGTATTACTAAATTCAAGAATTGTTACTCGCAAATATAATATATAAATAACGTCGCCTAAGATTTTACAAATAAACTGGAGGTTAGTATTATTTTGTGTCATCTTAGAAAATGAAGGAGAGGAAGGATATTCTTTTGGGAATTGATATAAAGTGGGTTCCATTTCTACATGAGAAAGAAAAGAACGCTAACATATTGGATCCCGTTCGAGGGTGGCATTTTCGTATTTGTAAAACGAGTTGGGCGCATTTTCTTAAGAGAATTGTAATTGCGGGACATGGAGAAAGGGCCCCACGTAGATAAGGAACATGAAACAAGACAAGAACAAAACATCACCGTTAAATCAAATCCCTAGATGATTCCGTCACCTCAAAAAATCTCATCTCTATCTCTCTCTGCCTTGTGGCCAGTTGTGGGTGAGCTAACAATTTACAAGAAAAAGTCTCAAGTCTTTGAGCTAAATACAACAGAAGAACGAACGAATTCCCAAAACAATCGTCTCTCTCTGTTTTACTTTTGTGTGTCTGTTTGAAAATTGATGTTGAATTGTTGAGGAATGGAAGAGCCAAGCAAGAAGCTGGAGGCTAATCTGAATGCAGGTTTCTCTCCCGTATCATCTACTCCTGTTTTTTGGAAGTCTCGCAAGAGATCAGGTTGGGTTGGTACCTGGTACCTGGTACCTATATATATATATATATATATATATATATATATATATATATATATATATATATATATTAATTGCTTATCATTTCCTTCTTCATCTTCCTCTTTTTTTTTCCTGTCAAGAATATAAGTGAATTGATAGCCTTTAGTAAGTATTTTTGTCGTTGCCTATTAGTATTTGGGTAAGCACATGTCTCTGTATAAATTTTTATTTTTGGCGCGGATGTTTGAACAATTCGTTAGAGATATATTTGAAGTTAAATTCAGCTAGCTGTTCCAACTTTACTTATTAGAATACATACAGTAAACAATTCACAAATTTCTTTTTAAATTTGCTTGATTTCTGTAATTATGTCCACCTCTCTTCTATCTCCCCTCCCCTATGTGGTTAGAAGGAGACGTAAATTAGAAGAATATCAAGTTTTTTTTAAGACTTTGCTGGCACGTCATTTCAATTCACTTCCTATGATGGTCAGATCAGCCATCAAACATCATAAACTCTCTCCCTCTCACACACAAACCACTCACATAAGGTGAGGAACACACACCACCTATTATTATTATTATTATTATTATTATAGTCTCCATGTTTTATCCCATCCTATTCCATGTTTTATTTTTTAAAAATGCCCATACAATAAATTTATTCTAATACGCATTTCTTTCTTGTCAGAATTATTTTCCTCCTTTTGTCTGTATCTAAAAGTCTTGGTCCTTTTTGTTGTGCTAATACTTGTTCAACCTTGTTGTCTGCAGTGTGCATAGGAAAGAGAAAAAAAAGGTCTATTTGGTGGGGTTGGGGACCGATGCATTTTGTTGCTAGTTGTATATTTGGTGCTTATTTGAATGTATTTTAGGGGATTATGATATCAGGCTCTGTTAATCTAGGATACTTTTTTATTGACTGTTTTAAATTAGGGTACTGGAGGAGGGACTGTACACAAGCCTAACTACAATTATTTCAAAGGCTAAAAAAGCATATCTCCATCCCTAGTCGGAACTCTTCCAGGAATACCCAAAGTTCAAAAAATTATTTGTTATATTTCCAAATGTCACACTTCCCCAAACAGAAAGTGATTAGTAATGTCAAATTAGAATTGTTGGTAGCCTTTTCATAACATATTGTACGGTAGCTGACTTTTCTTGAAATTGTATTGGGGCTAAAGTTAATGGCTTTGTATGACAGCTAGTGCAAAAAATGTAGACCAGGTGATTGATGATGTTGACAAGAAAACCCCAAAACAGGAAGAAGCGGAGCAAGAATCAACACCAGTTACTGTTCTTTCAGAGAAACGGAAGGCTCTCTTTGAACCATTGGAACCCGTGAGTATAAATGGCCGAAGACCAACAGCTGAATCCTTGCTCCCTCCACCAGACTTTGATGAAGCAAGCTATCCCCGAGGCTGGCTAATCGGGAAGAAACGAAAGCTTGTAAATGTTGATGTTGTTGAGAGCATGCGTAGGATTGCCGTGCAGGAAATGAACAGAAAGGTGCTGTTCTTAAACACTTTCCCTTTACTTGGTCCATCTGTTTGTGTGAAAGGGAGATAATGTCTTCTAAACTCGATGCATGTTTACAAGATAACAAGATTGACCCACCCACTTCAATATGTGTGTGCTCGTGTCCGTGTGTGTCAAGAGAGTAGTAATAGTCATACATAGTGAAACCATCATTCAACTATGGTTGCAGGATAGGGAGATTGATGGCCTAAATGAGCAATTGGAGGAGGATTCACGGTGTTTAGAACATTTGCAGATCCAGCTCCTGGAAGAACGAAGCAAACGTGCTGATGTGGAGAGACAAAATGCAATGCTGCAAAACCAGATAACACTACTCATGGACATGCTGCAGGACGACGACAATATGGATGATGGCGACGCACAAGAACCTTGACATATTGCTTCTTTATTCTTTTGTAGAAGAAAATTATATATACACATAATGTGCCAATTATGTATACACATAAGATGCCATGCACCAGATGGTAGGGTTGTAATTTGAGTTCCTTTTGTACTATCAATAGACCAGAATGTACGTATATAATGTCCAGTTTTTATGCTAAACAGATGTGTTAATTATTACTGCTAAAACAAAAACAAAATGTAGATTGGAAAAGATGTTTGACCGAATGTCCTCAAATTGGAAAAAATAACTTGTGTTGATACCATCTGAAGATCTTTTCTTCGTTCTTGAAAATTATGTATTCAGAATTTTCTATTTACGAGAGCTTGTTATTTGGTTAAAGAAATCACTAAGAAAAGCATTAATTAGGATAATATCTTCGTTATTATATTCTCATAAACAACTCCCACCTATTTTGAAGAATGTTAAACATGTAACTTTTAAATTTGTGAAGGGTGCGCAGAACAAGCTGACTAAATCAACAAGCAAGCAATTGTCCATCCCAAGCATAACAAAAAGCAGTGAGGAATCAACAAAAACAACTAGACTTTGAAAAGGAGACATTTACACGGGGTAAATTCGGGAACAGCTAAAAAATGAACTACAAACCACAGATGCCTAGTATAAAAACAAACCATGCAAGGATTCTTCATCAATCTAAATTTCAGAATCCCCAATCTTCACTAGGTCTAGAAAGAACCTACAGATGCTATATACCACCAAATGAGAGAATAAATCTCTCAAGTACATGCTTTTCATGTAATGTTGACTTCACCAAGGATGAGAAAACATTATCTAACTTGATTGTTGAAATCTTCAGAAGAGATTGAAGCAGAACTGTGGTAGAGATGCTATTCTAGGCAGATTAAGTAGCAGCTCTCCAACTGAATCTTTCCTAGACATGCCAGCTCCCTGTTTGCAGCCAGATACATCAGTTGATTCACCATCTGGAGTGGGAGAACCCTCTGCAACCTTTCTAACCTCTGCTTCAGACCAGTTCAGTTCTCGTATCTTGTTATCCGCCATAGTCATATCAGCACCATTGCCACCTTTAGAGGGAAGGTCTTGAACTGTTGCAGGATCCTTTTGAAGGAGGCAACACAAAGAATCGACTCTTGACATGATGGACTTTTCATCGGAGGTTGGTGCATGTTGAGAGTCAGTGAATAAGCACTTGCTAATCTCTTCAAGAATCTCCAAACTTTCTCGTTCTTCAGTGGACAGGATAGGATTGGTAGATGTTCTGTGCTCAGAAATCCGATGTTCAATGTGGCTCACTAGATCACTCATCGACATTGAAGGGTGAAGTCCAGGAACTCTGACATGATCCCAACAGCTAAGATTCTTCAACTCCTCAATTCCACTGCTCTTGATTTCTTCAGTCAAGCTTCTGTCCATTACTGAAAATAAGACGGTCAAGCCAGAGCAACTATGGCTAAAAGATTATCTTATCAAAGAAAATGAGAAAAAGAAGGTAATAACTCTGTTTTTTCTTTTCCTCTGAGTGAGTGTTTTTCAATCGCTAACTGCTTCGAACAAGCCACATACTGAAATGGGGATCAAGTTCAAAATCATGTGCACAATGCACCACCTGCCTGATCTTAGCAATATTAGTGGCAATGTATACCAAAAACAATACCCATGATGTCCACTCTCATCTTCCTTGAGGATATTGTTGGTAAGACGGATAGGGAAGCATGTTCAACGCATTTACTAAATAGATGACAGAAATACTTGATGAAGTTTAGGTAAAACCAAAATTTAATTAGAATATTATATCCATTGGTTTGTTGCATTGTCTGGAGTAAGTATGAGCAACTCCCTAGTAAAGTTAAACCAAACCAAACTGAACAGTTCAGCCTTGGTTACTTTCCTGTCCAAAATCATATAATTATAATAATCACTTGAATCCAAGCACAGCTTGGAGGCTCATTGAGTAGAGAAGCAAAGCCTGAGCTGGCCCGAGTGAACCTAGCATAAGTTACAGTTCTTTTGATTCATTTGGGTTCAATGCTCAAATAGAACTCTTGCATAGAAGATAATGTTTAGTATGCAAATTGTAATATAGCATTTATGATTCTTCTACAAGTATGCCAACAAAACTATTTCTTGGCAACTTGGACAACTTATAACGATGTTTGTCCCGCATCCGGGATGTGAAATGGTTCCAAAGGATGAACAAACACAGAATTAAAAAAAGGGCATACACTTTAGGATTGAATAGAAGACTACATAACACAATATTCAGCATGGTTACCTGAGCTTGGCGAAGGTGTTTCTCGAAAATGATCAGGATGTCTTCCAACAAAATTGTGTTGTTCATTCTTTGAGGAAGAAGATTGAGCCCCAGATGGTGATGCTGCATCCCTCAAGTCAAAGATGGCAGGCCCACCATCACTATTCATATCATACTCATTGTTGGCTTCATCCGATTCATCAAACACGGAAATTCTGGGTTCAAAATATGGAGATTCCAGAGATATTTCAGCCTGCTGACTCAGATAGTTGAGACGAGGATCGCATTGAATGAGCTTTTCAAAGTGCTTCCCCAATAAGCCTTGTGGGCACTGCAAGTAATGTCGCCTGCAGCAAAGTGGAAATTTTACCATCATTGGAATATAGATAAACTAGAAGGTAACAATATAACTTCTACAGCAAGCTACATATAGAGAAATTTAGCAGTGGAACCGTTAGCTGCCTCTAGCATGACTAATTAAAAAGATAGTGGCCAGATGCATCACTCAATAGCATTTCTCATGTTCACTTTAAATGCTAAACAAGAAAGGCTTTCCAGTGTTTCATAAGTAACAATCAAAATAGTGTACAAAGGAAAAAAGGAAATTGAATATCTGAGAAATGAAATTAAAAACAGGAAAAACAAATGGAAAGGCTGAATTTTGCTTACGAGATAAATACGTATAACTGGTGCCACAAGGGGGAGAGACCCATGAACACAGAACATGCACATAAATGGTCAAAAGTCGAGACAGAGACCTTCTTGAAACTAAGATTATCACACTTCAAAAAATAGTTGATTCATTGACAGGGAAATAAATGGAATTACTCCCATCTTACTTGGAGAAGCATGGAAGATGCCTGATCTATATAAACTTTTCTCGGAAAGTTATCATTCTAAAGGCAGTAGGTAGAAAAGGCTACGAAATCTAGAAGAAGGCTTTACTGCACCTAGATAGGTACGTATACTTACACAATCATGTATCCAAAGATGTTGCTGAAAATACATTTTATCAACATTGCACCATTTAGATCAGCATAAGAAAACAATTAAGAAACTTAAAAATAGAATAACTACATCATGCACACCTTCTAAAGGCGCCATCAGAAAGGACCTTTTATGTTTTAGATAGTTTTAGTGAACCGTGGTCTATAGGCAAACTAAAAATACCATAACATTATAGACACATGGAGCACCTGCTTGACCAGTGAACCGTGAGGACTTCACTGAGTAGCCATAGAATGAAGAGAGATGATACTATGTAGAACATGAAAAGGTCCTATGTTATCCTTTGAATTCTCTTTTCCCCATTCCATCCCTGATTATGATTGAAGTTTTTTCAAAATTATTTTTTGACCAAAGATTAAAGCTAGCGGACATATTGGCCAATTTCACTGGTAGGAGACCATTACATTGAAGTAGCATACATATAAACGCTTCAATAAAGTTACCTGTTTATGCTTGCCTGTCCACCAGTAAAATCTGATGTTGCCTGCCATAGTGTATGCTTCCTAGGTTGTGGATTGGTCTCCCTGAAGAAAAGAGGCTGTCTTGCTAGCTGCACCAAGAATAGAAAAAAAAAATTAATGTGTAACAATCACCATAATAATGATGGACATTAGTAGAAAAATAGCATAATTCAAATATTGACATGCATATAAACAAACTGCACTAGGAAGATGGAAATTACCACCACATCCAGAGTTCCAGGTTCAACATCAGGATAAGTTGCTTTCAAAGCCATAATGTCAGACCATTGAATTTCGATCTTATTTTTCAGACCGCCATCAAGAACTTCCCAAACAAGCTTATGCTTAGCGAAGTAACACTTAGCCACCAAGTCCCCTTCATATCTCGACTTATACTGCACAACAATAGAAAAACATCAAATTGTGTGCAGAACAGAAAAGAATGAAGCAATTACAAATTTGTCCAAAAGCATTTCAATTATACCTCCCAAGTCCCAATTCTCAAAATTGAGGCAGGAAAGTTTGAGGCCTTGAGCTTATCATTACTATTGGAGGCAGCAGCACCTTTTTGCTCTCTCTTAGAATTAGCTCCAGCCTTGGAATTATTTCCTTGAGAAAGCCTCATTTGGATCAAATCTAAAAGTGATGAACTCTTCCTCAGCCGCAAACCCAATGGACTGGGCTCATCAAGTGGATTATATTTCGAAGGTGGAACAGGAAAAGCATTACTTCCCAAATCATGCTGCTGCTGCTGCTGCGAAACAAGGAATTTACAAAATCAGCACAGAATAAGGAAAAATGAGAACCCAAATTTTCAGTCCCACAACCAAGACAGAAAATCGTACTAAAAGCTACCGAAGTGAAGTAAACGCTTCTCAACAAACTCTATATATCTATGATTTTGCACCCCCTGTGGCCCTGTCCCAAAATAGTGTTATGAACAAGTTATTCAACTACTTACGGGTTGTTTGAACAAATATATATATATATATATATATATATATATATATATAAAGAAAAATGTTAAAAATTACCGTGTATAATTTCCAAGATCTAAAAGTAGGAATCCACAAGGATTCAAGAATGTTTACTTCATTTATCAATTCCGGTAAAATTTCCAAGATCTATAATAATAACAAAAAGGCCTCAAAAATTTAAGTTGTCACATCTCCAACATCAATTAACAGTACAGGTACACAAACAAGGATAAACATAGAAAGAGATCGAACCGATAGAGACGAGGAGAGTTTAGATCGCTTGTGAAGAGGGCCGTGTTGATCTTCTAAGGGATCCTCCAGTTCCAGCTTAATAGGCGCCATTTTCCCCCTCTGCAGCTGCAATTCCGGCGAGACCTTACCGGTTTTCATCAACTGTACCATCAAACAGCTTCGGCTCTGAGTAAAGAGAGATGGAGTATTATTTTTCTATTTTCGCTAACAGACAATAAATAAATATGGGCTTTGGTTTAGGCACTGCGGACTGGTTAACAACAAATTTATAGATAAAAATATCGAGAGAATTACCCAAAACACAAATAATTATGGTAATAAATTTCCAATAGATAATAAACTCCTAACAATTAGACCGTAATTAATTATCAAATGTCTTAAATTAATTGCTCAATTTTAATTTTCTAAAATCAAATTAACCATTTTTAAAATTAATCTTTTTACTATTTTTACTAAAATATAGGTTAAGAGATTATAACCAAAAGAAAGTATATATAATTTATTACTAATTCCAATTTTTATGATTTTAGAAATATATTTATATATGCTTAATTATTAATTCTAAAATAGTGGTAATTTAATTTAAAAAGATCAAAACTCTTAATTATTAATTTTAATTAATTACATAATAACGAAAGATTCATTTACATAATAAAAACATTACCATAAAAGATTCACTTCCTAAAATAAAAATACTACCATAAAAGAACCATACATAACTAAAAATAAAATATTCGAACCCGAAGAAATTCGATCCCGAACTCACGAGGTGTCTTAAGTTATCCGTCATTCCTGCGTCCATCCATTAACTTATGGTATTTCCATCATTCTCATCATGTGTTATCCGATTTCAAAGTCAATCGATCCGACAAGGTTCGTCGAACTCTCATATCGTCCTGCATCAAAAATATATATTAATTGTAATTTAATTTCATCATGAATATATGTCATTTTTCTTAATTTGTTTATTATATAAATGTATTTCAAAATTTAATTACAATTCGAATGTATTTTCATTATTACAATTAAAATGTTATACTTAATAATATTTTTAAGTAATTAATAATGTTAACTATTTTACTACTAAAAATTAAATCAATTCAAATCATTTTAAATTTTTGAATTTAAAAAAATGATTCTCTTTTAGTAAATTAGTGAAATGGAAGGAATATTTACATAATATTCGGATCATTTATTTTACTAACTCTAATTTAAAATTAAGAAAACATTTTTTCTTTTAAATACGTAAAATTTAAATAGACATTTCTAACAAGTAACATAAAACTATGGGTCGTTAATTAGATTCTAAGTTGATTGGATACAGTCATTTGTTGCTGTTTATGTTTTAAGGAAATTTTGAGGATATATTTGGATTTTTTTATATATTAAAAGTCTTGGTTATAAAAAAAACACTAATTTTAGCTGAGCATTTATTTATGATATGCTCCCTACATTGTTAGTGAATAAAATTTTATAAGATTATTAATTATGTCGTGAATTTATCTTCATATTACTTTTCATTACACTAAGACTTTATATAATTTCATTATCATATTCCAAAATAACAGTATTTCATTATGTTCCAAAAGTGAGTTTCTTTGATTTTTAGTTTAGAAGAACATTACCTATTTTCCCTTTTGTATTATTTGCCTTTTAAGTGAGACAATATTTATCAAATTAATATTAAGTATAATATATTCATGTACAACTTTTTAAAGGAGAAAAGGCCAAAGTTGAATAAATTTACTTTTCATTTATATAATAATAAATTTATAATTAGACAAATTTATAAAGTAAGTGGTTGTTTGTTTACTTTTGGATGAATTCGATTCAATAAGTCATTTTGTGAGACCCAGGATTTTATCAATAAAGATTTAAATTTTGTTGAAATAATTTTTTTAATATTATGGTGTGAATTTAAGATAATATTATAGTTGTGGGTAGTATTTATAAATTTTGCAAAAGTATGCAAGTGGTTATATTATATTCGATTGGTTTAATATATTAGGTTTAGCGATGAATATTCGTCATAACTACCAATCATTGGTGGACCCTAACAATTAATTATCGGATTGAGAAAGCGACAAAAATATTTTATTGAAATAACTATGGAAGTTTTACCGTATTCTTGTTGAACTACTTCGGTAGTAAAAAATGCGATGTCATACGCGCTTGCGTAGTACAAGAAAGACACCTGGTATTGATTATCGATCTTATGTGAAGTCACTCATTTTGATTCCATTATCATCGATTAATAATATGAATTATTATAATGCGATAATGACGTTTTGTTTTATTCAGATTATTAACGTAATAAAATGAAACATCTTTTATATAAAATAGAATCTTTATTAAAGTTTATTCTATAAATAGAATATATTATATTTTATTATGCGTAGTTTTTTGCGTAGTGTTTTTGCGTAAGATTGCGTAGTGTTTTGATAAGAAAATGTTTTTATATAAATAGAATATATTATATTTTATTTAAAAGATTTTTCTTTAAATATGGATGAGTCGATTAAAGTAAATCAATCTGACTGCTTAATGGATTAATTC
Organism: Panax quinquefolius; assembly: GCA_020205615.1. NCBI lineage: Eukaryota > Viridiplantae > Streptophyta > Magnoliopsida > Apiales > Araliaceae > Panax > Panax quinquefolius. The sequence goes on from CM035169.1 coordinate 5,511,997, forward strand.
TTATACGCATTCCATTTTCCTATAAATAAAAGCTCATTCCTTCATTATTTTTTTACTTACGAATTCATTTCAAACTCTGTAGAGAGAAATTATAGAGAGAAAGTAGAGAGAAAATTATAGAAAGAAGAAGAGTATTCTACTACTTCACTACTTCTATATTCAGGTTCTTTTACTAGTAGGTGTTATTCTTTCTTCTTGAAGAGAACTTCATTATTCCATTCACTATTATTCTGCTTTGGAATAACTCGTAAAAGTGGCATACCCTATACATAACCTCGTATATACGCCAGATACCCTATACTGGTGAAATCCTTATGTTATTCCATCGCTTATTATTCTGCTGAATAACTCAGATACGCTGCTTATTTCCCTATACTTGGTGACATTCTTCTATTATTCTCATTGGAACATCCTCGTCATGTGTTTTACACCTACTTCGGTTCCGCTTTTTTATTATTCTCATTGGAACATCCATGCTCATATGTTTTACACCGACTGGTTCCGCCTTTTATCATTCTCATTGAATATCCTATCTCGTGTTTACACCGGATCCGGTTTCATCTTTATTATTCTCATTTGAACATCCCGCTTGGGTGTGATTTTCACCACCGACACCGTTATTATTATTCTCTGTTGGAATAACTTTTGGCGCTCTGCACCGCATTTGCGTGGTGATTTCTTTTGTTATTCCATTCTTTATTATACCCAAATGGTTAAAACTTTGACTTCTATACTCCATGAAATTAGTAGAATATCCTTAATATTTGCGTTTCATCCAAAGATCTTTTCATGGAAATATTCTTCCGATCATTCTTGAATTTTACTCTACGTAAACAATGATCATGTTGACAATCTGGGCGTTAATAATTCATGGATTAAATAATTCTTGAACTTGTTTTATTGAATTACTATGTCATCATCATCATCCTCATGTTATATTATGTTATCTTTGGTTTACGTGCATAGATGAACTCAAGTATGATTATGACCGTGGATCATTCGGTATAATCACGACTTGATATAAATGATGTGACAAAAGTCCTCGATGGCACACAGATGCAAATGATGGATAGTTTTGGTATGATTATGACCGAAGGTGATTCTAAGATAGTCGTGACCATTGATAATTTGATGAAAATCCTCGGCCGTGGTACATGAGGATGATTAGATGTGGTGGTTTATTTATTAAGTTCGAGTCTCAAATGATAAAAATTGATGAAAACCTTTTAAAACCTAAAAGATAGTAGACTTTATTCTCTACTGACTCTTTTTAATGGATTGCTTATTCCACTGCAGCTTAAACCGGTTGTCTATTGTATTTTATCGCTTTAACACCGTTGAAGGCTAATGATAATTTATTCTGCATTATCTTAGTCATAATATTTCTTCTTGGGCTAGTTGAGCTCACCTTTTCTTTCTTTCACCGTTTCTTCGTGAAATGAGAACATAAATGACGAAGCCTGGGGAACGTAAGTAATGGTCCGAGGATAAGATTAGTAGTCCTCACTATTACGTGAAATAGTGTGATAATAGTTGTAATGAGGACTCCTTTTGAGTTTGTATAATATCTAGTAGACAATATTTGTATTCAAACTCACGCTTTATGTCGATTGTATACTACGGCGCTTAGGTTAAGTAAGTTGTATTTGAATTTATGTACCATGTAAGTGGCGACCCAAGATGGGTGACGATACCTATTTTCGGGGCGCACAACAGTCGAGTAGCTTAGGATATGATCCTGGTGAGATATGAGATAAGAACTAGGAGGGAGAGACGGGAATTCCTTCACTAGTATGACCTACCTAAATTTATTTGGTATTTAATTGGTCGGTCAGAGTATAGGAATAATATGTGATATGTTAATTAACCCTTGTTTTGTGACAGTGTTTGAGAATGGCATTTGAAAATGCTGAGATAAGCAATGAAGCACATGAGAGTGTTGATTCAGTTCAAACAAAAGGTAACGACCAACAACACGATAATAATCATATTTGGTGGTGGCAACTTATCGTAACAATGATAACCATCGTGGAAATTATCATGCTAAGAATGGTAACCACTTGGTGGTAATCATGGCAAAGATAATAGAAGTGGAAATTTCAAGAAGAGAAGGTCATTTAGCTCGATTTTGTCGTATAGTGAAGTCAAGTCCAAATTTGGATAGTGGCACCAAAGGTCGCCTCGAATAAACCAAAGCCGTGTAGTTTAAGAGAGCGTTTTTTCTCGTGACGAGGAACCCGAATAAGATTATCACGGGTAAGTAATCATAAGCTCTTGCAAGTCTATACCGTGTTAGATACCGCCTCTACCCACTCTTTTATTTCACCTAGTTATGCTTCAACGCTTAAATTTGACTCGAGAATTTAGACTTTGACTTATTAGTTGAAACTTCGTTAGTAGGAGCCTTCGTTATCGCTTACTATTTTTAAATCTTGTTTGATTCAAATAAACACTTTCACGTTACATGTCGATCTTATCTTTTGAAAATACTTGCCTTTGATGTGATTTTAGGAATCAATTGGTTAACTACTCATCATGCTTTTCGTAAGGTTGTTAGCTTTTATATTCATAACCAACTCATTATACTGAATTCAAAGTAACCAAACCCTAAAGTTAATCACCGTTATATCAAGCCATAAGTAAAGAGCCTCGATCCTTTCATTGTTAACTTCCTTGTGTGGAATGCACCGCCGGACTTTCAGTAGGCGACATCGTGAATGAAGATGGCAAGTTTATAGGTATCATTGTGAGGTCTTATCTAGGTTAAGGGATAGAAGTCACAGGTTGGTATTAATGTGACGTCTTATCCAAGTCTTGGACGAGAGTAATAGCTTTGAATGATATTTCTATCATTAATAAATTTCTTGGCGTATTCTTGAAGACTTCCTAGCCTACCCTAGAACGTGAAATTGAATTTTGTATTGACCCCAAAGATCTGAAACCAATTTCTTAAACCCTCAAATATTTCTTCAACTAAAATGAACAGTTTACGTGGTTTATGATGAAAGTCATAATAAAAGCATAGAAATGATGAAAATCATGGGTATATGAAGTATTAGTAAGTTTTAAGATGAGTTATGTTGGTTAGTATGTGAAAACATGAAAGTTTCTTAGAAATCACAAAGAGTTGAAAATCAGATTTTGGTGAAAAACGTAACATGAAATTCAATTGACCATATCTCCTATTATATTTTGAATTTTTGAGTATAGTCAAGTCCTAGAGTTAGTTCTATGAGTTACCTAACTAATCCAAGTGGAATTACTGGAAAAGGTGTTGTAGATTTTTGTGTGGACTGATTTTAGCAAGGGAGGCCAAAGCTGTAAATTTCAAAAATGCTACTGCCCAGAAACTTTAAGGGACTGTTTCGGCCACTTAAATTATGAGAAAAATTCTGGCCTTTTGGAACATGAAGGTATATGGTATAAAGTACCTCCTGTCCAAAAATGAGCTCATTCTGACTTAAAATGAGCAAGTTATGACTATTTCAATATTTAGGTTTTTTCGACGAAAAACGCTATAACCGGAGTTCTATAACTCCGATGACCATGAAATTTAAACTGGAAGCTCACGTTAACATGTGTAAGGTCCTGCCAAGATTTGAGAATTTTTGGAGTTAAACTTGAGGTAGCTAATTTCTTAAGGAATTAAGTGGAAATTGATTTTTAAAAAATAGTAAATGAATTTTAAAAATTCCGAGAAAAATATATTTTCATTATGGGACTATATTATGCTAAATCCCAGAAAAAAAATATTTTTGGGGCTGATTTGGTATTTTCATGAAAATAGTTTAGTTACTTAACATATGAGTTAAATATGTTATGTGAAGTAATGAAAGTTGAAAATAGGATTTTATGGCTGTAGAATCCTATATAGTAGTATATGCATATTTTTTGATGAGGATTTGATAATTGGTGATGATATCTTATGAGTATGACATTTTTGAATGATTAAATGCATTATATGGTAAAGCGTAAACAATTGAGATAAATTGTTTATAAATTTAAGAAGTGATTAAAATATTGGTATAATATTAATGATATTAGATTATGAGATTATTAAGTGATTGATAACATGGGGATATTCTTGAATCTCGGATAAATTATATTATAAATGTTTAATATTTATCCTTTATCTTATTTGATTGATTCTTTATATCATTATCCTTATGTTTATATTTTTTAAAAAGTCATCTGTGGCCTGTAGAAAGCATAGATGGACTTGGTATGATTATGACCGAGTGGATTGTTCTAATTATAATCATAACCGTAATTGAAAACACAATTATCTTTGGTAGTAGTGCATGGATAATTTGTGGTCGCGATACTTAATGAATATCCTTGGCACAGAGTGCGGGGATGATTCGACGATGTGGATTAATTATTGAGTTGAGTCTCAAAGAATGAAATATTAATTCATGGATGTGTTCAAAGTCATCTCGTGGCTTACGTACATGGGATGGACTTGGTATGATTATGACTGAGGATCATTCGGTATAATCATAACTGTAATTGAAAACACAATTATCTTTGGTAGTAGTAGTATGGATAATTTGTGGTCGTGATACTAATGAATATCCTCGGCTTTTGTAGTGCGGGGATGATTCGATGATATGGATTAATTATTGAAATTTGAGTCTCAAGAATGAAATATTAATTCATTGATGTGGTAAAAGTCATCTTTGGTCAGTAGTGCATTGATAGACTTGGTATGATTATGACCACGGATTATTCGGTATAATCACGATCAGTAATTGAAAACACGAATATCCTTAGCCAAGAAGTGTATGGATAATTCATGGTCAGGATACTATTAAGTTTGAGTCTCAAAGATTATTGGTTTTACAGCTTGTATATCTTTGGCCAGTGGTAGCAAAGATGAATTGTTAATGAATATCTTTGGCGGATCAAGAAGATGAATTTAATATTTTAACGATAAAGGTATTCAAGGTACCTCACCTCTTTATCATACCAGTGCGATCGCACTTCCTAATTTCGAGGGCTAAATTCCATAAGGAGGGAGATTGTGAGACCCCGATTTTATCAATAAAGATTTAAATTTTGTTGAAATAATTTTTTTAATATTATGGTGTGAATTTAAGATAATATTATAGTTGTGGGTAGTATTTATAAATTTTGCAAAGTATGCACAGTGGTTATATTATATTCGATTGGTCGGGGAATATTCGGTTTAGCAGGGAATATTCGCATAACTACTAATCATCATTGGTGGACCCCACAATGTAATTATTATTTGATTGAGAAAGCGATAAAAATATTTTATTGAAATAATCTATGAAGTTTTACCGTGGTTACTTGTTGAACTACTTTCAGTAGTAAAAGTACAAGATGTAATGTATGGTTGCATAAGAAATGCATTACCGATTGATTATTGATGCTTATGTGAAAGTCACTCATTTGATTCCATTATCACGATTAATAATATGAATTATTATAATGATAATGACGTTTTTGTTTTATTCGTATTATTAACGTAATAAAATGTAAACATCTTTTATATAAAATAGAATACTTTATTAAAGTTATTCTATAAATAGAATATATTATATTTTATTATGCATAGTTTTGCATAGTGTTTTGCATAGTATTGCATAGTGTTTGCATAGTAAAATGTTTTTATATAAATAGAATATATTATATTTTATTTAAAAGATTTTTCTTTAAATATGGACCGTCCGATTAAAGTAAATCAATCTGACCGCTTAAATGGATTAGTTACTATGCATTCCATTTTCCTATAAATAGAAGCTCATTCCTTCATTATTTTCTTACGAATTCATTGAAACTCTGTAGAGAGAAAATTATAGAGAGGCTTTATAGAGAAAAATTATGAAAGAAGAAGAGATTATTACTACTTCGACGCCCCCAAAATAGGTATACATCACCCATTCCGAGTTGTCAATACATGTACGTAAACAACTACAACTTTATTATTACAACAATAAAAACTGTGAGTTTAAATACAAATATTTATACTCAAATAAATCCTCATCACATTTATTGATACATTATTTTACAAAATGGTGAGGACTACTAAACAATCCTTTCTAAAACCTTCATTCCATACCCACTCTGCATCTTCGCTATATTCTCGCCTCCCGAGAAGAATGGAACAAAAGGAAAAGGTGAGCTCAACTAGCTCAAGAAAGAATATTATGACTAAGATAATATACAACAAATTATCGTTAGTCTTCAACGAGGAAAAATTTAATAGAATACAATGATAACAAGTTTCGGATCAATATTCGCGAATGAAATAATAATTCATAAGAGTTACGTAGAGAATGAAATCTACTATAATCTATGAATTTAACGAATCCATCATCAATATTTTATCCTCGTAACATCAATCAATATTCATCTCAAATCAAACATTCATCTTTGCACTACTGTGCCAAAGATATTCATCATCGGTCGTATGTTCATCTCAACACTGCTTCATCTTTGCACTACAGCCAAAGATATTCATCATTAGTCATGTTCATTTAAACACTGCTCATCTTTGCACTACAGTGCCAAAGATATTCTTCAAATCATTCATCTTTGCACTACGTGCCAAAGATATTCAATAATATCATCATTTAAGACCGAGGATGATGAAAAATATTTTAAAAGAACGAATCCAAAAAAACAAAATGACAAGGATTAAGGATTAAGGATTCGTACTTGGTTTTATCCACGTCCAAAATACCTCAAAAATAATCATAGTGGTGTAAAATTCAAGAATGATCAAAACATGGATACAATCAAAGCTAGTATCCGTAATAGATGTTTTTGACGAAAAAGAATAAATTTTATTTTTCGATGAATAGTGCCGATATCGTGAATAGTGTCAGATATCGTGAATAAAGGCCGTATACGTGAATAGTAACTCTCACACACAAAAGATAGAAATTCCACAAAAAAACATTTTCACGCTTCACTGAATAGTACTCGTGAATAAGAACTCGTGAATAAGAACTCATGAATAGTAACTCGTGAATAAGTAACTCGTGAATAAGAACCCGGCATACATGAAAAAGTTCCAAATTTGATAAAACTTCAGATCAACATTTCAAAGATAATGATATTGAAGAAATAATATCATTACGAAAAAAATAATATCCCTTACCTCAAAGAATCAAGATTTAAGGAAAGGCTCAAGTGATCTTGAATGAAACTTGTAGATTGAACAAAGAACTCTCAAAGTATCTAAATACTCACAAAATACGCTCAACAATATAGAGAGAGAAAGAGAAAAACTTTGTTTCGGTGTGATTTTCAATTCTAACTTAAATTTCTCTATTTATAGAAAATGTTAGCCATTACAAGCAGAGACTTGACTGCACACGATGGCTTTACTCGCTACTATTGCCATCCACCATATTTGAAATAAAATTCAGCACATTTCTTCACCAACCACAAGTGGGGCCCACTCAATTCTAGAATTTTCCACCAAAATCAATTATAAACCTAATTTTCGAATCCGACACCTCTTAAAATTCACAACAAATCATTCGTGCATTTTTAATTCGGTTCAAAATTTATGGACATATACTCAACTTATGTATGTATAACATACCCAAAAATTACCACAATCCAACGGTTTGGATTAAAAATTATAACCCCGCAATATATCTCAAAACCCCCGATTTAATTTTTAATACCTCCAATCTGGTAAAATACCGATAAAACACCTCAACAATAATTTCTTCATTTATAACCACATAAATAAATCCATCATTTATATCCACATAAAATAAATATTTCTTTATCATATGAATCAATAATTAATTATTCACAAATAATATTACGAAATCACAATTATGACAACCAGTAGTTCCTGTGAAAGAGGGCTTTCCGATAAGGATTTCTCCTCATCTTGCGCGCAATTAGGTGACCAAACCTCTCCTTGATGTAACTTTCTAGACATTGCCAATAATGCTATCTAATAATATTATTCAAATAATATGAATTATTGATCCGATAATGGAGATAATATCGCAGTTGACAATTATTGAACAACAATAATATAAAAATATCAACGCAAAGAATTATTGAATCAATAAAATAAAATATTGAGCAAGAATTCACTGTGAAAATTATTGAGTAGTGCCTTCTACGTAAGGATCAATAATTCAACAATACTGCAAATACCGTGTCATCTTTGTAACCACGCCAGACATCAGATTTTAACCACCGGGTATTCCAATGATCTTAATCGTGAATAACTACGCCGTTATTTTTAACCAACTTATATTTGTCGCTTTCTTCATCCAATCGCTTTCCGTTATGGGGCCCACATGGCGGTCATACTTGTCATTGCATTTAATATTCCCAAGACAATGACGTAATATTCCACGACCAAACGAATATTCCCCGACAACAATGAATATTTTATAACCACTTGCTTATTTTGAAATATTTGCGTATTTAACCCTTAACTATCCACATTAATCAAATCAACCTTACTATTTCAAAATAACAAATAAAGGAAATTCCTTTTATTTAAAAAAATTTCGGGTCTTACAACCTCCCTTCTTATGAAATTTCGTCCTCGAAATCGACGTGACGTATTCTGGTGTTTCAAAAGGTGAGGATACCTCGCTTTCATTTCCGCTTCCAATTCCCGTGTCATTTCCTCTATAGCATGATTCCTCCACAAAACTTTAACTTGTGGTATGACCTTTCATAGGTAGGACATGCTCCTTCCTATCCAAGATCTTGATAGTACCTCCTCATACGTTAAGTCTCTTGCTATCTCGTCCTGGTTCTAACTCAATAACGTGGTTCGGGTCTTTCACATATTTACGAAAGTATGAGGATATGTGAAACACATTATGAACACGAGACATACTCGGAGGTAACGCAAGTCTATAGGCTACATTTCCTACTTTCGGTCAAGAATTTGAAATGGACCAATAAATCGTGGATCGAGCTTTCCTCTCTTCCCAAATCTTGTAACTCCCTTCCATGGAGCAACTCGCAACAATACATGATCCCCTACATTAAATTCCACGTCCTTTCGATGAAGATCCGCATATACTCTTTTGTCGATCTTGAGCCGCTTTGTATACGTTATCAATCATTTGGATCTTTTCGGTAGTCATATCGTATTAACTTCGGGTCCCAACAATGTTGCTTCACCCACTTCATCCCAACATATTGGAGAACGACATTTTCGTCCATATAATGCTTCAATGGAGCCACACCTATACTTGCTCGATAACTGTTGTTGTAGGAGAATTCCACCAATGGTAAATACTTATCCCAACCGCCTTGAAGTCTGTGGACACAGAGTCTTAATAAATCTTCAAGAGTTTGAATAGTCCTCTCTCGATTGTCCGTCCGTTTGGGGATGGTATGCTAACTAAATCGCAAATCTGCGCTCCCGTAGCTTTTTGCAAGCTAACCCAAAATCTTGAAGTGAATCTTGGGTCACGATCCAAAACTATGGATACAGGGCGTGCCATACTGACCTCACAATCTCATTTACGTATATACTAAAGCAAGACGTTCAAGGAATAAGTCTCCGTATCGGCAAGAAATGAGCGGACTTGGTTAATCTATCAACAATAACCCAAATAAAGATTGATGCCTTGAGAAACCGTAGGAAGACCCGTAATTAAATCCATGGTAATGTGTTCCCACTTCCATTCCTAATCTCAAGTGGTTGCAACGGACCCTTAGGTACTAGATGCTTTGCCTTTACACGCCGACAAGTTAAACACATTGAGATAAACTTTGCAATCACTCTCTTCATATTGTTCCACCAAAATGTATGTCAAGATCACGATACATTTTAGTACTTCCGTGATGGATTGCAAATGGTGTATTGTGTGCCTCCATCATAATTTTGTACTTCAAATCGTAGTCGTTAGGAACACAAAGTCTAGAGTGGACTCAAGTATTCCTTTTCATCAATTCTCGCTTTAGGAATAGCTCCTTCTTGTACTTTCTTCTTCATACGCATCGCCCCGGATTGTGGGCTTGAGCAACCTTAACTTTTTCCATTAAAGTTGGCTCTATGCATATACTTGACATCATCGCACTCGTTCCGCATATATGATCTTCTACTCAACGCATAATTACCACGTTCGCTTTTCCGGGATGGCATGGTCGTAACACGTGTCTTTGAAATGAGTCTCCTCTCGAAGTTCTTCGAAGCTCTTCCCACAATCCTTGCTCCATTCGAATTTTGTATCTCTACGAGTCACCATTGCGTTAATGGAATAGCGATTCGAGAATATCCTTCAACGAATCTCCGATAATAACCAACTAAGCTTGTAAAGCTACGTGTTTAGATTCGACTTAGGTTGCTCTCAACCGTGACTCATATCCCAATCTTGGATAAGACGTCACAATGACACCTATCGCTTTACTATCGCATCGAATATGACGTCCCCTACAGAGAGTGCGGCTTAGGTGAATTCCACAAAGGAAGTCACAAGATAAAGGCTCGGTACCAAATTCTATAGTTGAATTTTAACTCCCGAAGTTCAATAGAGCCATTCGATATGGGATTTTAGAAATGAGTTTTGTACTGGGTTCAAAGTCGATACAATATTTAATATCGTGTTTTGAAAGTAAACCAAGAAATACGTCGAAAAAATCAATAACAACAGGAATATTATTCAAATCGACGCGTCTTTATTCAAATCCATAACATGGACTAAGAAAACTTGACATCCGTAATAAACGAATGACTTCAGGCTTGATATGAAAATGTTTGACTACAATGGTTTGATTGCTTGAATTCAATAACAAAGTTGCTTAGGAATATGAAAACTAACAACCTTACAAAAGCAATCCATTTGGCATGATGAGTAGTTAAACCTTAAAATCACATCAAAAGCAAATATCTCTATAGAAATAAGGTTAACGGGTAATGTGATAGTGCCAACTTGAATCAAGCAAGATTTTTAAACAACGGATGTAATGAAAGTTCCTCCTAATGGAGTCTCCACAGATAGGTCAAAGTTTAATTTCTCCGTAGTCAAGTTCAAACGTTGGCGCAAAGTAAGAGAGATAAAAGAATGGGTAGAACCAATATCTAGTAAGGTATATACTTCGCAAGAATTTATAATTAACTAACCTGTCTAACTTCGTCGGGTTCCTCGCATTTCGATGTCACGACAAACGCTTCTTCCGGTCATCGTTAAATCTTCTCTTTTAGATTGACATCTCTTTCCATAATATCAACGCTGTCGTCGTCGCTTTTTACCCATGCATCACTCATTCTCACTCGTTCGGTTTATTTCTTCTTTCAAATTTCGATTCCACTTTATCATCTTATATTCGCCAAAGAGTGCTTCGTTCAAGCATCACATATCGGGTAACCTGAAGCTTGAATCGTTCCATCCTTTTGCTCCACGATTTTCGCAATTCTTCACCGCTTCTTCTAACTCATGAATACGATTTTGCAATTCTACATTTTGATCATAAAATACCTCTAATAAACTCTCTTCAATACCTCTTCTTCCTCTTCTTCCTCACTCTCGGTTGTTACCTCTGCGACTATCTCTAAGTGCAACTATCAATTCTTCACTCACCACATGGATATCTCTAATTCCTTCTTCTTCACCGACATCACATTATCCTCGGTTGGCGATTAGAGGTGTCTCCACGATCTCATTCACTCCATTGTTAACGCTTCTCGCTTTCCATTCTTAAAAACTATCATAAAACAAGGGTTAATTAAATAAATTAACAAATCACACAATACCTCTATATTATGACCAACCAACAAATAAGCTTAGGTAGGACACACTAGCGAAGGTTTTACTCGCTCTCCTCCTAGTTCTATTCCCCGATCTCCGCCAGGAGATCATATCCCTAAGCTCGATACCAACCGTGGCGCCCCCAAAATAGGTATACATCACCCATTCTGAGTTGTCAATACATGGTATGTAAAAACAACTACAACTTTATTATTACAACAAGAAACTGTGAGTTTAAATACAAATATTTATACTCAAATAAATCCTCATCACATTTATTGATACATTATTTTACAAAAATGGTGAGGACTACTAAACAATCCTTTCTAAAACCTTCATTCCATACCCAGACTTGTACTTTCGCTTATATTCTCGCCTCCACGAGAAGAATGGAACAAAAAGGAAAAGGGTGAGCTCAACTAGCTCAAGAAGAATATTATGACTAAGATAATATACAACAAATTATCGTTAGTCTTCAACAGGAAAAATTTAATAATAATACAATAGACAACAAGTTTCGAGATCAATATTCGCATTGAAATAATAATTCATAGAAGAGTTACGTAGAGAATGAAATCTACTATAATCTATGAATTTAACAAATTCATCATCATATTTTATCCTCGTAACATCAATCAATATTCATCTCAAATCAAACATTCATCTTTGCACTACTGTGCCAAAGATATTCATCGATCATTATGTTCATCTCAACACTGCTCATCTTTGCACTCTGTGCCAAAGATATTCATCGATTAATCATGTTCATTTAAACACTGCTCATCTTTGCACTACGAGCCAAAGATATTCTTCAGAAATCATTCATCTTTTGCACTACGGGCCAAAGATATTCAATAATATCATCATTTAAGACCGAGGATGATGAAAATATTTTAAAGAATCGAATCCAATTGAAACAAAATGACAAGGATTAAGGATTAAGGATTCGTACTTGGTTTTATCCACGTCCAAAAATACCTCAAAAATAATCATAGTGGTGTAAAATTCAAGAATGATCAAAACATGGATACAATCAAAGCTAGTATCCAGAATAGATGTTTTGGACGAAAAGAAGAAATTTTATTTTTCGATGAATAGTGCCGATATCGTGAATAGTCTTCAGATATCGTGAATAAAGGCCAGATATCGTGAATAAGAATCTCAGACACCAAAAGATAGAAATTCCACAAAAAACATTTTCACGCTTACATGAATAAGACTCGTGAATAAGAACTCGTGAATAATAACTCATGAATAATAACTCGTGAATAGTAACTCGTGAATAAATAACCCCGACATGAAAAAGTTCCAAATTTGATAAAACTTCAGATCAACATTTCAAAGATAATGATATTGAAGAAATAATATCATTACGAAAAAAATAATATCCCTTACCTCAAAGAATCAAGATTTGGAAGGAAAGGCTCAAGTGATCTTTGAATGAAACTTGTACTTGAATAAAGAACTCTCAAAGTATCTAAATACTCACAAAATACGCCAACAATATAGAGAGAGAAGAGAGAAAACTTGTTTACGGTGTGATTTTCAATTCTAACTTAGCCTCTCTGTTTATAGGAAAATGTTAGCCAAGAAAGCGGACTTGACCTGCTACCTGATGGCTTTACCTGCTACTATTGCCACCCACCACATTTGAAATAAAATTCAGCACATTTCTTCACCAACCACAAGTGGGGCCCACTCAATTCTAGAATTTTCCACCAAAATCAATTATAAACCTAATTTTCGAATCCGACACCTCTTAAAATTCACAACAAATCATTCGTGCATTTTTAACGGTTCAAAATTTGTGGACATATACTCAACTTATGTATGTATAACATACCCAAAAATTACCACAATCCAACGGTCGGATTAAAAATTATAACCCCCGCAATATATCTCAAAACCCCTGATTTAATTTTTAATACCTCCAATCTGGTAAAATACTGATAAAACACCTCAACAATAATTTCTTCATTTATAACCACATAAATAAATCCATCATTTATATCCACATAAAATAAATATTTCTTTATCATATGAATCAATAATTAATTATTCACAAATAATATTACAGAATCACAATTATGACAACCAGCCGCTTCCTGAGAAAGAGGGGCTTTCCGATATAGGATTTCTCTCATTCTTGGCGCGCAATTAGGTGACCAAACCTCTCCTCGATGTAACTTTCTAGACATTGCCAATAATGCTATCTAATAATATTATTCAAATAATATGAATTATTGATCCGATAATGGAGATAATGTGCGTTGGACAATTATTGAACAACAATAATATAAAATATCAACGCAAAGAATTATCAATCAATAAAATAAAATATTGAATAAGAATTCATGTGAAAATTATTGAGTAGTGCCTTCTTACGTAAGGATCAATAATTCAACAATATCATGCAATACTGGTAATCTTCTTGCGTGCGAACCACGCCAGACATCGTATTTTAACCACCGGTATTCCAACAATCTTAATTCTTGTAATAACCACGCCAGTTATTTTTAACCAACTTATATTTGTCGCTTTTCTTCATCCAATCGCTTTTTAGTTATGGGGCCCACACATGGTCAAGGCCTGGGTGCATTTAATATTCCCCGACGATCACGTAATATTCCACGACCAAACGAATATTCCCCGGACAACAATGAATATTTTATAACCACTCATTTATTTTGAAATATTTGCGTATTTAACCCTTAACTATCCACATTAATCAAATCAACCCTTACTATTTCAAAATAACAAATAAAGGAAATTCCTTTTATTTAAAAAATTTTCGGGTCTTACAACTTCACTACTTCTATATTCATTTTTTTTACTTGTAGTGGGGTGTTATTCTTTCTTCAAGAGAACTTCATTATTCCATTCACTATTATTCTCATTGGAATAACTCGTAAAAGTGGCATACCCTATACATAACCTCGATACGCCAGATACCCTATACTTGGTGAAATCCTTATGTTATTCCATTGCTTATTATTCATTGGAATAACTTTTGATACGCTGTTTACCCTATACTTGGTGACATTCTTCTATTATTCTCATTGGAACATCCTCGTCTGCATGTGTTTTACATCTGGACTGGGTTCCGCTTTTTATTATTCTCATTGGAACATCCTGTGTATGTGTTTTACACCTTGACCGGTTCCGCTCTTTATCATTTTGTTGGAATATCCTATCATCGCAGTGTTTTACACCGGATCCGATTTCATCTTTATTATTCTGTTGGAACATCCCGCTTGCGTGAATTTCACCCGACCGGTTCCGTTATTATTATTCTCATTGAATAACCTCATATACATCTAAGTCCGCATGTACGGTGATTTCTTTTGTTATTCCATTCTTTATTATACCCAAATTGGTTAAAACTTTGACTTATACTCCATGAAATTAGTAGAATATCCTCGATATTTCGTTTCATCCAAAGATCTTTTCATGGAAATATTCTTCCGATCATTCTTGAATTTTACTCTCACGAAACAAAAGATCATGTTGATAATCCGGACGTTAATAATTCATGGATTAAATAATTCTTGAACTTGTTTTATTGAATTACTATGTCATTGTCATCATCCTCATGTTATATTATGTTATCTTTGGTTTACGTGCATAGATGAACTCGGATGATTATGACCGCAGGATCATTCTAGATAATCACGACTTGATATAAATGATGTGACAAAAAGTCCTCGATTGGCTGTCAGAATGCGATGATGGATAGTTTTTGGTATGATTATGACCGGGGTGATTCTAGTATAGTCACGACCATTGATAATTTGATGAAAATCCTCGACCGTAGATGCGGGGATGATTAGATGTGGTGGTTTATTTATTGTTAAAGTCTCAAATGATAAAAATTGATGAAAACCTTTAAACCTAAAAGATAGTAGACTTTATTCTCTACTTCTTGACTTTTTTAATGGATTGCTTATTCCATCAAGCAGCTTAAACTAGTTGTCTATTGTATTTTATCGGTTTAACACCGTTGAAGGCTAATGATAATTTATTTTGCATTATCTTAGTCATAATATTTCTTCTTTGGCTGAAAGCTTTCACCTTTTCTTTCACCGTTCTCTTCGAAAATGAGAACATAAATTTGAGACGAGTCGAGAACGTAAGTAATGGTCCGAGGATAAGCATTAGTAGTCCTCACTATTCGTGAAATAGTGTGATAATAGTTGTAATGAGGACTCCTTTTGAGTTTTGTATAATATCTAAGAGATAATATTTGTATTATTCAAACTCACGCTTTATGTCGTATTATACCTACGCTTAGGTTAAGAAGTTGTATTTGAATTTATGTACCATGTAAGTGGCGACCCAAGATGGGTGACGTATACCTAATTTTGGGGGCGTCACATCATTTATATAATTTGTTTTTAAATTTAGATGTGTCTAAATGATTTGTGTAAATAATTATGGCTGAATCAAATAAGTAGTGTTGAATAATATTTTTTTTAACTTACATATCCTTGTCGTCAATTAAAAATTACATTCCATCTTTTGTCATTGTAAACAAATTTTGTTATTTAAAATTTTATTTATTTATTTTTTAAATAAATTGGTCAATAACTACGTTAATGAATATTGTTGTAGTACTTTATTTTGATTTTCTATATTCATAGAATGTTATTAATATTTTTAATGTTTTATTATTAAAATTATATTACTAATAATATATTCTATGAAAAATTGCTCAAAATTTATATTTAATAATATTGTCTATTTATAATTTCATATAAATTTATTCAAAAGTTAAAATGGGAAAGTAAGCATATTCAGAAAAGAGGTGCGAACCGTGTGATGTGGTGGTGAATTTTCATGTGTAGCACGTGAGCGTTTTGGATAAACTGTGGGCCAGTATAGAGAAGTTTCGTGGTGTTACGTCTTCCTTCTTTTCTTTATGGATTTGGATTTGTTTATCGGACACGTGGTAGAATCAGCTTCGGTATTTGACACGTAAGATACTGAGCGGATACCTCGAGTGGAGAATGTTTGCCGCATTTGTGGCGGCTAATCTATTGTCCTTCCGATTTAGGGAGAAAAAACACGCGTGCCTTCATACTATTATTACGGCGTTTACGTCACGCGCTGTTCATTTTGTGCTCTTCGTTTGACACGGTGAGTGTTGTTTGTAAAATTTATAAATGTATTTTTACTTATTTATCGTTAAAAAATTATTAATTAGTTAGTAGTAGTACATTTTATGATAATAAAATTTAAAATTTACATCAATCAAAATAAACTCTTGTTGTGGAATAAATAAATGAGTTAAAATTTGATAAATAACAAAGTTTCTCATTTAAGTATTTCTCAAAAATTAGTCAAATAATAATATCCCTGATTAGTTTGGTGATTACAATTTCATACAAATAAATATTTAAGCAATTATTACTGTTAACTGAAACAAATTCTGGCCCAAACCAAGGAAGCCTCAAGCCTGGTCCCCAACAGCAAACTGATTGACGCATACCGTAGAAATCTGGATGTGGCCCATAACTGGCCTACATGAGAGCTGGATTGTCTGGCAGGCCAGCTATCCAGGCCTAACATCTGACCCAGCACTTGGATTCATACTATTATATGTGAAGAAAACATACTAGTTTTATTTGTGATGTTAAGATGATATATAGAATAGAAGCATAAGATCATTAATGATTTTTTAAAATAATTTAAGATATTTTTAAATTTATAAATGACATGAATTCTTTTAATTTTAATCAATATAATTACGGATACAATAAATTATTACGCATTATAATATTTATTCTTTTCATAATTGTTAAGAAATCACCCCACTTTCAAAATTAATAAAGATGTTATAATTATTTTAGCTTAAGCATTCAGTCATGGTTACTGTCTCTCCATTTCTCTTCCCCAAGAATCTCTTCTGTTTTTCTTTCCTCCTACTATCCTAGTCCTAGGCTCCTCTCCTTCCTTGTATATGTCTGGCTGCTAAACATTCCTTTATCTTTCCTTTCTCTCTGCAAAATCATATCTTTTCCTCAACAACAATGTCTCTAGTTATTATATTCCCAATATTCATCATCATTCTCTCCTTTCTTCTACTTTTAGTGAACGGTACTACCACCACCACCACCACCGCTGATGGGGTTAATTATGGAGACAAAGATATCCTCCGGCCGTTGAACAATCTCCACAGCAGCAGCAGCAGAAACACCTCTACTAATTCCTTATCTCAAAAATCAAGTGAGTGCTAAAGAAGAAAAAGATTTCAAGTTTTTAATTATAATCTATTAATCTGTTAGGTACGTAGTAGTACCTAATGACATGCATTATCTTTACTCTGCTTTATTAATTGTCCTCCCTTTCTCATATGGAATAAGTCATGTAATCTTTAGTAACTACCATTAATTTTTTTTATTTTTTTTTAAATAAAGTGTTAGGTTGTGAGGCTTGAACACAAGATTTGTAAGTAAATAAATAAGAGTTCAAACCAACTGACCTACAACAACTATTTGTTTTTAATGTAATCTTCAATATATTTTAACTATAATTGAAAATTATAATTAAGATATGTAGTTAATGTAATTTAAACAACAAATTCAAATCCAAATTATCATCATAAATAATGTAGATAATTAATTAATAATACTAATTTACTCGTAACGGTGGAATGTCTCCACTCCACAATGATATATATTTGAATCTTGATGAAATAATTACAGTTACGATATTACATTTCTGAAAATTGAATAACTACATATGCTATTGACCCAATGTGTAACTACTGCTGATATCCCGCATCACTGGAGGCGTATAGGCTTCTTGGATCAAAATGTTACTACTGGGCAATGCAACTACCTGCTGGTGTAAATATCGGAAAATAATAAATGAAAAGAAGAAATCACTAGTTAATTGATGTAATTAATTTCTCTCGTACCGTAATTTATAATACTATTAAAATTTTAATTAATTGAGATATGTAGTTAATGTATGTACTTAATTAATCGTGTTTGTTTGTATTATTGTTTATTATTAATTATTTTATTATTTTTAATATTTATTATTATTATTATTTATGGTGTAACAAAGAGTTTACAAAAAAATAAAAATTAATGGTCAAGCTCATGACCTCTATTTGCCTTCTTCATGGCACTTGCTAGCCATTTCAAATCACCAAAACCCGCCTTTTTTTCTTGGCCTTTCTACGACCTACGGCCAAATTGCCAGATGCTGTGTCTAGCAAACAAATATAGTGTAATAAAGTGAGTAGCTACATACTTTCTACCGAGATGACCGGGAGTGGGGAGAGGTGTCGAGAGATAGTGGGTGGCGCGATGGCCGATGCAGGGACGATATGGGGCATCATCATCTGAAAGGTAAGTAACAAAACATTACAACATTTAATCACATTATTATTATCTCTCAAGACTGTATATTATTTTCTCCATTGTTAACCTCATGATCGCCGATCATCGACTTTCACGCCGGAGTTATCCCCCGACGGTCAAGCCGTCAAGCTTTTGGTGTTGATTTGTTGAACTGTACAGGATATCGGACACGTCTTGGTGATTGAGACGTGAGAAAAGATCTTAGCGTTAACAATGATAAAAGCTGCTAGCTTTAAATTAACATATGGTCTTAAAGAAACTAAACTTCCATTAATTGTTTTACGTACAGCTATATGCATGCATAAAATTTATACTGTATTTGAGACTTATGATTAATGATAATAGTGTTAATTAGTACCATAGTAACATATAGTATGAATTAGACTCTCGTTAGCTTGGATTTCAGGGACACAGAATGGTGCGACTATACTAGAAATACAGCACACAAATTATTCTCAAAACCTATTCATGACCGGAACCAAAGGCTTCAGAACCGCCTGATCTATGACGATATTCGAGTTCGGTCCTTTCAGTCTCGAATTAGAAACATGGCTCCTGGCCAAACACAAGCTCAAATCCCCATCACTTCTGGTGTCAAACTTCAGACTCTAAACTATGTTGAATTGGGTGGTCGAAACATGACAATGATTGTGGATACAGGGAGTGATCACCTCACATGGGTTCAGTGTCAGCCTTGCAAATCATGTTACAATCAACGCGAACCCCTCTTCAAACCCTCCATATCCCCATCATATCAATCAGTTCCTTGTGATTCCTCAAGTTGTGATTCTCTGCAATTCGCCACGGGGAATTTAGGAGTATGTGGAACCAATCGACCAACCTGTAACTATGTTGTCCAGGGGATCTTTTATTTTGTGAAGGCGGATGCATCTCAAGTCTGTTTGGCTCTCGCGAGCCTCTCATTTGAGGACGAGGTTGGGATTATTGGGAATTACCAGCAAAGGAATACTAGGGTTATATACGATACCATGAAGTCTAAGTTGGGTTTTGCAAAAGAAATCTGCAGTTTCACATAGGAAGTGAAACAGAGGGGGTGAATTGTTTTAATACATTCCGTCTGACAAAATTTACTGAGACTCCTTGGCAGAGGGATCTTCCTTATAAGAAGAGTATATCTTTAAGGAAACATCATTTTGTGTTCCCCAGATTCTTTGAAGTGAACAAAGTTATACTAACGAAGCCATTTGTAACTCAGATATAAATGACAAAAGATAATGGATTTGCTCAACTTGATGAGCAGTTATGCTAAATTATACATCTTGGAATTATATGCAACTTTGCACTAAAAAGAGAATATGTAAGAATTTGCAGACCTGAAACACACATACCGAGTATACAGCACACCCACCTTTGGAATTTCTTGAATTCGGAGATTCTGATTTTCAGTAACGTGACCAGAAAAATTACCGTAAATTTGTCTGCTGCATATTCTGTAAACCAGCAACTAAAATGATTCCAAATGTGGAATTCTTGAACAAACCTTCCTTTGCATCAGGCAAGAGCCACAATAGCTGAATATATGGTTCAAATTCAGAAAATGCCAAGGAAGAATGATGGCTCCCAATACCAGAAACCTTCTTGAGTAGGCCACACTTATGTTTTCCTCGTCAACTTGAGATAGGTGGTATCAGTTGTTGGCATATAAAACTATCAAATAATATACAACATCTGTATCAAATAGTATACAAGAAGCTGAAGGTCTTTTTGTAGAGCGGAATGAGTGACAAGCTCTAGTTTCCCCTGAAAACATTATTTCTGAAGTTGTAAAAGCAGTTGGTTTAAGTCCCTGTCAATTGTAGTTGACAAGAGGGGACAATTCCATATGCTCAGAATCCAGACTATCATCTCTTCTTTTGGTTGTCAGCATCTCATTTGGAAGGATAGCAGCATTGGGATAACTTGCGGGCACCAAAAATAGAAGCCCAACTGGAAGAATTCTAAGAAAGCTCCGGATCAAAAATGGCTATCCAGAGGTGTGTCCGGGTAATTTTCAAGATGTGGAGAAGAAAGACGAGTTGAGCATCCCAACATGATCGATCGACATGAGCAAAGCAAAGAAAGTGACTTCTATACCAGAGGGGCAAAGCTTAGAACTGAGAACAAGAAGAGGCCTCCATATCCATTTGAGACGTCCAATCATACTGTGAAAGAATTCATATAGGAAATCTGGTACACCAAATATTAAGTTTAAACGCAGAAACAATATCACACCTAGCATCCCTGAAGCACCATACAGCAACTGTGACCAAAATAGTACTTTACGAAATTGGTAGCTCTTAAAAACATTTTGGTAGAGAAGAACTCCAAAGAAGGAGCTGATTGCACCAACAGATAAGACTGATCCTATTATCTCCTGCACAAAAGCATATGAATGACAAGGTCGATGCACGTAATAACTAACAAGAATTTCTACATCTTGCTAAAAATCTAGATTTCTTGGATATTTTATTTGGGAGTTTAGACTTGTCGATAGTAATAAATTTAAGCTAGAAATTCGACAAACTAACAATATGTAATTCAAGAACATTGAAAGGTCTACATTAGTAAAAGTGCAATTTGAGAAAGAAAAACCAATGTCGTCAAAAGAACTCCAGATGATTCAGTAAACGTACTTAATTTTTATGACAGGTGAAATATCTGGAATTAGTGATCTGTATGCAGTTGAATTTATTTAATAACCAGTGATGTAGTAGACTGGTAATCTGAACAATATTCGTAACAGCATAGAATTGTCGCTCATCAAAAATAATGGAAAGTGTCTATGTACCTGCGAGAAAGATGGGCCTGCTTTTGCATCTGTATACCAGTAGAACATTCCTTCATGAATGTTCAAGCGACAGGTACATATATAAACATGGCCTCGGCATTTCGTTGCCTTACCAGCATCCAGAAATCTTTGATTCGCAGCCCAGAAGGGATACTTAGCACTCCAAACACACCTTGCAGGGACAATTATAATTGAGGTACTTTCTTATTTGATCCATCTATTCAAAAGGTGATGCTATTGCAAAAGGTAATAGTCCAAGAAATTTGCACCAGTAAACTATCATGTAAACACATTGAAAAGGTAATTATGTAAATCTTGTATAATTGGCTATCAATCAACAAAATTATAAAAATTGTACAAACGAAAGAATTATTACTAAAGTGGTTGTATACTTACCAGCAAAGACGAAATAGCTAGGGACGCCTACGATATCCATTGATGGGAACAATATCAGTAAGAAGACCCCAAATAGGCTTGATAATCCATGGTAGTTGAATAAAACCAAGATAAAGTTGAGTTTCAGAAGGTTGTAACTTCTGCTCATCTTTCATGTAGTACTACTGTATACTAACCTTACTGAGACCAGTTCCCACTCCCTGAATCACAAAACTCCAGTGAAACTCATCACCAAGCATTTTAAACCAATAAACAGGCCTCAATAATTGTCCTCCCCAAACACCCTCTTTCAGTCTCTTTTCTCTCTGTGCCTGTCCCTCCTGTTTCTCCATAATTCAACTTATTTCCAATGGTACCCAGATGATAATTAGCCTAATCTTGAAGTTTAACAGTCCTTCAGCTCAGAAATATGCCTGATTCTTGAAAATTAACCGATACCCATATAAGAAAATATGATCAATTTGGATGAAATTTGTTCAATAAAGTGAGAATAATGATCTGAGGGTTGTTATCTTGTTCGTATTAAATAAAAAAAAAATTCCCACTCTGTGCATGCCAAGAGAGGGAAAGTCCAATGCAAAGTGACGTACAGAACAGTATGCGTGAAAGATAAAATGAGAGCGAGGCGTACATATAATACTTCCCAAATTAAGAAAATCTCATCGTATCTCTCTCTGTTCATGGCGCCATAGCTGATGGACTGTGTATTATGAAATATTTAAGAAATTAGCAAATGACACAGGTAGAGAAGGGACATTGAAATATAGTCTCATTGTTATGGTCAACCAAAGGACCACTGTGTTACCAACGGCCTTCGGTTCAGTTGGTGTTTCTGAGGTTCAACCCACTCCCATTAAAATCTTGAACTTGTAATATTGATCATTAAAATTTTATCTTGAATAAGATATGATTCACTGAGCTGTTCTATACTTCTACAAATGTAGGGTGTGCAGGGCATATCATATGCTGAACTTCTTGTAATTGAGTTTCTATGTATGTGAAAAACAACCAAGCTGGTTGGCTGGCTAATGGTATTCATAAGGCTAATTGTATTTACAGTTCGAGATTATACTCTTGAGATACAGTTAGTTTGCTTGGTTGGCTTCCTTCGATTCCAGATGATAGATGTGAGGTTAAATTATCTTGGAATGATCAGTAATTTGATAATTAAATTTCTTGAATTCTGATTTTCCAATAATTTTGCCAGGAAGTGTACCAAAAAATAGCACCCTGTAAAAATTATGACCTCCTATAGAAAATGCAAGGAAGAATGAATAGAAATCTTCTTTAGTGGGCCACACTTGTATTTTCTTCATCAACATGATATAGGTAGTAGTTCTAGTGTTGGCATGGCATGTAAAAAGAAACTAGACAACTGAAAACAAAAAAATATATATTTTTTTTTTAAAATATTTTTTTTAAAAAAAAATCGTATATAAGAAATCTGTATAGCTGAAGGTCTGAATTGAAGAGTGATCCAAGCATAATGAGTGGCAATCTCTAGTTTTCTGTCCAAGTTCAGATGCTGTTGACAAGAGAGGTCAATTCCATGTTCTCAGAATCTACAGCAGTTTTTTTGGTCGTCAGCATCTCATCTGGAAGGATAGATGCATCAGAATCACTTGCAGGCACCAAAAACAGAAGCCCAACCGGAAGAATTCTAAGAAAGCTCCGGATCAAAATGGCCATCCATAGGTTGTCGAATTGTGTCCGGGTAATATTCAAGATGTGAAGAAGGAGGCCGCCAATCCAAGAGGACGTTAGCATCCCAACATGATCAATCGACATAAGCAAAGCAAAAAATGTGCCTTCTATACCAGCCGGGCAAAGCTTAGAACTGAGGACAAGAAGAGGCATCCATTTCAGGCGTCCAATCATTTTGTGGAAGAACTCATCGATAACAACAAAAAAGAAATCTGGTACGCCAAATCTCAAGTTTACTCGCAAAACCAATATCAAATCCAACAACCCAGAAGCACCATAAAGCAACTGAGACCAAAATAGAACTTGACGAAAAGGGAAACTTTTAAAAACATTTTGGTAAAGAAGAACTCCAAAAAGGGAGCCAATTGCACCAACAGAGAATATAGATCCAATAACCTCCTGCATAAAAGCAGACGAACGATAGAGTCAAATAGAAATCCTAGATTTGCACAAAACGACATTTGGGAATCTAGACTTATGGAGAACAATAGAAACCAACAAAAAATATGCAAGTCAAGAACAATGAAAGTTTTAGAATGAAGTCTTGTAGAAATTTGTAAAAATGCATGAGAAAGAAAAGCTTATATTGTTTTTTGAAAAAAATAGGATGTCTCAGTCCCATACTTAGTTTTGTTTTTCCTTTTGCACATGTAAAATCTGTATTTTTTTATCAACAGACAGTTGAATTGATTTAAGCAATAATGATGGAGTCACAGAATGTACTGGAAGCATCTTCAGAAGACCAGTGAAATGTCGATACCTGTGAGAAAGATGGACCAGCTTTTGCATCTGTATACCAATAAAACATTCCTTCATGAATGTTCAAGCTCACTGCAAGTGACAGGTACATGTATAAACATGGCCTCCAAATATCTCGGCATTTCAGTGCTGTCCACATTGCCTTACCAGCATCCATAAATTTTTGGTTCACCTAATTCAAAAACCTTGTTTATGCAAGCATACTCGAAAGAAGATGTCAAAAGTCCTAAAAGTAGTGCTATCTTACCCGCCTGTAACCAACACTATGGACATGGGGTTCTCGCAGCATCAATCCAACCACAATGACCAGCGCAGACGGGATACCTAGCACTCCAAACACCCCCTGCCAATGAAGGAAAACACAATTGGTAACAGGAACTTCTGGCCGGAAAGCAATTTGATATACATCAAACCAGGTACTTTCATATCTGATACATATTGATTACGCATAATGTTGTTTCCAAATACTTGATATAATAAAAGTTCCAAGGTATTCAGTACATTAGTCCAATTAAATGTAAGTTTAAAACTATTGCTATGTTATATAAATAAATAAATTGGTATATTTTTGTTTGTATTACATACTGGACGCCTGCTTTAAAGCTCAAATTTCTAGTTATGATTTATTTACGTTGTTGAAATGAGAAATTTCAAAATTTTCAACGTAGTTTGAGGCTAAGTTGATGATAATTATACAGAAATTATTGATACAACATCTTTTAAATAATACATAGCCTATTTCATTAATATGTTTTAACAGCTGTAGTAGATCGGACATCAGAGTAGAAAGCAACTCTCAGGATACTTGCTCTAGACCCAAAGTAAGTAGCCACAAGGGAATGTATTTTACTTCAGGATTAGTCATGATTAAAGATTCTGTCCAGTACATCTTTTCAGTAGTTACTATGTTCAAATAAACTTTACTTTGAAATTACATAATGCTTCGATTTCCGCACCTAATGGAGTTATTAGAAAAATGAACATAGACATCCAATCATATGAATTTATATTTTATTTATCTTTCTCCCCTTGTTTCTTTTCCTTTCAGAGAGAAGAAACAGATAGGCTACCATGGGTTGAACACTCAAAATAGGTTCACACCCAGTAGGAGTAACACCACTGAGGCACTCAAAATTTTGGTTTTTCGTTTCTGAAAGTAACAGCTCAAAACAAGCAAGTATTTATATCTAATCAGTATTCCATTTGTTTCCAGATAAAAGTTCAACAGATCAACGAGCATGTCTAAAATTATAAACGGGAAAGAAAATCCTGAATCAATAATAGTAGCTAAAGAACTAAAGTAGACTCAAACCTTAGGACCAATTATATGAACAAGAAAGCCACTGATTGAAAAGCCAATTAGTGCCCCAACAGAAGAGCTCACACCGCACAAGCTCTGCATGTCACCAGCAAGAGAAGGGTGACTTATACTGTTCTCTGTCACACAGGCGTCAATGGTCACATCTGCTATTGCTACCCCAGCACTGCCTGCCATGAGAGCCAGCATGGCATATGCAAGGGGCAAATTCTTGTGCACTGATAGCATAAGCATGGAAATGAAACCAATAAAACCTGAAATCAAAAGGTATTAATCAACTGGATGTCCGAGTAGTGTATTTCTATTTCTCTAATTTATTTATTATTATTCTATTGTATATTTTAATTGTTTTGGAAAAGGGGGAGGGGGTGCAAATACAATCCTATGAGTTATGCAGCATGAATTTGTACTCCAATGACATTGTGTCAGACAAAATGCAAGAGAAAGACGAAGAAGATGGAGGTTGCAAAGTAAATCAAAGATTCCTCTTCAATTTTTTCATACCTGATTTGCTAATAGCAGTCATTCAGTTTGGAAAGACTTTTAAATCACTTTCCCTCTGTTGTCTAACTAAAAGTATCATCACTTCATATAGAACAGTCATAGCTCCGGAATGATAACACAACAGTTAGAAGATATCTTATGCATACTAAAGCAGCCAGATGCACAGGAATTCAACACTTTCAGGCAGGAGTACTGGAATATGAGAGGAAATAGTATGGGGCCTTCCTCACCTAATTGACAATCCTAAGTTTTAGAAACTTCAATCCATATACATGCGCAATTTAACTAAAATTTGTCATCTTCCTTCTTTTGTGGATGAGTACTAATATTTATCATTTGAAAACAATAACAAGCCTATGGCTGGCTACCTTAGATAATATAACCCTTCCTGACTTGCCAAAGAGCTGTGACAAGAGGATTTATTTAGCCATACTTTCTCTGCTGGAATATGTAAAATATTTATGTGATAAGTGTTAGAGAATGTAGCAAAAAACAATAGCAAAGAAAAATCAAAAGAAAACAATCAAATATTTATGTTACAAGTGTTAGAGAATAACAATGCAGCGAAAAACAATAACAAAGAAAAATCAAAAGAAAACAATCGCACACAAGACACAAGATTTATGTGGAACGTTTGGTCTATTTCACGGTCGGCGGCTGACAGTTTCACTATCTCTTATAAAATTCATACATAATACATTGTAAGATCCCCTTCTTATATAACGCAATATAAGTAACCCTAATTCATACATAACGGACCCAATTACCATTTGGATAGCTTTACAATCACCTTAGAATTAAAGTTTCGATCATGCTTCACCAATAACAATAAGTTAATTGAGTTAGCACGCCAAGAACATTTTCACCAGTTAATTTATACCTAGCATCAAAGGATAGTCAGGTTGCAATTTATAGCACAAATTTAGAAATACATAAGATCTGGTTGCACAATCTCAACCACTGTAGATACTATCATTACTATTCATGAACACTTCAAGTACTTTCTACAGATACTCGATACTTCAGTCACTACTCTTGCTGGAGAGGATTGAATTGCATTACAAGCTCCCATAAATGAACTACAAAACTGTATCAAAATGGTTGACAAACATTTGTTAAATAAGGAACCTATTTTAATCTAAAGTGGGATACTGTAGGAAAACCATAGGCTGAAACAGATTAAGAAATATTTGTTCAATTCCTAATAAACTAGCCATAGCCCATTAACTATATGTCTCGAGTAAGAAACCACAAAACTTAAATTGAATGCCCCTCAATTTTTTACTTTAAAGGCTATTGATCTTGACAGAACCATAAGATCCACCTGGGGATAGTCCAAGAAAAGTAATCTTTATAAGAGTATAACTATTGCTAAAGTGGCTATTCATAATACATAACTTACCAGCAAAAATGAAATAGGGCCGCCTCCGATATCCAATAATGGGAACAACATCAGTTAGAAGACCCCAGAGAGGCTTGATAATCCAAGGAATTTGAATTAAACCAAAATAAATCTGAGCTTCAGAAGGCTGTAACTTCTGCTCATCTTTCATGTAATACTGTATACTAACCTTACTGAGACCCATAGCAACTCCCTGATTGATTCCGTACACAATCACCACACCCAAAACAAAGCTCCAGTGTAACTCCTTACCAAGCATTTTAAACCAATAAACAGGTCCCAATATTAGACCCCAAAACCCTTCTTTTGGTTTCTTCTCTCTCTGGGCTTGTCCCTCAAGCTGAAGTGCTTCTTCTTCTTCCATAGCTCAACTTCTTTTCATAAAGGAATTGATAGAAAAAAGGCGATGCCCAGCCCAGATCAGGTTTAGCCAACCCTTGAAAACTAGCAGACACTCAGATCAGAAATTGTAGTTTCCTGAACTGGGTTATTCAAATTTAGTTCAAATCTGTTCAAGAAAGAAGAGAATAATAAATTAAAGGTTAGTATCTTCTTTCGTATTTCGTTTCGATCTGTGTAAAGGTCAAATGCAAGGGACAAATCTTCTTGTAAGAAGAAAATGAAACATTTAAATAATAAAAATAATAAATTAGGCGGGGAGACAAAGGAAGAAACCTTACTAACTGACTAGGTGAGCAGATAATCCTATTTAAATTTTGACACCTAATTTTTTATTTAATATTAATTAATTTTAAAATTAAATAAAAGGTTAGATATCAAAATTTAAATAAGAAAACAGAAGAAGACATAAAAAATGGAAACAGTGGATATGCCCTGACTAGAGGGTGTTTGATAAAAATTGAATGAATCTGAATTTGGATGAATTAAATCTGAATAAAAAAAGTTATTTGATAAGTAATTAACATGTCTGAAATATTTAAATAACAGAATTTTATTATTTTACCCTTCTAAAAAAAATTAAAATTATTGTAAAATTATTTAATATAATAGTTAATATTTTTTTTTAACTTTTTTTATTTTATTCAGCGACTCATTCAGTAAAAAAAAAACTGATTTAGCCATTCAGTTCAATCATCTGACCAATTCAAACAATTTTTTTTCAAAACAAATGCACTTAATGGCCGACTGATTCAATCATTCAGCCATTCAAATTTATTCAGTCCTAAACAAACAGCCTCTAAATAACTAATTTTTCGGATTGGTAAAATGTCAACGTGTCTGTTCATGACGCCATGGTAAAATGTCGTACCTTCATCTGGCAGCAGATGGACATAAAGCCATAAGGGAAATTCAGAACCACGGCTATGGACCAGTCTGTTGTGGTTCTTACAAATCAATAAATCGACAAAGAATTTTATTGTGAATTCAACTTTCTGTCTATCTTCATCATTTTATATTTTTATATGAAATTATTTTTTATTTAAAAATTATATTAGAACTACACAATTTATTTTTTAAATTATATACATACGTATAGATATAGGTATATATATAATACCTTCATCCCATAAAAATAACTAAAGTGCAAAAAAAATTATCTTATAAAAATATCTAAAATACACAATTCAAATACAAAATACACAATTCAAAGAACAACAATTATTTTTAGAAAAAATAAAAATATTCAATGCACTTTACCTTGCGTCCATTGTGAGTAACATAAATTTTTTATACTATTTTTATTTTTTTTTAAATTGTATGAATAATATATTTAATGCATTTTTATGAAAACGATTTTTTAAATTAATTTCATAGCTTGCCTGGAGTTGGTTACCAACCTTTTTCATCCTAACATTTGATTTTCCTCTGTATTATTTCGAAATTTCCTTCCCGCTTTGGTCACGAATACTGAGTGAATAATTAAGAGAGGCAAAAATATAGATTTAGATTTTAGACAAATTTAATGAAAGTGGACCCTAACTACAGCATATACAGGCTTGGGCTCGTCTGCAATATTTTCAGCCCATTCCAGTAGTTAAGTTTGTTAAATGTCTTAACACGAATGGTTTTGTTTGAACTTATTTCGTAACATGATCCACCTCTGCCCATCCCATTTGGTGGGCCCATATTTGTAATAGAAACGAGTGGTTAAACGAAAAGCCCAATCTACTAATGATGCTAGCAAAAGAGTTCCACTTGTACTACTTTTGAGGATATATACTTGTATTTCATATTTACCTTTAATTTATTAAGTATTTAATCTAGGAGTGATTATATGACAATAAAATTAAAATGTTGAATTTACGTTGTCATTTTATATTACAATTAGGACTCTTTTTTTCAAAAAGAGAGAGAAAATAATATCAATCAAATCGGACTATGTATATGAAATAGGATTAGGGAGTATGATTTTGGAAAATACTTGTAATCTTATATTGGAAATTAGGAAAAAGGGACACCTTAAAATAAAATTCAGGAAGCAGATGAGAATTAAGAAATTATAAAAGAAATCTCACTTATTATAAAAAAAATTACAACTAATACTTTTAAACGTAATTAATAATAAAAAAACATTCTGAATAAATAAATATTATATTCCATAAAAGTATATAATGTTCAGAAATGTGAAGCTAATTAATTAATTAATTCTTCCTGATGCGTAATATGCATGGTGAATATAAGTCTATTAAGTACTACTACTACTGCGCATCTACAATAGTAGACCATATATGACGATATAAATAAATACTAGTAGTATAATTTTAGTGTAAGTTTTGTATCGCAGTTATTTAGAATCCTACCAATAATACCCTATTAAGTGGAGTATTAATTAAGCGATTATTATTAGGAGAAAACAACGTTTTTAGCGCTAACAAATTAAATACTAGTAGTAATAGTAGTAGTAGTAAAAAATAAAAACATCTAATCTAATACTCCATTTGAAATGATCATGCGCCGCCGGTCAAATTTGATCTGCTAGCTGAATCTAAGTCAGATTTGATCTACTACTAAATCATACCTCTTAAATAATACGGAGTATTTTTTTTTTAAAAATTATGTCGTTTTAAAGATTTTTTTAAAAAATAAGTGAGATCGCGAGTGGTATTTTTATAAATAAAATGAAAGTAAATGAGACCACTTTTTTTTTTAATATTATTTTATTTTTAAAAAAATCTTCAAAATAACTTAATTTTAATAAATATATATTATTTAATAGAAATATACTACTGTATTTAAGAGATATATGTTTAAGAACCGTCGTGCTCTCTCTCTCTCTCTCTATATATATATATATATAGCCAATTCTCTCAATGTGACCTGGAGGTAGCAATCTAATCGAGCCTATACGACGGTTTTTTTTTCGCTATAAGATAAAAATCGACTTTCTACATCTTTATAAGAACGGAAAAAACCGTCATTATAATGGTTTTTTCTTAGTCCGCTACTTCAATTTGTTGGAGAAAGATTATATATATATATATATATATATATATATATATATATATATATATATATATATGGTTCCATCCACGTGATAAGTTCATTGTGGAAGCACTTCTTTTTCTACCGATGATTTTTTTTTTTAAAAAAAATTAACAAAACCAAAAAAAAAATTAATTCATAAAGAATTGATTCTTTTAGTAGATGGAGTGTGAGACGGACGGACAATTATCATTATGCTTTGGCGGGCGGCCCGCCACTAGACTTTAAAGAGTGTGTGTTAATATAAGTTGCGTGCTCCATGGGCCATCTTTCTTTCTCTTTTTTTAGTATTATTTTGGTTCCAAAATTAAGAGGATAGATTTTGAGTTTTATAATTAACTTATCAAATTTTAAATTAATATGTATATATTAAATTTTAATAAAAAACAACTATAAATATTGTAAACTGTTTTAAATATAGTATTTAATATTTTTAAGATTAAAATGAATGCATATCTATTTTAATTTTTTACATTTTGGATATGATAGTGGCGAATTTGGAACGAAACTAGTATATTAGTACTACTACTACTAGTGGCTGCTGTCTTCCCCACTATTATAATTATTTACTAGTAGTAGTATATGTTAGTATGTTACTCGTTTCTCATGTAAGAAAATGCTAAACTTTTTTGACCAATTTTTTTTTGGAGCGGTTAGTATGAAATTAATTTTAGTTAATTGATTAATACAGTGTCACACACAGATCGGAATGTGATACCTCTGTCAACACTGTGGTGATATCTCCATATACGTGTCAATCAATTGACCAACTTACCATAAACTTCATGTTAACCGGATCAAATTCTTTTATATAGTATTTAGTATCCGTGACACAATATTATACGTTTAAATTATAAGAGTAAAATAAAATATATATAAAATTTAAATAATTAAATAAAAGATAAAAAATAAAATTTACTATAAAATTGGATGGCATTTTTTTAAAAAACAAAAAACATCAAAAATTTGTTTATACCACAATCGGACTCTTTCTCTGATTATTTGGTTCTTTTTCCCCATATGATAATTTAAATAAATATATATTATCATGACTTCAAAGCCAACACAGTCAACATTAATGTACTGCTGGACTACGTACACGATCAAGCAACACTTTCTTTATATTTTCTTTGAAACAATGATAAGAGTAATTAAATGTACACGAGTTATATATAAATAATTCTGTATAAATATTACTCCTATAACTCTTGTATTAGCATACAAATAAATATGTTTAAAAATTCAAATAACATCTTTCATTTATTATTTACTATCTTTATACTGTTTGTTCATAATTTTATGTGTAATATATAGTTTGTACATATAAAATATTTAAATAATAAATGCAATAAAATTATTTAAGTATTATGAGAGAATATCTTATTCTATAATTAGTCTATTATTTAATCTTATATATTATTTATTGTCATTTTAGAATCATTTGAAATCTCAAGGAGTGAATGTGAATGTATAATATTATTTTTTTCACTTGCAAGTTGCAATTATATTTCATCATCATATTGCAACTCTTCATACGGTTATATATACTCTCTTTGAAAGGATGATTATTTTATTTTATTTTGTCTTTAAAATAATGAGCAAAGGAATATAAAATGAAGAATAATTATGTCATTTAATAGAATTCATAAATTTAAAACTTTTTTTATTCTTTCTTCTTTACTTTTATTTTTCATAATTTATGTAAAATTATACTTTACTCATTTTTTTAAAAATAGAAAAAAGTACAATGTTGGAACAATTCCCAAGCTGGTATAGGTTATATTATAAGTTATGAAATTATTTATTATATTTTTGAACTTTTAAAATAAACCCTTAAAACACGTAAATCGAAATATGTAATTGTTTTATACGGGTTCATTAGAACTCAACTTGACTTAAAGTATGTATACTTTTTTTTACTTTTTGATTCAAAAAGAGCTTCATTTTTCTTTTTCTTTTTAATTCTAAGACCAGTAATTTTAGCAGTCTGACTCAGTTCTTTTAAATTGTTTATTATTATTAAAAAATATAACGTAAATAAAATACGAACTTATTTTATAGCAATAGTAATTAATCGTTGTTATTTGAACAATTATAGTGGTTTATATTATGTAAAATACTCCTATGTTTTAAATTATAAAATTAATATTTATTTTTTAAAAGTTAATTTTAAATATTTTTAAATTTAAAATTAATACAATTCTAAATACTAGTTATAAGATATGTGTATATATATATATATATATATATATATTTAAAACTTAGATAAATTATGTTATTTTTAAATTTAAAAATATCTTAAAAACACGTCAATTTACGATGTAAATGAATCAACACAACCCAATTGAAAATTAGAAGCACCAAATGAAAATTGATTCATAAACTAAACTAAACCCCTTTTGTTGTTTGGAGGAGGAGGACCCAGTCCTGTCTTATAACAATACACAATTTGCCCATTCCCTACTCTCATTTCTTATATATTCACTCCCAGTAGCTTTCTCTCTCTGTTTTCACTCTTCTTAATTACTACTAGTAGTCAAGTTTGATGACGAAAAAGAAGAGTGCAAAAAGCAGTGGCAGTAGCAATAGTAGCAGTAGTAGCAGCAGCAGCGGCGGCAGCCCCATTGGCACGACAAAGCGAACCCGGAAGAGCGTTCCTCGAGAGTCTCCTCCCCAGCGAAGCTCTGTCTACAGGGGTGTCACAAGGTACCTACTACAATTCTTAATTAATGCCCTTTTTCCATCTCACATCACATGCCTGCCCATTTTATGGTAATTAATTTCAGGCACCGGTGGACGGGCCGTTATGAAGCTCATTTGTGGGATAAGAACTGCTGGAATCAGTCACAGAGCAAGAAAGGAAGACAAGGTTACTTAATTTTTTTTTGTTTTTTAGTAATCTTGTTTTTGTTTAGAAAGAAAGCAAAATAGTATTGTGTATTTTAACTGAATTATTGATGATTATTTCTTTTTCTTTTTTGGGTTTGATGATGGTGGTGGTGGTGTTGAAATTCAACTGAAAATGCAGTTTATTTGGGTAAGTTTGTTCAGGAAATTTACTCGTACTAGATCGATCTTAATAGTGCAATTTAGTTTTATATATGATGATGATGGCTGGGGATTATGGAAAACAGGGGCCTACGATGATGAAGCAGCAGCAGCACATGCATATGACTTGGCGGCATTGAAGTATTGGGGACAGCAAACCATCCTCAACTACCCAGTAAATTCTTGAGCTGAAATATTAGTTGTTGATGATGATGATGATGATGATGATGATGATGATGTATATCTTCATAATATATGCAAATGTTGTAATTTCTTGTTTTTTCATTCCATTTTCTGTAGGTGTCGACTTATCAAGAGGAGCTTAATGAGATGGAGGGGCAGTCAAAAGAAGAGTACATTGGATCACTGAGGAGGTATGCATCTCCTCTCTTTTCTTTATTGGACTTGTAATTACTATGGGCTTTGTTGTGTTGGTGGCAATGCATATATCTTTTTCTTTGCAGAAAAAGTAGCGGTTTTTCTCGTGGAGTTTCCAAATATAGAGGTGTAGCAAGGTAGGTAGTACTTGCATTCGATCTCAAATGCATGTGATCTGGATTAGCTCTCACTCCATTCTCTGTTTTTTGTGATCGTGGCATATGAATTTGACGGTGTTTTAATGTGTAGGCACCACCATAACGGAAGATGGGAGGCTCGTATTGGCCGCGTCTTTGGCAACAAATATCTCTATCTAGGAACATACGGTAATTTTACTATTTTTATTTCAAATATCCCTTCCCTTCTTTTCTTATTTAATTGAGTCTCATAATTTCTGTTAAAACTTAACAAAACGGGATTTTAAATAATCCATGGGAACTTAATAAGTAAATTATTATTCTCAATCACACTTGAATAATATAGTAGCTACAAGTAGTAATATAGTTGGTTGGTATCTCAAAATGTAATGTATAGATCACCAACCAACCTCCAACTGCTAGAGTCTGCTATTTAATGGAGTACTATTCATTATACATTTATTTACAGTCTTTCCAACCAAATTTCTCATGCCAATTTAATTTTCATGTCTACTTTCTTTCCGAAAAAACCCCTTACTTTTCATCCAGCTACTCAAGAGGAAGCAGCAACTGCCTATGACATGGCAGCTATCGAGTACCGTGGCCTTAACGCCGTTACCAACTTTGACCTCAGCCGCTACATCAAGTGGCTACGACCCAACCAAACTGATAATATTACCAACCCAAACAACCTTCAGCCAAACCCCATCCCTGACGTTGACGTTATCCCTATGCAAAACCCTAACCAAGAAAGCTTTCTACAACAGGAAAGCTCTAGCTCCAGCTCCGTAGGAACAAGCATCGTCGGCACCGCCGCGTCTTCAACACTAGGGGTTTTGCTGCAGTCCTCCAAGTTCAATGAAATGTTGGAGAGAAATTCGGCAGCTGACTGTCCGTCGACGTCGCCGGAGTCTGACCCACCAAGGCGGAGCTTCCCGGACGACATACAAACGTACTTTGCCTGTCATGACTCGGGAAGCTATGCTTATGCTGATGGGGATGATATTATATTTGGCGACTTGAATTCATTTGCATCGCCTCTGTTTCAGTGTGAACTGGATGCATAATCCAAAAAAAACTCCGGCGACATGTAACATTTTTGTTTTTTTAGGTTTATATATTATTTGTAGATATAGATGAATATATACATTCATTTATCAAGCAAGTATAATAAAAGGTTGTTGGCATGTAAGTGCCACACTTGATTGTAATGAATCTTCAATATTCATTATTTGATGGGTTTCTTGGCGACTTAATTTTGTGTTCCTAGTAAAATACAGTAGTTATTACTTATTCTAGCTCCTTTGTGGACAAATTAATATCATCTTTCCTTTTCTTTCTTTTTCTTTTTTAAAGGTTAGTGTTGAAAATAATTAATAATATCCTAGATGTACAAAACTTAATATGCAAAATGAATTAGAAAAAAAATATATTGAATGAGGCCCTTATTTTGGGACAAAGGGAGTATAGTACGGTTAATAATTAGACTAATACAAGATCGACACGCAGAAAAGATCATTTTTTCTACCAGAGAAACAGAAATGATAATCAAAAAATTCATATTTGTCTGCATCTGTATTAAAAAAAATAGATATTATTCGTATTCGGAAAAAAATGAGTATATCCGCATTCGGTTTAAAGGTATCCGCAAATAAACAAATACAAATACGGATATATCCACCAAAATACGGATATTCAAATTCGGAATTCGTATCCAAATAATTTATATATATTAATTATTATATAATAAGTAAAATAATTTTTTTAAAGTGACATTCCTTATATAATAATTAGTTTTCACTATCGTACAAAATTATTTTAAAAATATATCATTTCACTTCTAAAAAGTAGGAAATGACACTTTTATTTTAATATTAATAAAAAGCAAATAGATTGATTCAATTATTGTGAGACCCCAGATTTTATCAATAAAGATTTAAATTTTGTTGAAATAATTTTTAATATTATGGTGTTTTAAGATAATATTATAGTTGTGGGTAGTATTTATAAATTTTGCAAAAGTATGCAAGTGGTTATATTATATTCGATTGGTGGGGGAATATTCTTGGTTTAGCGAGGAATATTCGTATAACTACTCAATCATTGGTGGACCCTACAATGTAATTATTGTTTGGATTGAAAAACGACAAAATATTTTATTGAAATAACTACGGAAGTTTTACCGTGGTTATTGTTGAACTACTCTCGGTAGTAAAAGAAATAAAGTCACGTATGTGGTTGCGTAAGAAGACACCAGTATTGATTATTGATGCTTATGTGAGAAGTCACCATTTGATTCCATTATCATTTATTAATAATATGAATTATTATAAATGATAATGACATTTTGTTTTATTCGTATTATTAACGTAATAAAACGTAAACATCTTTTTATATAAAATAGAATACTTTATTAAAGTTATTCTATAAATAGAATATATTATATTTTATTATGATAGTGTTGCATAGTGTTTTTTTCAGTAAGATTGCATAGTGTTTGCGATAGTAAAATGTTTTATATAAATAGAATATATTATATTTTATTTAAAAGATTTTTCTTTAAATATGGACCGTCGATTAAAGTAAATCAATCTGGACTGCTCATGGATTAATTCTTATGCATTCCATTTTCCTATAAATAAGCTCATTCCTTCATTATTTTCTTACTTAATTCATTGAAACTCTGAGAGAGAAATTATAGAGAGGTTTATAGAGAGAAAATTATAGAAAGAAGAAGAGTATTCGCTACTTCACTACTTCTATATTCAGCTCTTTTTACTAGTAAGGGTATTATTTGTTGTACTTCGTAAGTGGTGTTATTCTTTCTTATTCATGTAAGAGAACTTACATTATTCCATTCATTATTATTCTGTTGGAATAACTCGTAAAAGTGGTATACCCTATACATAACTCCGAGAGCATGCCAGATATACCCTATACTTGGTGAAATCCTTATGTTATTCCATTCTTATTTATTCTGTTGGAATAACTCAGATACGCTGAATCCCCTATACTTGGTGATCTTCTTCATTATTCCATTCTTTATTATTCATTGGAACATCCTCGCTCATGTGTTTTACACCTGACCGGTTCCGCCTTTATCATTCTGTTGGAATATCCTATCCATGTGTTTTACACCGGATCCGGTTCCATCTTTATTATTCTCGTTGAACATCCTCGCTTGCGGTGTGAATTTCACCGACCGTTCCGTTATTATTATTCTGTTGGAATAACCTATCTATCTGCCAAGCACCGCATGCACGGTGATTTCTTTTGTTATTCCATTCTTTATTATACCCAAATTGGTTAAAACTTTGACTTCTATACTCCATGAAATTAGTAGAATATCCTCGATATTTGCGATTCATCCAAAGATCTTTTCATGGAAATATTCTTCCGATCATTCTTGAATTTTACTCTACAAAACAAAGATTTGTTAACAATTTGGGCGTTACTAATTCTCGGATAAAATAATTCTTGAACTTGTTTTATTGAATTATTATGTCATTGTCATCATCCTCATGATATATTATGTTATCTTTGCTTACGTGCGTAGATGAACTTAGTATGATTATGACCGTGGATCATTCGGTATAATCATGACTTGATATAAATGATGTGACAAAAGTCCTCGGTGGCTCTGTAATGCAAATGATGGATAGTTTTTGGTATGATTATGACCGGGGTGATTCGGTATAGTCATGACCATTGATAATTTGATGAAAATCCTTGATCCGTAGTACGAGATGATTAAATGTGGTGGTTTATTTATTAAAATCGAGTCTCAAATATAAAATTGATGAAAACCTTTTAAAACCTAAAAGATAGTAGACTTTATTCTCTACTGACTTTTTAATGGATTGCTTATTCAAGCTGCGCAGCTTAAACCGGTTGTCTATTGTATTTTATCGGTTTAACATCACAAGGCTAATGATAATTTATTCGCATTATCTTAGTCATAATATTTCTTCTTGGGCTAGTTGAGCTCACCTTTTCTTTCACCGTTTCTCTTCGAAATGAGAACATAGCCGACGACGAGCTCTGGGAACGAAGTAATGGTCCGAGGGATATAGCATTAGTAGTCCTCACTATTCTACGTGAAATAGTGTGATAATAGTTGTAATGAGGACTCCTTTTGAGTTTGTATAATATCTAGTAGACAATATTTGTATTCAAATCATACGCTTTATGTCGATATTATTGCATACCAGCGCTAGGTTAAGAAGTTGTATTTGAATTTATGTACCATGTAAGTGGCGACCCAAGATGGGTGACGATACCTAATTTTGGGGTGTCACAGATTGGTATCGTAGCTTAGGATATGATCCTCGGCTAAGACGTGAGAATAGTACTAGGAGGGAGAGACGGGAATTCCTTCGCTAAGATGACCTACCTAAAGCTATTTGGTATTTAATTGGTCGATCGAGTATAGGGATAATATGTGATATGTTAATTAACCCTTATTTTGTGGCGGTGTTTGAAAATGGCATCCGAGAATGTTGAGAATAGCAATGGAGCACGGAGATTGTTGATTCTCCACATATCAATAATCGAGACAATGTGCAACAGGATGGCGATAATCCTCCCGTAAACAACAACACCGATCAATTGATGAATGACGAGACGCGTTAAAAGGTTTTAAATTCATGCAACA
Organism: Panax quinquefolius; assembly: GCA_020205615.1. NCBI lineage: Eukaryota > Viridiplantae > Streptophyta > Magnoliopsida > Apiales > Araliaceae > Panax > Panax quinquefolius. The sequence goes on from CM035169.1 coordinate 5,551,616, forward strand.
TCGGCAAAAGCGACTCTGCCCAAAACGTAGGTGGAAACACGAGAAAACTCTTGGGCGGTCACCGCTAAACAATTCAAGGAGTCTGGGACCACCGGAGTTTAAGGGAGAGCTAAAACCACTTCATGCGGAAGCATGGATAAAGCAGATTACCAGATATTTGATGTCTTGGGATGCTCCGAGGAGCAAAAGGTTCCCTTCACGCTTTTATGTTAGCGGAGAGGTAGATTACTTGGTGGAATCGGTAGAAACGTACTCAACTCATTTGTCTTAAAGATATCTTGGGAGAAGTTCCAGGAGCTGTTCAACGACAAATACTTTCCTGAAAGTATTCGCCACATGAAGGAGGTGGAGTTTATCAAGTTGGAACAAAACAATATGACCGTGTCGCAATACGAGGCAAAGTTTGCGGAGTTATCACGATTTGCGTCCCACTTGGTGGATAATGAAGAGAGAATGGCACGAATGTTTTTAAGAGGTTTGAAGCCAGAGATACGTCAACATCTTATTTCTCATAAACTGTGTTTTTATTCAGATGTTGTAAATAGGGCTCAGTTAGTGGAGCGCGATAACGAGTCAACGCAACTAAAAGAAAGTAGCCGGCAAAATTATAATACCAAATGTGAGTAGTCATCGAGCGGTGACAACAAGCGTGGAGGGAATCAACGAGCCGATATGGTAACCACTTGGTGGTAATCGTGCCCAAATAATAAGAATGGACATTTCAAGAAAAGGAGATTCAACAATGATGGAAAGACGTCAAAGACCGATTACTTATTGTTAAGGAAGGAGAAGAACCATCTATTATATGCTTCAAATGCGGAGAGAGGACACATCATCCGAATCGCGCCCATGTCATCAAAGCATGTTATAATTGTGGAAGAGAAGGTCACTTAGCTCGATTTTGTCGCCATCAAGACAAATTCAACTAGGATGGAGGCACCAAAGGTCATTCCCTGCACAAACCAAAGCCGAGTAGTTTAAGAGAGGCGTTTTTTTTTCTCGTGACGAGGAACCCGAATAAGATTATCACGGGTAAGTAATCATAAGCTCTTGCACAAGTCTATACCGTGTTAGATACCGATTCTACCCACTCTTTTATTTCACCTAGTTATGCTCAACGCTTTAAATTTGACTCAGGAGAAGTTAGACTTTGACTTAATGGTTGAAACTTCGTTAAGTAGGAGCCTTCGTTACCGCTTATTATTTTAAATTTTTTTTGATTCAAATAAACACTTTCACGTTACTTCGTCGATCTTATCTTTTGAAATACTTGCCTTTGAGGTAATTTTTGAAAACGATTGATTAACTACTCATTATTCTTTTTTTAAGGTTGTTAGCTTTCATATTCCTAACCAACCCATTATACTGAATTCAAAGTAACCAAACCCTAAAGTTAATCAACATTATATCAAGCCATAAGTAAAGAGCTCAGAACCTTTCGTTGTTGACTTCCTTGTGTGGAATGCACCGAAGTCGAACTTTCAGTAAGCGATATATCGTGAATGAAGATGGCAAGTTTATAGGTATCATTGTGAGGTCTTATCTAGGTTAAGGGATAGAAGTCACAGTTGGTATCAATGTGACGTCTATCCAAGTCTTGAATAAAAGAATAGATTTTGAATGATATTTCTATCATTAATAAATTTCTTGACGTATTCTTGAAGATTTCCTAGCCTACCCTAGAGCGTGAAATCGAATTTTGTATTGACCCCAAAGATAAAAAAAACCATTTCTTAAACCCTCAAATATTTCTTCAACTAAATGAATAGTTTACGTGGTTTATGATGAAAGTCATAATAAAAGCATTGGAATAATGAAAATCATGGGTATTCGTGGTATTAGTAAGTTTTATGATGAGTTATGTTGGTTAGTATGTAAAAACATGAAAGTTTCTTAGAAATCACAAAGAGTTGAAAATCGATTTTGGTGAAAAGCGTAATATGAAATTCAATTGACCATATCTCCTATTATATTTTGAATTTTGAATGTGGTCAAGTCCTAGAGTTAGATCTACGAGTTACCTAACTAATCCAAGTGGAATTACTGGAAAAGGTGTTGTAGATTTTTGTGTGGACTGATTTTAGCAAAGGAGGCCAAAGCTGTAAATTTCGAAAATGCTACGCCTAGAAACTTTAAGGGACTGTTTCGGCCACTTAAATTATGAGAAAATTTCTGGATTTTTGGGACATGAAGGTATATGGTATAAAGTACCTCCTGTCCAAAAAATGAGCTCATTCTCGACTTAAAATGAACAAGTTATGACTATTTCAATATTTAGGTTTTTCCCGATTTAAAACGCTATAACCTAGAGTTCTATAACTCCGATGACCATGAAATTTAAACTAGAAGCTCACGTTAACATGTGTAAGGTCCTGCCAAGATTTGGGAATTTTTGGAGTTAAACTTGAGGTAGCTAATTTCTTAAGAAATTAATTAGAAATTGATTTTTGAAAAATAGTAAATGAATTTTAAAAATTCGAGAAAAATATATTTTCATCATGGGACTATATTATGCTAAATCCCAGAAAAGAAATATTTTTGGGACTGATTTGGTATTTTCATGAAAATAGTTTAATTACTGAACATATGAGTTAAATATGTTATGTGAAATAACAAAGTTGAAAATAGGATTTTATGGCTAGAGAATCTTATATAGAGTATATGCATATTTTTGAGAGATTTGATAATTGGTGATGATATCTTATGAGTATGACATTTTGAATGATTAAATGCATTATATGGTAAAAGCGTAAACAATTAAGATAAATTGTTTATAAATTTAAGAAGTGATTAAAATATTGTTATAATATTAATGATATTAGATTATGAGATTATTAAGTGATTGAAAACATGGGGATATTCTTGAATCCCTGGATAAATTATATTATAAATGTTTAATATTTATCCTTTATCTCATTTGATTGATTCTTTATATCATTATCCTCACGCTTATATTATGTTGAAAGTCATCTCGGGCATCAGTAGGCATGCATAGATGGACTTGGTATGATTATGACTGTGGATTGTTCGGTATAATCATAACCGTAATTAAAAACACAATTATCTTTGGTAGTGAGTCATGGATAATTTGTGGTCGTGATATACTTAATGAATACACAATTATCTTTGGTAGTAGTCATGGATAATTTATTGGTCGCGATAATCTTAATGAATACACAATTATCTTTGGTAGTAGTGCATGGATAATTTGTGGTCGTGATACTAATGAATACACGATTATCTTTGGTAGTAGTGCATGGATAATTTGTGGTCGTGATATATTAATGAATACACAATTATCTTTGGTAGTAGTGCTTGGATAATTTGTGGTCGTGATCTTAATGAATACACAATTATCTTTGGTAGTAGTGCATGGATAATTTGTGGTCGTGATACTAATGAATATCCTTGGCCTGTAGTGCGAGGATGATTCGATGATATGGATTAATTATTGAAATGAGTCTTAGCAATGAAATATTAATTCATGGATGTGGTAAAAGTCATCTTTAGTAGTAGTGCATTGATAGACTTGGTATGATTATGACCAAGGATTATTCGGTATAATCATCACGATCAGTATTGAAAACACGAATATCCTTGGCCGATTGGTGCATGGATAATTCGTGGTCGTAATACTATTAAGTCGCGTCTCAGATTATTGGTTTTACAGATTGTATATCTTTAAATTTGTAGTAGTGAAAGATGAATTGTTAATGAATATCTTTGGTAGGATTGCAAAAATGAATTTAATGTTTTCAACGATAAAGGTATTCAAGGTATCCTCACCTCTTTATCATATCGTATCGTACCACTAATTTCGAGGGCTAAATTCCATAAGGAGGGAGATTGTGAGACCCCGATTTTATCAATAAAGATTTAAATTTTGTTGAAATAATTTTTAATATTATGGTGTGAATTTAAGATAATATTATAGTTGTGGGTAGTATTTATAAATTTTGCAAAAGTATCAAAGTGGTTATATTATATTCGATTGGTCAGGAATATTCGGTTTAGCGAGGGAATATTAAATAACTACTCAATCATTGGTGGACCCTATTAATGTAATTATTGTCGGATTGAGAAAACGACAAAAATATTTTATTGAAATAACTACGGAAGTTTTACCGTGGTTACTTGCTGAACTACTTTCATTAGTAAAAGTACAATGAATACGTGTGGTTGCATAAGTAGCACACGGTATTGATTATTGATGCTTATGTGAGAAGTCACTCAGGTTTGATTCCATTATTGTCGATTAATAATATGAATTATTATAGCGATAATGACGTTTTGTTTTATTCAGTATTATTAACGTAATAAAATGAAACATCTTTTATATAAAATAGAATACTTTATTAAAGTTATTCTATAAATAGAATATATTATATTTTATTATGCGTAGTGTTGCGTAGTGTTTTGCATAGTATTGCATAGTGTTTGCATAGTAAAATATTTTTATATAAATAGAATATATTATATTTTATTTAAAAGATTTTTCTTTAAATATGGACCGTCATTAAAAAGTAAATCAATCTGGACCGCTCATGGATTAATTCTTATGCATTCTATTTTCCTATAAATAAAGCTCATTCCTTCATTATTTTCTTACTAATTCATTGAAACTCTACAGAGAGAAATTATAGAGAGAAGCTATAGAGAGAAAATTATAGAAAGAAGAAGAGTATTCTAACTACTTCACTACTTCTATATTCAGTTCTTTTACGGTAAGGGTATTATTTGTTGTACCGTAAGGGTGTTATTCTTTCTTATTCATGAAGAGAACTTCATTATTCCATTCATTATTATTACATTGGAATAACTCAAAAAAGTGGTATACCCTATACATAACTCGTGATATATGCAGACATACCCTATACTTGGTGAAATCCTTATGTTATTCCATTCTTATTTATTACATTGGAATAACTCAGTATACTGCGAAATCCCCTATACTTGGTGATCTTCTTCATTATTCCATTCTTTATTATTCATTTGGAACATCACATGCATGTGTTTTACACGGACCGGTTCCGCCTTTATCATTCTCGGAATATCCTATCTCGTGTGTTTTACACCGGATCCGGTTCCATCTTTATTATTCATTGGAACATCCCGCTTGATTGTGAATTTCACCCGACCGGTTCCGTTATTATTATTCTGTTGGAATAACCTATCTGCTCAAGTCTGCATGCGTGGTGATTTCTTTTGTTATTCCATTCTTTATTATACCCGATTGGTTAAAACTTTGACTTATACTCCATGAAATTAGTAGAATATCCTTGATATTTGCGATTCATCCATAGATTTTTCATGGAAATATTCTTCCGATCATTCTTGAATTTTACTCTACAAAACAAGCGATATCTTGTTAACAATTTGGGCGTTACTAATTCCTGGATAAAATAATTCTTGAACTTGTTTTATTGAATTATTATGTCATTGTCATCATCCTCATGATATATTATGTTATCTTTGGCTTACGTGCATAGATGAACTTAGTATGATTATGACCGAGGATCATTCGGTATAATCACGACTTGATATAAATGATGTGACAAAAGTCCTCGGTGGCTCGTAATGCAATGATGGATAGTTTTTGGTATGATTATGACCAGGGTGATTCGGTATAGTCATGACCATTGATAATTTGATGAAAATCCTTGGCCGTAATGCGAGAGATGATTAAATGTGGTGGTTTATTTATTAAAATTTGAGTCTCAATGATAAAAATTGATGAAAACCTTTTAAAACCTAAAAGATAGTAGACTTTATTCTCTACTTGACTCTTTTAATGGATTGCTTATTCATTGCAGATTAAACCGGTTTATCTATTGTATTTTATCGGTTTAACAACTTTTGAAGGCTAATGATAATTTATTCTGCATTATCTTAGTCATAATATTTCTTCTTTGGCTAGTTGAGCTCACCTTTCTTTCACCGTTCTCTTCAGAAATGAGAACATAGCTGGGACGAGTCGGGGAACGAAGTAATGGTCCAGAGGATAGCATTAGTAGTCCTCACTATTCTAAGATAATATACAACAAATTACCGTTAGTCTTCAACAGGGAAAAATCTAATAGAATACAATAGACAACAAATTCTAAATCAATATTCGCAGCGGAAATAATAATTCATTAGAAGAGTTAAGTAGAGAATGCAAACTACTATCTTCCATGTATGAATTTAAAAGTTTATCGTCTATCTTTTATCCCTGTAACATCAATCAATATATATCTGGAATCACATATTCATCTTTGCACTACAGGCCAAAGATATTCATCAGTTGGTCATGTTCATCTAAACACCTGTTCATCTTTGCACTACAGGCCAAAGATATTCTTCAGAAATCATTCATCTTTGCACTACAGGCCAAAGATATTCCATAATATCATCATTTAAGACTGAGGATGATGAATAATATTTTTTTAAAGAAACGAATCCAGTGAAACAAAATGACAAAGATTAAGGATTAAGGATTTGTACTTTGTTTTATCCATGTTCAAAAATACCTCAAAAATAATCATAGTGGTGTAAAATTCAAGAATGATCAAAACATGGATACAATCAAAGCTAGTATCCAGAATAGATATTTTGGACAAAAAGAAGAAATTTTATTTTTTCTATGAATAATGGTCGTATCGTGAATAGTCAAGATACGTGAATAAGTAACTCAAACACCAAAAGATAGAAATTCCACAAAAACATCTTCACGCTTACATGAATAGTACTGTGAATAGTAACTTCGTGAATAAGAACTCGCTGAATAAAGAACTCGTGAATAAGTAACTCATGAATAAGTAACTCGTGAATAGTAATTCATGAATAGTAACCCCAACATGAAAAAGTTCCAAATTTGATAAAAGTTCCAACCAATATTTCAAAGATAATGATATTGAAGAAATAATATCATTTGAAAAGAAAATAACATCCTTACCTCGAAAGATCAAGATTTTAATTTGAAACACCTGATATAAAGCTATGACTTGGACTTGCACCGTATAGCAATACTCAAAGTATACTCAAAATACTCACAAGAATACGCTCGATAATATAGAGAAAACTTGATTTTACGGTGTGATTTTCAATTCTAACCTAAGCACCCTATTTATAGAAATTGCTTAGAACACCAAAGCGAAAATTTAATAAATTAATAATATAATTTTTTTCTACATCCTCCTACGCATCAAGCATCTGAATTCAACAACATGACATGTGTTAAAGATGCCCACCAAACACAAAAACGTTTTTGTGAATATAAATATTTAAAACTTCCAAAATCAATTATTTGAGCTTGGAACTTCAATAATTTATAATAAATAGTCCTTTTATCGGAAAATTCAAATCTAGAAATTTTTATAGGAAATTCAATTCTCTACAACTTTGCGGAAGAAAGTTTTCCAAATTCCAAATGAAATTGGTAAAAATCCACAAATCAAGCGATTTTACGTGCTATAATCAAATTTCGATCAATAATTGTGTCCATCAACACACAAAATGTGTTAAACATTTAATGCCACAAAAATACTCTTCCTTCTCATATACTCATATATCCCACATTCATTATAAAAATATCACCGTTAATATATTATTAAAATAATATATTTAAATGAATTATTTTATCGGAAAAAGATAAAATATTAATTTTCAACAATTGTCATTTTAAAATTTTCTCCATCTATATATCATAAAATCAATATTTTCCTCATCATATAAATCAATAATTAATTATTCACAAATAATATTACAAAATCACAATATTGATGACAGTGCAAATACTTGCGAGGAAGAGAGGGCTTTCAATAAGAATTTTTTCTTCTTGGCGCGCATTAGGTGACCAAACCTCTCCTTAGACGAACTTTCTAGACATTGCCAATAATGTTATCTAATAATATTATTCAGATAATATGAATTATTGCTTCGATAATGAAAAATATTGTGTAATGACAATTATTGAAACATCAAAGAATATAAAATATCAACGCAAACAATTATTGAATCAATAAAATAAAATCTTTGAGCATTAATTCTTCGTAACCATTATTGAGTAGTGCCTTCTTCACGTAGAATCAATAATTGGTGCAATCACAAGTGTCTTCTTGTGTTTTAACCACAAGGTATTTTAACAAGATTAATAGCATGAATAACTACGCCAGTTATTTTTAAACAACTTATATTTGTCGTTTCTTCATCCAATCGCTTTCCGTTATGGGGCCCACATGGTCGCTACTGTGGTTAATACGAATATTCCCCGACAAAGACGAATATTCCACGACCAAACGAATATTCCCCGACAACAATGAATATTTTATAACCACTTGCTTATTTTGAAATATTTGCGTATTTTACCCTTAACTATCCACATTAATCAAATCAACCCTTACTATTTCAAAATAGAGAAAATTAAATTTCATTAATAATAAGTTGGGGTCTTACATAGGGTGCTTAGGTTAGAATTGAAAATCACACCATAAACTAAAGATTTCTCTCTCTTTCTCTCTCTATATATCGAGCGTATTTTTGTGAGTATTTTAGTACTTTGAGTATTGTTATACGGTGCAAGTTTTTTCAGCACTATATCCAGTATTCTAGTCAGAAGTACTGTCTTTTTGAGGTAAGGGATGTTATTTTATTCAAAAATGATATTATTTCTTCAATATCATTATGCCGAAATATTGGTTTGAACTTTTTATCAAATTTGGAACTTTTTCATGTCGGGATTACTATTAATTAGTTACTATTCATGAGTTACTATTCACGAGTTACTATTCATGAGTTACTATTCACGAGTACTATTCATGAAACATGATGATATTTTTTGTGAAATTTCTATCTTTTGGTGTCGGAGTTACTATTCATGTATACTATTCACGTATACGGCACTATTCACGAATACGACACTATTCACAAAAAAATTAAATTTTCTTTTATGTGTCCAAGATTGTCTGTTATGATTCCTATCTTTGATTGGATCTATGTTTTAATCATTCTTGAATTTTACTCCACTCTGATTAATTATGAAGTATTTTCGAACTTGGGTTATTTAAAGTATGAATCCTTAATACTTGTTCTTTTGTTTCACTGGATTCGTTTTCTGTAAAATATTTTTCATCATCCCCAGTCCTAAATGATGATATAACTGAATATCTTTGGCCCGTAGTGTGACGCCCCCAAAATAGGTATACATCACCCATTCTGAGTTGTCAATACATGGTACAGAAACAACTACAACTTTATTATTACAACAGTAAAACTGTGAGTTTAAATACAAATATTATCTTCTAGACAATATTTATACTCAAATAAATCCTCATCACATTTATTGATACATTATTTTACAAAAATGGTGAGGACTACTAAACAATCCTTTCTAAAACCTTCATTCCATACCCAGGCTGCGTCTTTCGCTTATATTCTCGCCTCCACGAGAAGAATGGAACAAAAAGAAAAGGGTGAGCTCAACTAGCTCGAGAAAGAATATTATGACTAAGATAATATACAACAAATTATCGTTAGTCTTCAACAGGAAAAAAATCGATAGAATCAATGAGACAACAAGTTTCGGATCAATATTCGCATGTGAAATAATAATTCATAGAAAGAGTTACGTAGAGAATGAAATCTATCAGTAATCTATGAATTTAACACCCATCATCAAAATTTTATCCTCGTAACATCAATCAATATTCATCTCAAATCAAACATTCATCTTTGCACTACGAGCCAAAGATATTCATCGATCGGTCGTGTTCATCTCAACACTGTTCATCTTTGCACTACTGAGCCAAAGATATTCATCGATTAGTCATGTTCATTTAAACACTGCTTCATCTTTGCACTACTGAGCCAAAGATATTCTTCGAAATCATTCATCTTTTTTGCACTACGAGCCAAAGATATTCAATAATATCATCATTTAAGATCGAGGATGATGAAAAATATTTTAAAGAACGAATCCGATTGAAACAAAATGACAAGGATTAAGGATTAAGGATTAGACTTTGTTTTATCCATGTCCAACAATACCTCAAAAATAATCATAGTGGTGTAAAATTCAAGAATGATCAAAACATGGATACAATCAAAGCTAGTATCCGAATAGATATTTTGACGAAAAAGAAGAAATTTTATTTTTTGATGAATAAAGTCAGAGTATCGTGAATAAGATCAGATATCGTGAATAGTCTTAGATATCGTGAATAAGTAACTCACACCAAAAGATAGAAATTCCACAAAAAAACATTTTCACGCTTCATGAATAGTACTCGTGAATAAGAACTTCGTGAATAATAGTAACTCATGAATAGTAACTCGTGAATAAGAACTCATGAATAAGAACCCCGACATGAAAAAGTTCCAAATTTGATAAAAAGTTCCAACCAATATTTCAAAGATAATGATATTGAAGAAATAATATCATCCGAAAAGAAAATAACATCCCTTACCTCAAAGAATCGATTACTTCCGAAGGAAAGGTCAAGTGATCTTTGAATGAAACTTGTACTAAACAAAGAACTCTCAAAGTATCTAAATACTCACAAAATACGCTCAATAATATAGAGAGAGAAGAGAAAAACTTTGTTTCGATGTGATTTTCAATTCTAACTTAGCCCTCTATTTATAGAAAATGTTAGCCCGCCAAGCGGACTTGACCACCTTTACTGATGGCTTTACTTACTCGCTACTATTGCCACCCACCACATTTGAAATAAAATTCAGCACATTTCTTCACCACCAACCACAAGTGGGGCCCACTCAATTCTAGAATTTTCCACCAAAATCAATTATAAACCTAATTTTTCGAATCAGACACCTCTTAAAATTCACAACAAATCATTCGTGCATTTTAACGGTTCAAAATTTGTGGACATATACTCAACTTATGTATGTATAACATACCCAAAAATTACCACAATCCAACGGTCGGATTAAAAATTATAACCCCGCAATATATCTCAAAACCCCGATTTAATTTTTAATACCTCCAATGCAAAAAAATCTTGATAAAACACCTCAACAATAATTTCTTCATTTATAACCACATAAATAAATCCATCATTTATATCCACATAAAATAAATATTTCTTTATCATATGAATCAATAATTAATTATTCACAAATAATATTACGAATCACAATTATAATGACCAGCCGTTCCTGGAAAGAGGGGCTTCAGATAAGGATTTCTCCTTCTTCTTGGCGCCGCAATTAGGTGACCAAACCTCTCCTCGATGTAACTTTCTAGACATTGCCAATAATGCTATCTAATAATATTATTCAAATAATATGAATTATTGATCCGATAATGAAGATAATGTGCGATGACAATTATTGAACAACAATAATATAAAATATCAACGCAAAGAATTATTGAATCAATAAAATAAAATATTGAGCAAGAATTCTCTCGTGAAAATTATTGAGTAGGCCTTCTTCACGTAAGGATCAATAATTCAACAATCTTCATGCAATACCGGTGTCTTCTTGTGCAACCACGCGTATTCATCGTATTTTAACCAATTCGGGTATTCCAACAGATCTTAATTGGTAATAACTACGCCAGTTATTTTTAACCAACTTATATTTGTCGCTTTTCTTCATCCAATCGCTTTCCAGTTATGGGCCCACACATGGCATATCGCTACCGTCGCATGCGAATATTCCCCGACGATCATTTAATATTCCACGACCAAACTAATATTCCCGACAAAAATGAATATTTTATAACCACTTGCTTATTTTGAAATATTTGCGTATTTAACCCTTAACTATCCACATTAATCAAATCAACCCTTACTATTTCAAAATAATAAATAAAGGAAATTCCTTTTTATTTAAAAAATTTCGGGTCTTCTGACCTCCCTTTCTTATGAAATTTCGTCCTCGAAATTGACGTGCACGATCTGCAGTGTTTGAAAAGATGAGGATACCTCGCTTTCATTTCCGTTTCCAATTCCCAGGTCATTTCCTCTATAGCATGATTCCTCCACAAAACTTTAACTTGTGGTATGACCTTTGCGCGTAGGACATGCTCCTTCCTATCCAAAATCTTGACAGTACCTCACTCATCGTTAAGTCTTCTACTATCTCGTCCTGTTCTAACTCTATAACGTGGTTCGGGTCTTTCACATATTTAAGAAATGAGGATATGTGAAACACATTATGAACACGAGACATACTTGAGGTAATGCAAGTCATAGGCTACATTTCCTACTCGGTCAAGAATTTGAAATGGACCAATAAATCGTGGATTGAGCTTTCCTCTCTTCCCAAATCTTGTAACTCCCTTCCATGGAGCAACTTCGCAACAATACATGATCCCCACATTAAATTCCACGTCCTTTCGATGAAGATCCGCATAACTCTTTTTGTCGATCTTGAGCCGTTTGTATCGTTGTCGAATCATTTGGATCTTTTCGGTGAGTCATATCGTATTAACTTTCGGGTCCCAACAATGTTGCTTCACCCACCTCATCCCAACATATTGGAGAACGACATTTTCGTCCATATAATGCTTGAATGGAGCCACACCTATACTTGCACGATAATCTGTTGTTGTAGGAGAATTCCACCAATGGTAAATACTTATCCCAACCGCCTTGAAGTCTAGGACACGAGTCTTAATAAATCTTCAAGAGTTTGAATAGTCCTCTCGATTGTCCGTCTGGTTTGGGGATGGTATCTTAAACTAAATCGCAAATCTGCGTGCCCATAGCTTTTTGCAAGCTAACCCAAAATCTTGAAGTGAATCTTGGGTCACGATCCGAAACTATGGATACTGAGCGTGCCATGCAACCTCACGATCTCATTTACGTATATACTAGCAAGGCGTTCGAGGAATAAGTCTCCGTGTCGGCAAGAAAATGAAAGCGGACTTGGTTAATCTATCAACAATAACCCAAATAGCATTGATGCCTTGAGAAACCGTAGGAAGACCCGTAAATTGAAATCCATGGTAATGTGTTCCCACTTCCATTCCTAATCTCAAGTGGTTGCAACGGACCCTTAGGTACTAGATGCTCGCCCTTTACACGTTAGCAAGTTAAACACATCGAGATAAACTTTGCAATCTCTCTCTTCATATTATTCCACCAAAATGTATGTCAAGATCACGATACATTTTAGTACTTCCAGGATGGATTGCAAATGGTGTATTGTGTGCCTCCATCATAATCTTGTACTTCAAATCGAGTCGTTAGAACACAAAGTCTAGAGTGGACTCAAGTATTCCTTCTTCATCAATTCTCGCTTAGGAATAGCTCCTTCTTCACTTTCTTCTTCATACGCATCGATTCAAGATTCGGTGGCTTGAGCAACCTTAACTTTTTCTATTAAAGTTGGCTCTGTCACGATACTTGACATCATCGCACTCGTTCCTCGCGATATGATCTTCTACTCAATCGTCATTTACCACGTTCGCTTTTACCGGGATGGTATTGAATAGTGTGGTCGTAGTCTTTCAATAGCTCGAGCCAACGTCATTTGCCGCGTGTGAGTTCTTTTTGAGTGAAGAAATATTTAAGGCTTTTATGATCCGAATATATCTCCACTTTCTCCCCATATAGATAGTGCCTCCATATCTTTAAGCGCGAAAAGCATTTACCGCTTGACTCTAGATCATGAGTAGGATAATTCCTCTCATACTCTTTAAGTTATCATGGCGCATAGGCTATGACTTTCCCACGTTGCATGAGAACACATCCTAACCCTTTGCACAAGCATCGTTTGTAGATAACAAATCCATCCGAACCCGGATGGTATTGTTAGAAACAGTCAAAATAAGTCTCTCTTAAGCTCTTGGAAACTTTTCTCGCGTTCTTCGCTCCAAACGAATTTTGTATCCTTAGAGTTAGGCGAGTTAATGGAGTAGCGATTCGAGAAAACCCTTCCACGAATCTCCGATAATAACCAATTAAGCCCAAAAAGCTACGTCTTGATCCACCGACTTGGTTGCTCCCAACTTTGTATTGCTTCAATCTTCACGGATCAGCAGATACTCCATGTTTTGACACCATGCCCAAGAAATGCTACTTCCTCGAAGCCGAACTCGCATTTCTTCAATTTGGCATATAGTTGGTTTTCAGCTTCGAGCCTTTGGATACCGAAATTCAAATGGTGCTCATGATCTTCACGACTTTTGGAATATATAAGGATGTCATCAATAAAGACAACAACGAATCGATCCAAATATTCCTTGAATACTCGGTTCATCATATCCATGAAAGCCGCGGGAGCATTAGTTAGTCCGAAAGATACATGACTAAGAATTCATAATGCCCATACCGAGTTCGAAGGCGGTCTTTGGAATATCCTCGATTCTAATTTTTAGTGATGATATCCGTAATCGAAGATCGATTTTTGAAAAGAATTGTGCCTTTGCAATTGGTCAAACAAGTCATCAATACGAGGTGAGGATACCTATTCTTGATGGTGACATGGTTCAATTCCCCGATAGTCGATACAAAATCGCATACTCCGCTTTTTTTTTTACAAATAAAACAGGGCACCCCAAGGAGACGTCTTTGGGGACGAATGAAACCGATGTCCAACAATTCACAGTAGTTGGACCTTTAACTCTGAAGTTCAATAGAGCCATTCGATATGGGGTTTTAGAAATGGGCTTTATGCGGGTTCAAGATCAATAAAGAATTCAACTTCACGTTACGGGGTAGACCGGGAAGTTCTTCAAAATACGTCGGGAAAGTCAATAACAACAGAATATTATTCAAATTTGGCGTGTCTTTATTCAAATCCATAACATGGGCTAAGAAAGCTTGACATCCGTTTTTTCAATAAACGAATAGCTTTATGATTAGATATGATGATGATTGATTTTAATGGTTTAGTTGCTTGAATTAAATAAACAGGTTGGTTAGGAATGTGAAAACTAACAACCTTACGAAAACAATCAATTTTGGCATGATGAGTAGTTAACCAATCAATTCCTAAAATCACATCAAAAGCAAGTATCTTTAAAGAGATAAGGTCAACGGTAAGGTAATGGTGCCAACTTGAATCAAACAAGATTTATAAACGATGGATGTGATGAAAGTTTCTCTAACGGAGTTTCCACAGATAGATCAAAGTCTAATTTCTCCGAGTCAAGTTTAAACGTTGAGCACATGCGGGAGAGATAAATGAATGGGTATGCCCCCATTGTCAAGTAAGGTATAAACTTAGCAGAATTTATAAATAGCTTACCCGTGATAACCTCGTTTGGGTTCTCGCATTATGACCGATCACAACAAACGCTTCTTCCGGAATCGTTGACTTTGACTTTTACGAGACGATCTTTTGATCCGCCGCCCCAATTGAACTAGGTTTCGCCATTCTGCATAATCTCGAAGCGATATGTCCTTCCTTTCCACAACTATAGCATACCTTGAACTGTTGGGGCGCTTTGACCGATATGTCCCTCTTTTCGCATTTGTAGCATATAATGGGTGGTCGATCTCCTCCCTTAGAACCAGTTGCTACCGGCACTGTCGTCTTCACATAGTCGTTGTTAAATCTCCTCTTTTTAAAATCTCCTCCTAACTCGCTTCTTCTGTTTTCATGGCCATGATTACCACCAGAGTGGTTACCATTTCTGTCCGTCTGTTTTCTTTTCTGCAGCAGTTATCATTATTACATTGATCGCTATCTCCGTACGATCCTCAGTTATGGTCCTCGATTGACCGTACTCGTTATCTCGCTTCTAATAATTGAGCCTCATTTTACAACATCCGAATAAAGAGAAAGTTTATGAAATGAGATATCGACGTATCTGGGTTTCAAACCTCTAAGAAACATCCGCGTCATCGTTCCTCATCCTCCACCAAATGAGGTGAAACACGGATAACTCTGCAAACTTTGCCTCGTCTTTGAGACATTTGTCGTGTTGTTTTGTTCCAATCGATGAACTCCACTTCCTTCATATAGCGAACACTTTCGGGAAAGTATTTGTCATTAAATAGTCTCTCAAACGTCTCCCAAGACATCTTTGAGTCTTGGTTTGGATGGATACGCTTCACGAGACTCCACGATGAATCTGCCTTCGCCACGGAACATAAAGGTGGCGAATGGAACCTTCTGTTCTCTCCGCATCCCAAGACATCGAATATCTTGGTAATTTGTTTGACCCATGTTTCCGCCGTATGATCGGATCGGCTTTCCCTTAAATTCGGTGGTCCCAACTCTTTGAACTGCTTGGTTGACAACCCGTGAATTGCTATCATTTCCCCTGTATTTTGAACACGAGTCTCTCCTCGTCGATTTTTGCATGAATCGCAAAAAGCTTCTAAACATCCCTCGCTCATCATCACTCTCGCCAAAGGTGTTGTTCACAGGAGGAACATTGCCACTGTTGCACGTTCTCCTCGTTGGTAAAGACAGAGGCATCTCCACGGTCTCATTTACTCCATCATTAATATTCTCAATCGACATTCTCAAATCATCATCATAAAAACAAGGGTTAATTAAGGAAATCAATATATCACATAATATCCCTATATCTTGACCAACTAACAAATAAGCTTAGGTAGGACACACTAGCGAAGGATTTACTCGCCTCTCCCTCCTAGTTCTATTCCCCGATCTCCGCCAGAGATCATATCCTAAGCTCGATACCAACCGCGACGCCCCCAAAATAGGTATACATCACCCATTCTGAGTTGTCAATACATGGTACAGAAACAACTACAACTTTATTATTACAACAGTAAAACTGTGAGTTTAAATACAAATATTATCTTCTAGACAATATTTATACTCAAATAAATCCTCATCACATTTATTGATACATTATTTTACAAAAATGGTGAGGACTACTAAACAATCCTTTCTAAAACCTTCATTCCATACCCCGACTTGTACTCGCTATATTCTCGCCTCCTGAGAAGAATGGAACAAAAAGGAAAAGGGTGAGCTCAACTAGCTCAGTAAAGAATATTATGACTAAGATAATATACAACAAATTATCGTTAGTCTTCAACAGGAAAAAAATCTGATAGAATACAATAGACAACAAGTTTCAGATCAATATTCGCAGCGGAAATAATAATTCATAGAAGAGTTACGTAGAGATGAAATCTACTATAATCTATGAATTTAACGAACCATCATCAAAATTTTATCCTCAGAACATCAATCAATATTCATCTCAAATCAAACATTCATCTTTTACTACAGCCAAAAGATATTCATCGATCAGTCATGTTCATCTCAACACTGCTCATCTTTGCACTACTGTGCCAAAGATATTCATCGATTAGTCATGTTCATTTAAACACTGTTCATCTTTGCACTCAAAGCCAAAGATATTCTTCGTAAATCATTCATCTTTGCACTACAGCCCAAAGATATTCAATAATATCATCATTTAAGACCGAGGATGATGAAAAATATTTTTAAAGAACGAATCCAAAGTGAAACAAAATGACAAGGATTAAGGATTAAGGATTAAGTACTTTGTTTTATCCATGTCCAACAATACCTCAAAAATAATCATAGTGGTGTAAAATTCAAGAATGATCAAAACATGGATACAATCAAAGCTAGTATCCGAATAGATATTTTGAACGAAAAGAAGAAATTTTATTTTTTGATGAATAGTCTTGCCGAGTATCGTGAATAATCTCAGATATCGTGAATAGTCTTAGATATCGTGAATAGTAACTCAGACACCAAAAGATAGAAATTCCACAAAAAAACATTTTCACGCTTTCATGAATAGTACTCGTGAATAAGAATCTCGTGAATAAGAACTCATGAATAGTAACTCGTGAATAAGTAACTCATGAATAAGAACCCCCATATGAAAAAGTTCCAAATTTGATAAAAAGTTCCAACCAATATTTCAAAGATAATGATATTGAAGAAATAATATCATCCTGAAAAAAAATAACATCCCTTACCTCAAAGAATCGAGACTTCTAAGGAAAGGTCTCAAGTGATCTTTGAATGAAACTTGTACTAAATAAAGAACTCTCAAAGTATCTAAATACTCACAAAATACGCTCAATAATATAGAGAGAAAGAGAAAACTTTGTTTACGTGTGATTTTCAATTCTAACTTAGCCCTTCATTTATAGGAAAATGTTAGCCCGTACCAAGCGGAGACTTGACCTGCTTTACACGATGGCTTTACCTCGCTACTATTATTGCCACCCACCACATTTGAAATAAAATTCAGCACATTTCTTCACCAACCACAAGTGGGGCCCACTCAATTCTAGAATTTTCCACCAAAATCAATTATAAACCTAATTTTTGAATCCGACACCTCTTAAAATTCACAACAAATCATTCGTGCATTTTAACGGTTCAAAATTTGTGGACATATACTCAACTTATGTATGTATAACATACCCAAAAATTACCACAATCCAACGGTCGGATTAAAAATTATAACCCCGCAATATATCTCAAAAACCCCGATTTAATTTTTAATACCTCCAACTGTAAAATAATTGATAAAACACCTCAACAATAATTTCTTCATTTATAACCACATAAATAAATCCATCATTTATATCCACATAAAATAAATATTTCTTTATCATATGAATCAATAATTAATTATTCACAAATAATATTACGTAATCACAATTATGACAACCAGTAGTTCCTGGAAAGAGGGGCTTTCGATAAGGATTTCTCCTTCTTCGCTTGCAATTAGGTGACCAAACCTCTCCTCGATGAACTTTCTAGACATTGCCAATAATGCTATCTAATAATATTATTCAAATAATATGAATTATTGATCCGATAATGAAGATAATGTGCGGTGACAATTATTGAACAACAATAATATAAAAAATATCAACGCAGCAATTATTGAATCAATAAAATAAAATATTGAATAATAATTCACTTGTGAAAATTATTGAGTAGTGCCTTTCTTACGTAAGGATCAATAATTCAACAATCTTTATGCAATCTGGTGTCTTCTTGTCGCGAACCACAGCAGATTCTTTGTATTTTAACCACCGGGTATTCCAACAGTCTTAACAGTAATAACTACACGCGTTATTTTTAACCAACTTATATTTGTCGTTTTCTTCATCCAATCGCTTTCACATTATGGGGCCATTTACATGGTCACTGGTAAATCGCATTTAATATTCCCGACGATCTTAATATTCCACGACCAAACGAATATTCCCAAGCAAAAATGAATATTTTATAACCACTTGCTTATTTTGAAATATTTGCGTATTTAACCTTTAACTATCCACATTAATCAAATCAACCCTTACTATTTCAAAATAATAAATAAAGGAAATTCCTTTTTATTTAAAAAAATTTCGGGGTCTTACACGTAGTGCAAAGATGAATGATTTTATGATGAATATCTTTGGCCAGTAGTGCAAGATGAATGATTTTATGATGAATATCTTTTTGTGCAGTAGTCAAAGATGAACAGTGTTTAGATGAACATGACTTAATCGGGTGAATATCTTTGGCATGTAGTGCAAAGATGAATATTTGATTTATGATGTATATTGATTGATGTTACGAGGATAAAATATCGATGATGGATTTTTAAATTCATAGATGATAGTAGATTTCATTATCTACTTAACTCTTCTAATGAATTGTTGTTTTCATTATGCAGCATTGTTGATCTAAAACTTGTTGTCATTGTATTCTATCGATTTTTCCTGTTGAAGACTAAGGATAATTTGTTGTACATTATCTTAGTCATAATATTCTTTATTGAGCTAGTTGAGCTCACCCTTTTTCTTTTGTTCCATTTTCTTCTCGGGAGGCGAGAATATAATATAATGAACTAGTCGGGGGTGTGGAGTAATGGTTCAAGACAGGTTGTTTTAGTAGTCCTCACTATTTTTAAAATAGTGTATCAATAATTGTAATGAGGACTTATTTGAGTGTGGATATTGCCTGAAGACAATATTTGTATTTAAACTCAGAGTGTATGTGTTGTCGATTTTGCATTTACAATTGTATTAATGAAGTTGTAGTTGTTTCTGTACCATGTATTTGGCGACTCAGAATAGGTTGGTTGGATTGAACCTATTTTGGGGGCGTCACAGGAACAATGAATAATATAATTTTATTGATAAAATGTGTTAAGTCCGAATTAATTTAGAATTAATCTATAAGGAGGTTGAATAATTAATTCATGTTTATGAATTTTCGGGTGGTGGGAGTATTTATCACTATCATTTGCCCAATTATTTAAAAATTTAAAGTCTAAATATTAAAAGTAAGTTCAAAATAAATTTTGGATCAAGTTGGATTAACTAGTTATCAGTAGTCACATATACATTATAACTCGTACTCTCCATAAATATAATAAAATAAAATAAACTTTTATAACTATGTAAATTGTAATCTATGTATTATTGAGGATAAATTATAAATAAAAGTTCTCATAAATATATTATTAAAGTTTTAATTAAATATTTGAGAAAAAATAATTAAATATTCAATGTAAACTTTTGAATCTAATTATAAATTATAAATATTCATACACACTACAAAGATATTACTTCACACTCACAAAATGGACATCAAACATTAATAAGTAGAGCATTCATTTTAAAATTTAAGAATTCAAAAATGATGAAAACTTATTTGAATTGTAATTTAGAACATTAATTATTGTATTTAAATAATATTTATTAAAATAAATAAATTAACATTCATTCATTAATAAACTATATTTTAAAACTCATTATTTTTTTATTCTAGTTATTGTTAGGGCTGTGAACGGATATTATTCGTATTCGAAAAAAAATGAATATTATTCGTATTCGGTTTAAATGTATCTGCAAAAAAATGAATACGATATTACTGTATTTGAATTCGTATATATCAATTTACACTTTTATCGGCCTGACTTGCGTATTAACAATATGTTAGTCAATTGAGTAAAATTAAGTTGATGCTAACCGTCCCGTACGAATTTGAGAATGATGTTGCGCTGCACCTGAAAGATTATTGGAAACAAAACAAATAATATGACACCGAACTGCCTATTTACTTCCTCCTCCACTTGTAAGATGAGACACACACCTAATTAATTAATTAATATTGATCGACCATGAAATTCGAAATTAAAGACAGCAGCAGTGCGCACCACCACGTTATTTGACTTTTGGTTTGAAAGAGTAACATCTGATTCAGTACAAACAAAATAAATAGGACTAAAAATCAGGTAAACCATAATATTGAAAATCAAATACAAGACCTTATTTGATGTCTATTATTAACTAACCTCTATAATTTAGATTACAAATCAAGTACTACTCCATAAACAAAACAAGGTTGGTTTGGAGCATATTTCAGTAATTAATTAAAGCTGGCATACATCAACTATCTAAACCTAACCTTCCTGCTTTGGAGCTAGGGAGAATCCTGCTACAAAATTTGTAATGCAATGGTGAGTTTTTGTTCCGAGTTAGAACAAGGAAGAAGGGTGCAGACTAAAATCACATTGTGCAGCAAAGTTTCGAGACAATAGAAGCCAAACAAATGCAGAATGCTTGGTAACCAGTCAATGGATATCTGCAAAAAAGTTGGCGTTTGATACAAAATTCTGATTAAATGGTTGAATTACTTTCTTTATACCTGTAATCCATCACATAGTTTGACTTCCCCACCCTTCCAAGTTGCAGGATAGCCTGCCTTCCATGCTTCTAGAAAAATAAAATTACGAATTAGCATTTGAACCAAATCTGCTGAATGATATTCCTCCAAGTAAAAAAGAAATTCCTCCAAGTAAATGAACACGTAAAAAAGAAATTCCTCCAAGTAAATGAACAAAGTTACGTGTCATATTTCCATTATTATACATGTCAAAAGCATTTCCATATTAGGACTGATTTGGCCGAAAGTAGAGTTTAATACCTCCAACGTCAATTGAAAGTTCTTGACTGAGCTCTGGATTCTTAGCCCAGCTTTTCCCCTCCGCTCTCTAAAATCTAACTCATATTGCCTTGAATTCTGAAACAACATGGTGAGAGAGTGAACAAACAATAGTTCAGTAGAGAAGTTCAAATTTTTTATATACGACTCAAAATGTCCAGACAATTTGTACACACAAACTTACATTATTGTAATGAGGAACCTTTGAAAATAACTCATGTACTTTATCCATTTTCTGTTCCCAATCCTTGGCTAGTCCGTTTATATGTTGAACCTACAAGAGAAAAAAAGATCATAAGAAGGGATACTGACAATACTCAAAGAAACCTTTATTTCATGCAATAAAAAGCAGCGGGATACATTATCTTAAAGGAAGATCCACTAAGCACACCTGAGTTGTATTTTTTAGCTGCATGGATTGGTGCTTGGGTATCCATGCTTTTATGCTTCTGTAACTTCCTGACCAGCTGGTTATGGTGGGAATGAATCTGTAAGGGGAAGATTTGAAAATTTTTACTCCCAAAAGTTTTTGTTTATTTTTATACATGGATAATTTGTAGAAAAGTGAGAGAGATTACGTTACAGCAGCCAGAAGTTTAGAGTGTTTGGACATGGACCCCTGAAATCAAAAGTATATTTTAACAAATTAACAATCAATATTTGTCCAAGCAAATTTTCCATATACTGGGTCAATTTCATGATGAGAGATTGAACCTGATCCCATATTTTGTACGTAGAACCCATGACGTTGGAAGTTACAATCCCGACAGAACTATCATCCTTCATACATAAAATCCCTTTAGCACTTTGAGCAACTATAAACTCAGACCTTCCATTATGCCTTTTGTGAAGAGCCACTGCAAGTCTTCGATTCTGTCGTCCATGACCTTCCTGACATTTTGCAAAAACAATCAACAGACTCGTCCATAAAAGGATTTTGTCAAATGTAATTCAGAATGTACCACAACCATAGTTCACTAATTTCAATTTCATATAGCAGATTGCACTTTCAAAGCTCTCACCATCAGAAAACATGGATACACCAAATTAATTCAATGATAATCAAATGGAGGGAAGCTCATAGGGATGTTAGGTAAATAAAGATGGGTGCAACTAGTGTCAGTTTGATACACCAAATTACTAAAGGATTTGGATCCTTTCTAGAATTAATTAAGGGTGTAAATGAATCGAGTCGAGTATTGAGTTGCTCAGATTTGGTTCATAAAATTTATTGAGTGTAAAATAAGGTTTGATTAAAGGCTCATTAAATTACCGAGTCGAGTACGATCAAGCAATTTAACTTTTCAAACGAATATGATCCGAGTATCAATAGAAAATTTCAATTTGAGAAAGTTCGAGTAATTTATCAAACTTTAAAATTTGCTCATATTTAAATCATTTATATTTCGAGTCGAGCTCGAATCAAACTTTTAATCAAGTGAGTACAATCGAGCCCGAACTATTTGTTCGTTTTACAGGCTTACCTAGTTACCTAGAATGCAGTTGATATCCAATGCACTGATTTATCTTTAAATGGGGGTGTATTCTATGTGACTAATTTTAAGTGAATCAATCCACCGGACATCCATTGCACTAAGATCAGATCTTTATATCAATAATATGCTTATGTAAGTTAAAGCATGTGAAAAGAAAAGGAAATCAAGAATCAAGTTAAATTCTGAAATCAAGCGGACTCAATTCTGTTATTTATTTCATTTAAATCATGTTGGAACCCTACATAACACCGATGAAGGTCATATATAATCAATCACCCTTTTATCATTAAAACTAGTTTTATCTATAAGTTATTCCTAAGTCGACAACCTGCAGCATTCCCGGACCCCAGAGGCTGAAAATCTTCCTGAGTAGAAACTATTGGCGATATATGGAAACCAACTCCATTAACTTAACATATCATAAAATAAGTCAACATCCACGTCGAGAAAGTCTTGGAATAACTTTAGCAAATTAGCATGCCAGAAATTATATAGGACCTTACATTGGTGTAAAGGGTGTATAGGCTGCCCCCATGTTGTAGTCCATCCAGAGATTTTTCTTTCACTATAATGCAAGTGCACCTCCCTATATCCACTGGCAAAGGCCTACACAATAATGTCCTGCAAAAGCAGCCATATATTGCAATTTCAGTACAACTATTTACCATTTTAAACTAAATTTAGCAATAAAAACTTAATTAAATTCTTTGAATATTCATAAAATCCAACCTATTGGGAAGCGTGGACCAGGATGAAGCCGGTGCAGCCTCAGAATCTGAATAATCCCAAATCTTTAACGAATTCGAGTTATCTGAATCAACGGGGTCCTGAATTTTTGACCTAAATGTCGAATCAGGCTCATTCATTTGCATACATAGCTGAAGTGAAGACGGCTTCAAGACCCGAGCTTTCAACTGAGACTTCTCATTAGGGACCAGTTTGGCCACAGCAAAAGACCCATTATTGGTGTTAACTCCAAGATTTTCTGTCACGTCCCAATTACGTAAGACGCCCTGATCTTGCACAGTAAACACGATAAACACCACAAGTTTGTGGCGGTTCCGTGAGGGGATAAATTTCGGCGTGAGAGTCGATATCGTGTTCATGAGGTTAACAATGGAGGATGTAATGTCTAGTGTATTGAGAGAGATAATAATTCTCGGGTGTGTGTATGTGATTATGAATGATAATGTGTGTGAGCGTCACTTTGTGAAAACTTCTTCATGGCTATATACTCTCTTTGCGGATTCTTGTGCCACCCACTACTACCTAACACACCCCTTGATCGATGGGCTCTGCCCATACGTATAGTCTATCCACCTTTTAGCCCTTATTTCTCTACTTGCCGTAGGTTATGATCCCATCCACATTAATGCATAGCGGTGCTCTAGTCAACCGTCATGCTTTTTCATCATTCTGAAGTCAAAATAATAGATATTAAAATGTACTAAGGGTCGATCCAATTTGAACCAATCTTGGTCTTATAAGTTAAAATGGAAATAATATGGTGATTAGGCTCAATGACTTTCGTAGTTCAATAATAAAGGCCCAATGGATTAATTAAATGAGTAAGCCCAATTTACACGGCGAGGAGAAAAATATCATGACCCAACATTGCCCCCTAGTTTTTGTTGAGCAGAATGTTTAATAAAAACTATAAATGGTCCACGTGATATTTTACTAAAGATCCATAGTAAGAAATAATTGAAATATACCCGTTATTGTTCACGAAAATGAAATGAGAGAGAGAACAAAGGCCCAAATCGGAAAAGCTCTGTCATTAAATATCTGGACCCGGGCCGGACGCTTCCCATTCAAATTCTAAATCATTACTAACATTTAATGTAAAGGGCCTTGAACACCGTATGGCAAATCGATATAAAAGATAACTTTACCAAATTTGTGATTTTACTGTCCATTTGAAATTCGGCGCCTTTTGAACTTTCGATCTTACGAACTTTCTTTCTTCCTCCTCTGGCAAACCGTCAAAAATGGCTTCCCAAAACTCTGAACAAAGTTCACCCATACTGGTAACACCGATCACCGTCGTTCCACCAAACCCTAACCCTCGTGAAGGAACCACGAGCATGAATCCCAAACCAAAAACTCCCAAAATCCCCTCTGAATACTACAGGAGCACGGATCGCTTCTACATGCTCCATACTCCATCTATATGGTGAAATTTGAATTAAAAGGATTCGATCTCGGTACCACATTAGGATACCCACGCTGGTCCGGGGTTCCCAGATCCGTGAGAAGATGTACCAATGGCCAGAAGGTTGGACGACCGTCCCCAATGACCTTGCTTTCGAGAAGGGGTTCGTTTCCCTTTACACATTTTATAGTAACTATCTTTGGGGTTCTGGGCGTGGGGTTACGCCGATTGGTACCAAACTCTTATATTCACATTTTGGCCTTTGTGGCCTTACGCCATGAGTTAAGCGTTGAGCCCTCCCTCGACTTCTTCTTCACCGTATACAAAATAGTCCAATCTAGAGAGAGGGGTTCAAGGCCCTTAAAACATTTTCCAAGTCCGGAGAAAAAATTAGAGGCGCGTTCATTTGGTGAACACTCCTTGAGCAATAGGGGATGGCACGAGAAGTGGTTCTACGTCAAAGGTCCCGAAATTTCTTCTTTCTAACTTTTGGCAATCGACGAGAAGATCTCTGCTGACTTCGGAGACATTTCTGAAGAACGGGAAGTTGAAATGATGGAACTTTTCGACAATTTCCCTAAGAGGAGTGGAAATATGGACTATTCTCGAAGCATGCATGGTTATATGACCATAAGTGTAAGCACTGGTCTATTTCATATATATAAATTTATGAAAATGTTTTTATGATGTGTAATCTAACATAGGATTGTTTGTTTCATGCAGATATCTACGATCGATCGCATCGAGCTCCTTAGAAATAAAGGAGTTCAAGATTTCTTAATAGGAAAGTCTTCGTGGTATTTGAGAATCGCCAATGAAGAAATACTCCCCGAGCCGAACCGACCTCGGAAATACATACTGGACCGAATTCGAGCGAAAGAGCTTTTGAGAGGTCAAGAGGTTCTGTCTGGGAAGAGACCCTCCATCCTCGTCCGAAGAGGAGGGCCACTAGAAAGCCCAGGTCAACACCTCTTGTCACCCCTTCAGATCCACCCGAAGCAGGCCAATCCCCACATCTATCCCTCGACGAGGAGGTTTACTCGATTGCCCTGATCGAAGAAGTGTCCTCCGGACCAAAAAATTAAAAACTAAAATAACCCATTGACCGATTGAAGAACTCGGGGTGGCTCGGTCTTAGATCATCCCACCCTTCGTGCCCCTCAGAGAAATCTGATTTAGAAGAGGTGACCGGAGACGAAGTGGTTCCAACATTATCCGGAAAGGAAGCGCACCGGACGGCCCATCCGAGTTACTGCTTCGCCTTCAACCCTCGAGAACCAAGTCCCAAATAAACCCCTTCACGAAACCATACATGTGGACCCTACCCCTCTGAATAATGACCCACTTTCTCCCGAAAAGTAAGAGACCTTCCCCGAACGACCCGGTCCTTGGTCGAGGTTATCATCTGCGAGGCTATGGGGTCTCCGACCTTGTGGCCTAGATTGATGTGAATTTCCCTTGACCTCTTTGGAGCTTTAAATCAAGAACAACGGCGACCATCGGTTCGATGATCATATGACGAAAATCTTTCGATGAGGGATGAGCTATCTGGCTAAGGTAAATAATAATTTCTTTATCTTCTATTTCTCTGTTCTGATTTGGATATTTGGACATTGACTTGAATATTTTGAAAATATGCAGGCTAACACTGTCTTCGGACGTTTGCGTCCGAGACACATAAATGGGGAGGCCGAGGAGGATTTCATGAGGCAGGAGATTAATATGTTGAAATTAACCTTGGATCGAGAGAGGGCCGATCGTGAAGATGCTTTTCATACCATCAACGGCCTTCAAACAGAATTAGATCGGGCTAAGATGGACCTGAAGACGTCTGACGACGAATTAAGGGCCACGAGGGATGGGTTGGCTGCGTCCGAAGCCAGCCAACAAGCTTTAACTAACATGAATGCCGGCTTGGTTGAAGAAAACCTACTCCTGAAGGCCAAAAATGAGGAGTTTTTTTCAGCCAACCAAAGCTTGGCGATTCAACTTGGCGAGGCTAAGACGAAGGCCCAGGACGAAGAGCGAAGGCATAAGGCCAAACGTCATAAACTTCGTCACAAAATAAAGGATCTTGAGCGATGGGGTCCTCTTCTGACCGAAGAGCTCCGGAAGCAAATTCAGGCAGACTACAAGGATTCGGACGAACTCAATGCCGAAATCATGAAGGTATATTCGGAGAATGCGAAGATTGCGAGAAATAGGTAAAGAAAAGCTATCTGTTGCTTTCAATTTGGACCGACCTTTTCTCACTCAATGACGAAGTTGGCGCCCTAATGTCCCTCTTGTTTTTGTTCTATGTAAAAATTTAACTACTTTAAGCTTTTTATGTTCATGTGATTAGTTTATGATTGACTTGAATGAATGAATGTTTTATATTATTGATAAATCTTCAACCTGTCTTGATTATGACTTACATTTTTGATCAATTTCTTGTCAATAATTCGATGTCAATAAAGCTGAACCCAACTAGTGAAATCGGATATGGCATATAACAGTTAATTTATGAAATGAAGTTAATTGAATTTTACTGAGACGAGGATTCAACTTAAGCTGAATTGAATGAATCCCGAACTCAACACTTAAACAAAATAAAGTAATATATACTCATCGGTACCGAAGTGTGAGATCGGTCATGTGTGAGGTAAATTTGGCTGATCCTCCTTACACCATCAGAATCTTGCTTACCACTCGGGGTATAACAAGTATATAAGGACCAAGATATAAGGATCAAGATATAAGGATCAATTGTGACCATTGACTTACCACACATGGTAAAATCAATATAGGATCATAAGGACCTTTATCAACACTTTTCGGGGTAGAAACAATAAATGAAATACGCCATCGAATGGCCAATAAGAGTCTACCATACCTCCTTACACCATTGTGACCTTAGGACAAATAGGACCGGGATCGATAGTGACCATTGATTTACCACCCTTGGTAAAATCAATATAGGATCATAAGGACCATTGTACACCACTCGGGGTAGACGATAAATGGGTTTGCCATCGAATGGCCAAAGAAGTCCTACCATACCTCCTTACACCATTGTGACCTTAGGACCAACAGAGGAACAGGATCGATTGTGAAAAAGTGACTTTATTGATAATGAACAATGGGTGTATGCGGACTTAGGTGGCGACTTAATCTCTATTAAAAATATTTAAAGCACCTTGACGTACGAAGTATTCTTGATCTCGGAACCATCTAGTGCCTTTAGCCGATAAGTACACGGCTTTGATACTTGATCACCTCATCTGCCTTCCCGGATCGGCGTTAACTTTCCTGTGTTTGAGGCGTAGATGTTTCGGCTTCTCTAGATTTAAGTCTCTACTTGAATCTCGAAGTTTGACCCCTTTGTTGTAATGTTTGGCTACCCTTCGTTGATAAGCGACGATTTGAGCAAAGCTACCTCTCGACTTCTTCCGGTGAGGTCGAGTTAGCTTTGATCCTTCGTCGTTGTAGATCTCTTTGGTGGTGACGAAAACATGGAGATCCGATTTATTTGGGACTAAGGCATCGATTACCATAGGCCGATCGATAGGTGAATCCCCATGTGGTGGTCCTCGGTGTGAGTTCGGTAAGCCCACAACCACGCCAGCGATTCTTGGGCTATCTCCTTTAGCTTCATCCGATCTGCGCTTGATTAGATTCGGCTGACGTCCTGTTGGTCACCTCGACTTGCCCATTCGACTGTGGATGAGCCACCGAAGTCTTCTTGTGTTGAATCCCCGATCCTTTAAAAATCCTTCAAATTTTGAACCCACGAACTGGCGTCCGTTGTCCGATATCAACACTCTAGGGATCCCGAAGCGAAACACTATGGATTCTTTGTGACGCCCCCAAAATTAGGTATACGTCACCCATCTTGGGTCGCCACTTACATGGTACGTAAATTCAATATCGACTTCTTAATATAAGCGTAGGTATGCAATCTGACATAAAGCGTGAGTTTGAATACAAATATTATCTACTAGATATTATACAAACTCGAAAGGAGTCCTCATTACAACTATTATCACTATTTCACGAATAGTGAGGACTACTAATCTTATCCTCTGGACCATTACTCCGTTCCCACTGGCTAAGTCCCGGTATGTTCTCATTTCACGAGAAAGCAGGTGAAGAAAAAGGGTGAGCTCAACTAGCCCGATAAAAATATTATGACTAAGATAATGCGAATAAATTATCATTAGCCTTCACGATGTTAAAGCGATAAAATACAATAGACAACAAGTTTAATCTGCGATGAATAAGCAATCCATTAAAATCAGTAGAAAATAAAATCTACTATCTTTTATGATTTAAAAGGTTTTCATCATTGTTATAGGCTTGAGACTCGACTTTAATGAATAAACCACAATATCTAATCATCCTGTACCACGGTCGAGGATTTTCATCAAATTATCAATAATCGCTGACTATCTTAGAATCACCCCAGTCATAATCATACCAAAACTATCCACCACTGCTGCATTCTGAGGCCATTGAGGACTTTTGTCACATCATTTATATCAAGCCATGATTATCTTGAATGAACCACAGTCGTAATCACACTAAGTTCATCTATGCCTTGCGTAAGCCAAAGATAACTTTCAACATAATATAAACATGAGGATGATGACAATGATATAAGAATTCATAAAACAAGTTCAAGAATTAATTTATCTAGGAATTATTAACGTCCAAATTGTCAACAAGATCTTGTTTTGTAGAGTAAAATTCAAGAATGATCGAAGAATATTTCCATGAAAGATCTTTGGATGAAGCCTTGAAATATCGAGGATATTCCACTAATTTCATGGAGTATAAAGTCAAAGATTTAACTTATTTGGGTATAATAAAGAATGGAATAACAAAAGAAATCACCATGCATGCGATTGCTTGGCATAGGCGAGTTATTCAACGAGAATAATAATAACGGAACCATGTCGGGTGAAATTCACAAGCGGGATGATCCAATGAGAATAATAAATCTTGAATAATAAACAATGGAACCGTGGTCCTAAAAACACACGCACGAGATATTCCAACGTAATAATAAATGCGGAATAATAAACAATGGAACCGTGTCCGGTGTAAAACACACGAGGCGAGGATATTCTAACGAATAATAAAGAATGGAATAACGTAAGAAGATCACCAAGTATAGGGGATTCCGCGTATCTGAGTTATTCCAATGAATAAATAAGAATGAAATAATATAAAGGATTTCACCAAGTATAGGGTATCTGGCGTATCTGAGTTATGTATAGGGTATGCCACTTTTCGAGTTATTCCAATGTAATAATAATGAATGGAATAATGAAGTTCTCTTCATGAATAAGAAAGAATAACACCCTTACGGTACAACAAATAATACCCTTACCTTAGAAGAACCGAATATTGGCGAAGTGAAGTAGCGAGAATACTTTTCTTCTTTCTCTCATAGTTTCTCTCTCTAGAGTTTCATTGAATTAAATGAAAAAATAATGAAGGAATGAGCTTATTTATAGGAAAATAGAATGCATAGTAATTAATCCATGAGCAGTCCAGATTGATTTACTTTTAATCGACGGTCCGTATTTAAAAGCAAAATCTTTTAAATAAAATATAATATATTCTATTTATATAAAAACATTTCTTATCTGAAAACACTATGCAACACTATGCGTAATAAAATATAATATATTCTATTTATAGAATAACTTTAATAAAGTATTACATTTTATATAAAAGATGTTTCATTTTATTACGTTAATAATACTGAATAAAATAAAAAGCGTCATTATCGCTATAATAATTCATATTATTAATCGTGATAATGGAATCAAACCGAGTGATTTCTCACATAAGCGTCGATAATCGATACTGGTGTCTTTCTTATGCAACCACACGACTTTATCGTATTTTTACTACGAAGTAGTTCAATGATATCAGCCAGTAAAACTTCCGCCGTTATTTCGGTAAAAAATATTTTTGTCGTTTTCTCAATCAAATGATAATTACATTATTAGGGTCCACCAATGATTGGTAGTTGTCACGAATATTCCTCGCTAAACCGAATATTCCCCAGCCGATCGAATATAATATAACCACTTGCATACTTTGCAAAATTTATAAATACTACCCACAACTATAATATTATCTCAAATTCACACCATAATATTAAAATTATTTCGACAAAATTTAAATCTTTATTGATAAAATCTGGGGTCTCACATTCTTTTATGAACTTCAGGCACTCTTGTTAGTTATTAACCAAAGTGGTTTCGCTTTCTACCCACTTAGTACGTATAATCGATGAATTATGACAAAGTGACTGACGACCTTTAGCTTTAGGCAACGGACCCAATATATCCACCCCCGACGGCCGAAGGGTATAGGAGATAAAATCGAATATAGCTCTTCTGGTGGCTGATGTGGGATCGGACTATTGAGCTGACATTTTTCACATTTCTTGACATATTCTGTAGCTTCCTTGAAAATTGTAGGCCAATAGTATCCTTGTCGAAGTACTTTATAAGCTAAAGATTTGGCGACCATATGATCACCATGAAATACCCTCGTGAACCTCCCCAAGAGCATACTCACCTCGGGACGGAACCAAATATTTCAAAGATGGTGAGGAAAATGCCAATCGATAAAGATCCCCATCAGTGAGAACAAAATTGGCACTCTTGTACTTGATCTTCTTTGCCAAAGATCGATCCGAAGGAAGGACGCCATCTGCCAATACTCGATGTAGGGTCATCCAATGACTAGATCGCTCGAAACACATCACCGCTTTATCTTGAACAACTTCTCAATACCAGCAAAACTTCCAAATAAACCGTCCGTTGAAAACATCCGCATCTGCGTTGGCGAGTTCGACGGTCATCAGCGATGGAATTGTTATTCGCTCTGCCCTGAAACTCATACTGAGCGAAATATTAAAAGTCGGTTTTTAATTAGCCAGATACTTGATCATCCGGGTCCCACGAGCTTCATAATCTCCGGCAATTTGTTTAACGACCAATTAAGAATCACTATAAATGATCAACTTCGGACTTACAGACTTCGCGATCGGACACCCGTAACACCGTTACTCGAACTTCGTTGTTCGTCGCTTAAAACCCGAACTCGATAGCTCTTGAACCTTGAATCCTCCGGACTTGTCAAAATAATTCTGCCCCTTACTTGATTATTATCGTAGAGGATCCATCTGCATCTGACGTCAAACATTCGACCTGTTGAAGAATCTGAATTGCCGTCGGACGATTGACCTCTGGCGACTCTGCATCTGCTTTGGTGAATGAACATTCCACCATAAAATCGGCGAAGCTTGACCCTTGATGGCGATTCGGGGATGGTATTCGATGAAAAATTGGGACAACTCCATAGTCCACTGCCGCTAATCTGCACGAGACCTCTGAACACCCATCACCTTCTTGATGGTGATCCGTGTAGACGACTAAGAAAATATTGCCGAAGCTTTCTACTAGCAATTATTAAGGCAAAGGCAAATTTTTCAATATTCGGATACCTGGTTTCAGCATCTCGCAGGACGTGGTGACATAATAGGCCGGGATCTTTGCTTTCCACCGATCCCGAACCAACATTTGCTCCAACCGCCAACGAACTTCTTTGCGAAGGTACAAATATAAGGTCTCTGTGGGGGACAAAGCTTCACTAATAAAGGAGCGAAAGACATATATGTCTTTATGCCTTGAAAGGCGTCTTCACACCAAAGTCCACTTTGGAGCGTCTTCGCATTATCCAAGTCCACTTGAGTTGATCCATTTGAACCGTCCGGTCTTATAGGTTAAAATGAAAATAATATGATGACCTACCAATGACTTTTATAGATTCAATAATAAAGTAAAATGGATTAATTGAATGAGTAAGCCCAATTTACTCGGTCCAAGGAGAGAAAATATCATGACCCAACAATTGGGTTCTGTATTTTCTTTATCAGCATGGACTGAATTTTTGGCCTTATTAGGTACTTCATTCTCTTTGTTGTCATAAATCCGGCTCATGTGAACTCCGAGGGCAACGCTTTGGGTGGTGCCACGGCAGCCTTCGCTGTAACTACGGTTGTGTTTGAGGTCGGTGAGGGGATTGAGATAGAGGGAATTGTATGAATTCTGGCACGGAAGTGAAGATTTCTTAGTACTACAAGACATCAAAAACGAAGAGAGAGAGAGAGAGAACAGAGACGATATGTGTTTTTGGGGAAAGATTATGTTTTTGTGATCGAAAGTGGTTTGTAAGTCTTGTCTTGCTTGTTGTGTTGGTTGACTGTTTATAGTACCAACAATAATTTGAATTTGAAAACGGTATGGGGAAGTGTGTGGTCGTTTTAAGCGTTGGAATTAGTTTTTGTGTTTTGTTGAGCTAAGCCTGCCTAAAAGCATTAACGGTAACTATTTCGTCTTTCATCGTCCGAGTTTTGACTATGAATTTCGGAGGGCGGGAAGAACATTTGAATACTAACTAGAGAGAGGAAAGAAGTCGTAGTAGTAGTAATGGGTTTGTGGGTCTCTCATTGATGATAAAACTCGAGTGCATTTAGTGGTGGGAACCAACTGGACTAGTGACGCAACAACATGGAGTACCACATTTGAGCGGTTACATTTTGATCAATTAAATAGTAACACAGTATAGAGAATTAATTTCTTTGTGTATTAATATTGTATTAAATAATTGATCAATTTATTTTATGATTAAAAGTGCAACCAACAATTGAACGGACACTTCCTCTCTCGCTCCAAGAATATATTTATGTGTATAGTTAAAAAGAGTTTTACCTTTTGAATCTACATTTTAGGCATTAATAAAATAATAAAATTATTGTTAATGAAAATTCCATTAAAAGTAAAAAAGGTGTTTACCAGTACCATCTACAATCTCCCGCATCTTGTTCTATTGTAGGGTCCCACAGCTACAGCCATGGGCCAAACGCATTATGCTTGGTATAAGTTGTAACCCGGCCCAAGTATTTTGACCCGAATCGACCTATTTCGATATCAGCGTTTTGATTAGCATCAACCAATAAGCAACGCTAAAAACGAGTGGCTCTGTTATTGCCAAAACCAGTAGATAGTGTGTAAAAAACAATGGCCCCAAGAAGGTCTACGCATAACCATGGCCAGCACACTTCCTCTCTCTAGCTATTCTCTTTGGTATCACTACATAAAACCCACTTCAAAAATTAGGGTTCGCTGTAACATTAGCGCGTCCTCTTCGTCGTCATCAACAACAACTAGCACGATGGCCACCGGAACCACAGTGGGACCCGCCATAATAGTTGGCGGCGGACGGGTAGGAAGAGCTTTGCAAGAGATGGGAAGTGGCGATGATTTGATGGTTAAGAGAGGTGAATTTGTGCCGCTTGATTTCCCTGGTCCCATATTGGTCTGCACCAGGAACGATGATCTTGATGCTGTTCTTCAGTCCACTCCTCAGTCCCGTTGGAATGGTACGATTGTTACCGCCATATTTGATTGTTCCTCTTCTTAATAGTATAAAGTATTTTTGATTTTTTGTTGGGTAATTATAAGAATATTTTTAATTGTGTTGTTGACAAACCTTAATTGTTAAATAAATAACGAGGACTCTCATCTTGGGATGAAGGTGGTAAGCCTTGTCTCTTATTTCTCTTTCTTTTTTATGTTAACTAATTTGGACCTAGATTTTCATTAAGTTACCGTGACTAAATTGCAAATCTGACCCTCCTATTTGTTATGTTTTTGCTAAACTGTTCTCTAAACTTTTTTTTAGCACCTCACAGGTGCGTCAGTCATGCAAAGGTGTTCCTTCTGTGTTCCATAGACTTTTTTTTTTTGCATAACTGTTCCTCATAGATACATTAATCATGCAAATGTGTTCCTCTAATTTTTTTTAACCTATTAAATTTGATTTTCTCTCTCCTTTCTCCTCATTTTTTTTTATTTTTTATTTTTAAAATATATGTAAAAAGTATACTCTTCTTCTTCTTTTTATTTATTTATTTTTATATTGACATTTTGAATTCAATATAAAATATCTTTAAATTCAAAATTAGTATAAATTAATTATTTTAAACAATATAACTACCAAAATTATAAAATTTACTATTTTTATTTTATCTAAATGACACTAATAAAAAATAGTAAGGTTTATATAAACTAGTATTTATTTTTATTTTATTAATTATATTTTTTTCATACCGTTATTAGTACCATTTAAATAAAATAAAAAAAAATAGTAAGGTTTATAATTTTAAAAATTATATTGTCTAAAATTAATTAATTTATACTAATTTTGAATTTAAAGATATTTCATATTAAATTCAAAATGATAATATAAAAATAAGCAATTAAAAAGAATAATAAGAATATACTTTTTACACAAATTTTAAAAATAAAAAATAAAAAAAATGAGGAGAGGAGAGAGAAAATCAATTGTTAATAAGTGAAAAAAATTGAAGGAACACATTTGCATGACTAACGCATATATGAGAAACACTTGTGCTAAAAAAAAGTTTGGTGAACATTGGAGGGACACTTCTGCATGATTAAAGCATTTATGAGGAACAGTTATGCTAAAAAAAAAGTTTAGGGAACAGTTTAGCAAAAACATGACAAATAAGAGGGTCAGATTTGCAATTTAGTCAAGTTACCATCGTACCGTTGAGATACATGGATGCACAATTTAGCATTTTTTTTAATTTAATGAAGCATTGGATTGTTAATTGTTAAAAAACTCTTACAGCTTGGAACTTATATAATGAAGTTCGAACTAGACTAGTTTATCTTCTTGTCAATCTCAAAGTAGTTGATCATAGCTCAGCTTGAGTTGCATGGTTTTTTATGGCACATGAGACCAAGTGACCAACTAGAATTTAAAGTTTGGTTATTAATATTGATGTTATCCTAGCTTGGAGTTTTTGGGTTGTGGATTGAACCTTGTTTCAAACTTGGGTTTAGACTCGGGTCGTTACAACTACTACTACTATGACTATTGTACAACTGAAGTATTACCAATAAATTGTTGCATGCGTTCTTCCTTTATTTTGATTCCAATGTTACTTTGATCCATGATAATCTTAACCTTATCTTTTTTGTATGTTATTGTAATGCTATATAAACTTTGGTGAGTTGGTGAATGATTTGATGGATCTTAACATTCTAGCAGATTTGATCTTTTTCCAGAACGGAATGCTTGAGCCTTGGTTTCAGAGTAAAGGTCTAGGTGATGCCGGCCAAGTTTTGGCATATTTTGCTATATCAAAGCTTGGTGAACCTCCTATCGACGGGAAAACTGATACCAACCCTGAGGGACTAACGGCAGCTTATGGAAAGTGGGCATCTGCAGTGGCTACAAGATTACATGCTGGAGGCCTTTCTTGTAAGGTATAGGTCTTGCAAGTCTAGTAATACACTCGATTTGGAGTTGAAGCCTTGGGGTAAGTATGGTCCGTACACTAGATGTTTAGCATGTACAATACACTTCTATACGCCCCACATTTGATTTTTTCTCTCTACTCATCTCTTTTTGGTTATATTGGTATGAAAATTGTTTCCCTAGTTTAACTGCAGGTGGATTCATCTTATCTTCCTCTACTATTGCATACCTTTCTTATTTTTTTTCTCATTAGTAGTGATACTTCTTAAGGTTTCAGGAAGAGGGGTTCAAAACCATCTCAAACAAGGAGTTGATTTCCTTCATGTTTGGTCTAGATTAATAATGCCTTCCATATAAATTTCCAGGTTCTTGATAAGGCGGACTTTCAAAAGCAAATGTTGGAGAAGCTTATATGGATTTCAGCATTTATGCTTGTTGGAACCCGTCATCCTGGAGCTACAGTAGGTATAGTAGAGAAGGAATTCCGCTCTGAGGTAAGGTTACCTTTGCTCTCGCCTCTCGAATCCTTTTTAGCTGATGACTGATGACTGATGACTGATGACTGATGAGAAGTAATAAAATTTGAAATACATGCTCGGATTCTGTGAAGTTGACAATTATCTGATTCGATTAGTGTCATTTTATGGGAAAATAAATTTGTTGATTAAACCTTCCAGAGGTCATAGCAGAATTTAAGATTTCCTAGAAGCTTGAAAACTGCCTTCACAGCTCTACCTGCTACCACCTAATCTTTTGGGTGTGACAACGACAACAAAAGTTTCTTATGACGGGCTTATGACTGTCCATTTGTTTGTAAAATATGTTTTAACCTTCAAATTTTTAATTATCTGTGATGTTGACCAAGTTGAAGATACACACACATAGGTAGTAAGATCTGCATGGGACCTGGCATTATTACTTTTATACAGCTCCTGGTTTGTATACTCTCTACTAATGTTGTGCACTGATAATCTAATGTTGTGCACAACAACACTAATCCACTGTCTGATAATTATTATTGTTACTATATTTGACAAATATGACTGATACTTGATACTGCTCATATATGTTTTTTTAAATCAATTGAACTTCGGCATGGATTGAGGTCTTATATCTTAGCTACATTCTATTTAAATTTAGTTGGAAAGTGGCATTAAAGGTATTGTTATTGAGAGATTAGATTTTCTTTTCCTTTTTCTTGACCTTTATCTTTGTCTCTATGCACTCATCATACTTCCTAAGGATGAGCAGATTGACGAAGCCTGGAGGCTGTTTGCTATTCTAAACTATATTGGTCAGTTCGGGATCTGGCATCGTGTAGACACTTTTCTTGTTTTGTTGATTAGATTTAGGTTCAAATTCCAAGTCATTTATATAATTTGGATCATGTCTCCAATTGTCATGTTAACTTCAGGCTTCTAGTCTATTTATGAATTCTATTCGATTCTCTTTCCAATTCGTGACTAGTCTCTGCATATGACTACTGATTCTGTACATGTAGTTAATACTTAATTGGGACTCGGAGCTTACTGGTATTGAATTTCTAGGTCTCTAATCTTATTGGTGAACTAGCATCAGCTGCAGCAGCAGAGAAAAATATAGAATTTGAAGAAGCCATGGAGGACAGGTTATGTGCTTACTCACGTGCTGTTAGTCACTTCCCAACTGCAGTGAAGGAGGTAATGATCATAAAATTCATTGAGAATCTATACTACTTGTTGAATTGCTATTTTTTTTCAATCCTTAAACTCTCTCTAATTCTATTGCAGTTCAATTGGAGAAACGGTTGGTTCTATTCACTCTCCAAGAAGGCAATTGCAGACGGGAAACCAGATCCATGTCCACTGCACACATCTTGGCTCAAAGAACTAGATGTTGTTATTCAAGATTGATGTTTACCCATGTGTTGGAAGTAGTAAGAGTGGTTGCCCTGCTTCGCACAAGGGAAAAGAAAAACAAAAGATATTTTGTTGCTGCCCTCAAAGTTGAAATTTGTTTCTCTCTTCTCATTTAATCTTTTTCATTTAAAACTCAAATCATCAACTTATATGTAGTCTGCTTTGATTTTTCCTGCATTGTGGAATTTTGCTAGTCAGAGTTTATGAATCAAGCTCTCCAATAAGACTACAAAGAGGGTTAAAGACCCAATGGTCCCTAAATTATACCCGTTATAGTGTTTTACAAACTAAAGTAACCGAAATACAAAAAATTGTCCTTTAAATAAGGCTGCAAATTAAGTAAACATTTCGGGTTCGATTTGTATTCGCTCGACTAATAGTTCGACTCGAAATATAAATGAGTCAAATATGAGTACATTTTAAAATTTGATAAATTATTCAAATCTTTTAAAATTATAAGTATCAATAAATATTTGGATCATATTCGTTGAAAAAGTTTAAACTGTTCGGACTCGATTCAAAATTGTTCTCGACTCGATAGTTAAATGAGCTTCAATCAAATTTTATTTTATAGTCAATAAACTTTGTGAACTAAATTTGAACAACTCAATACTCGAATCGATTCGATTTGTTTATACTCTTATGCTTAACCTATTTTTGATTGTCAACTGTGGACTAAAAAAGTGACTAGTAAATTTATTATTATTATCCTCTCCTTGTGTAATTCACTTGTTTGAGATGTAATGCAAATGTTCATTAAATTTCCCTCGTAATTCGTATCTATCTTAATTAATATTCTTCTATATATAATGCTGCCAAGCCAGCTTCCAGAGGTGCTTATGTAAATCAAGTCATATAGTCTCCTATGTAGCCTGTAGGGCAGCAAAACGAATCCAACTGTTCACGCGAATCAGTTCGGTTCGAGTTCGACTTGTTGGCTTAGTCAAGTCGAGTTCGCACATTATTTTATTCGATTGTTCGATCGAACATGTTTGCGAACTATGTGCTTCAGTCCGTCTTTGTTCGCAAATGGTTCAAGTTCGATAAATTTGAGTTCGGTTCGATAAGTTCGAGTTCGATTCGATAAGTTCGAGATCAGTTCGAGTAGTTCGATTTTTTAATTACATGTTTGAATTATTTCTAAAATTCTAAATACAAATAATTGGTTAATTCATATTAAATTTTAAAGTTTGTCTTATTTAAAGTAGTAAAATGAGCAAGCAGGTTAAGACTCGATTAAATCTTCATTTCGATTAAAAGTTCGATTCGAGCTCGACTTCGAAATATAAATGAGTCGAAATATGAGCACATTTTAAAGTTCGATAAATTACTCGAGCTTACCAAATTATAACTAGCTATAACTTGGTACAAGAAGAGCGGCGTATGAAAAAATTAAATTAAAATTTGAAAAATATTACATTAACTAAAGACACATACTACCACAACAATTAATACAAACTCAATCATCGAGCTATTTAGTAGCGATAACCCGCGCCTGAAGGCAATGTATAATTCTAAAAAAACTAAAAATAAATTATGAAACATGTGATATCTAGGACTTGCACTGCTCTTTCTCAACAAACACATGCTATTAAGAGGAGAATTAACTCCTAGTGACACAAAATATAGACGCATCATGTACATATAACAACCATCTTGAAATTAGATTAGATTAATACCGGTCGTGATGTACATCTATAACAACATAAAGACACGACGTAATGAAAAATATTACATTATCTAAAGACATATACCAACCTGACAATTAATACATACTCGATTATCAACACATATCCAACCACCAAAACATCGAAGCTAGTCGGTACTAATTTCAAGAAATTTGGTGAGAGTTTCCTTTAAAAATATAACTCAAAAAATTTTAAACACATGTCTACAAAACTTACAATCATCAATACATATACAAACCACCAAAAAAACAATCATTTCAGACCAAAAATCATCATAACCATGTATAATTAGTTAACTTTACAAAAGATGGAACCAAAAATATACAAACATCGACAGAAAATAGAGAAACAACATTTTGAGCATATTTCCCCATTACTTTCAAATTACTTACGACTTACACCACGTATCCTTGATGTATACACGAAAATATTAAAAACATAAAAATTATCGAAATATGTGAGTCAAAATAAAACAAGCTATAATCCAAAACATAAGAACCCTTACTTTACTTTATGAACAACACAACGCTATGAAAGACCTCCTCACCTTATATTATGCTTTGAGAAAAGCTTGGCAACATGACATTCTTTAGTCAAAGGTCATGAAACCCTGCATGTGAAAAGAAACATGATACACAAAACTACTCGATTTGACTATTGTCATAAGTTTCTCTCTCCCATTTTAAGCTACACAGTAATTTTTTAGAATTAAGAATAAAGCGATATTAATGAGAATGTTCATTGTCTTTATTCTCCATTAAGACTCGATTCAAATCTTTAGCCTTTGTTTGAATTTACGGATCCTAAGAATGAAGTCTCACACATTCATTTTAATTGGTTTAAATAATTAAAGAAATTATTTTTCCTATTGATCATAGAAAAGAATGCGTGATGGAGATGGAGATGGAGATAGAGATGGAGATATAAATGAGATCCATGAGACCTGAAAAAAGTAAGGTAACATCAAAGCGACCAATTTCTTACAGGAGTTAGATTACATACCTAATCTTAAGCTTGAAAAAATAAATTCCATGGAAAAAATCTACAATACTAATGTATACCAAAAATAATCTATAATTATGAAAGCAATACAAATTTTCACTAAACTTCGATATGAAAGTAAATAGCTTAATTTTTTTTAAAAGTAAATCATGATTCATTTGGCTAACTAAAAAATTCATATAAGGTTATAATTTCTCCTTTACTTCGAACTACATGATTTCTTGTTTTCTCTTTTATACTCTAAGGCGATGAGTGCTCAAAAAAACCACCTTCACCAAAAAAAGACCGCAAATAAGCACTTGAAAAGAGTATAAATCAAGATGGCTCAAGTTAGGATAGGTTGTTTGATATGTTCAAGGACTAAATGCTACTCTTGGGCTCGATGTGAACTTAAAATTGAAGGTTAATATCAATAGTACTCGTGAGGCGATAAATTTGAGACTTGATTAGGGCTCAGTGGTTCTTATAAATATGTTCAAAATATTATTTAATAACGTCCTAGCCTTCTCATCTCCGTGATACTATAACTCTGACGATTCGTAATATTGGACTTATGATTGTTGTCCATTCTAAACGTCTGAAGCGAATCTAATCGGTACTTTTCAATTTTTAATCTATCTCGAATGATGATATTAGGTCTTTGTCGATTAGTTTTGAAATTAGGGTATTGGAAATTTGAATTAGGAACATCCAGGTCAGGGGTTTTGATTTTGATATTGGTTAGGAAAATGTTAATCAAAATCCTAATTTCAAGATTACTAAAGGAGTAGACTAAATGTACGGCATACATTAAAACTAACAAATGAAAAGCTTTTCAAATCAAGAATTTGACAAAACAATTTTTCTACGAAAAGAAGTTTGATGATTGCTTGGAGCGTAACAAAAGTCGTGAACCAATTACGACCTAAGTTGCAAAACATTAAAAAAGGTAGTAATATTTACACGAGTCCATGACACCTCCGGATATCGATATTTATGCGTGATAGATGATTCGTTAGGAGGAGAAGGACAACGATCGATCGGTAAGCGTGCACTTTAGACATGGCCACATATAGATGGCCAAGTGGTGAATCTGACAATGCCTTGAGATCTAATCCAACAAACTTGGTAGTAGCCTTGCGACTTATTGATTGTCGTAGCATATGTTAAGCGTCTTTGGGAATTGGCGTCTAGTCGTTTGAAGCGGTAAATCTTTGGGCGATGGTGATAATGATATCCAGCGGGATGAAACACAAATTCGAAGACTTGTCACCGTTAGAATTCTAGCCTCGATAACTTGCGATGATCGCGCTTGACACCATTAGTCTAGTCCCGATTCTGAGTCCATCTTTCGGGGCTATATTCCTCAACAATATGATGGGGCACCCACCTTTAGCTCGACTTGAAAGCGGTAAACCGGTAGGGTTTAGAGAATTTAGAAACTCACTTGGATATTGATTAGTGATAGAGCAGCGACGAGTTCGTCCCCATCGACACCTTATCGGTTGCCAGTAGGTATCGTCTCGCCGAGGATAAATTTGTAAAGCGACATCATTGATGGCGCATACATCATCATTAAAGCGAGAAAGAATTGTGCGCTCGATTAAGTAGGATGGGGTTACCACCAATCTGAGCACATCTAGTTGTGGATAAACTACGGAAATTAGTTCATGCGAGTTCGACACACGTGTGTCGTTGGAGGAAGTTCCACGATTATCTTGCGTCTCTGATCCCAATCTAAGTATGATGTGAAACATATCGATGCATATAAATGAATAATTAAATGAATAATCATAATATAAATCACCTCTTCGAAGAAGGATCGTGAGAAGAATTTGCGGGATGATTCTTATTGAATACAGCGTGTTTATGCTCAAAGTCGTCGCATTTACTTTTCGCCCACATTGTAGAGCGTCTTAAAGATGCACCACAATTTGTTCTCGTTGACCACTTAGGTATCACCGGTAGTATTTGTGAAAATCCCATTGACACAATCGTGATACCACCGAATGGTCGATTATCATCACGGACGTCACGAAGTGTCGATCAATGCCTCGACACCATGTCGATCTTTGCGTGGGAACTTAGTCCCATATTATCAAGCGAGCCTCCTAAATAAATCCCGTGCGGTGATTGTTTGCTTTGAAACCACGAATAAAGCTTTCTATGATATCGAATGGAATGCAAAATGTAGAATGAAATTTGTCCGATAGCTAACAACAACAAACAACGATGCAATTCTGATGAAGCAAGCTAATGACGATATGACCTCATTGCGCATTTTAGTGGTGATGGTGTTGTCTGAAAAGGTTTT
The DNA here is from genome assembly GCA_020205615.1 of Panax quinquefolius. NCBI lineage: Eukaryota > Viridiplantae > Streptophyta > Magnoliopsida > Apiales > Araliaceae > Panax > Panax quinquefolius. The sequence goes on from CM035169.1 coordinate 5,595,373, forward strand.
CCAGTTCTGCACCTCCATTTGAGGAAAAACATTTTGCCACGATTTTTGACAGCGGAGATAGTGATAGCATTATAAAGCCGTCGTTGAGCATTATTTAAAACATCGATATTCAAAAGGTCGTTTAGTTGATTAGCTTCATTTAAGTGAATTCGTATGATCGATCAACAATCTATTACAAGCAGAACTCGATTTTGAGACGGGGTGTGGCATAGGTGGAAAGTCATCCAATTTTTGCCCGATTCATATATGTTGATCGATCAAATATAAGCCGTAATCTTGATTTGAGGCTGTGTTGGATCGTATATGCGAAATTTGATTGTAGCTTGTGAAGATCATCACGTATATGGATGGAGAATTGATTCCATAAAGCTGCATGGTTGTATTGGGGAGCATTCTACGAAATGATCTGAGAATAGTCTCAAAATGGCGGTATCCGTATTCATGGTTGAAGCCTCCACGGAGGCATTGTACCCACTCTGCATCATCTTCCGGGGAGCCCCATAGCTACTACTTTGATTTTTAAAACTATCATGAAACACACCATTGATGGTCGTAGACCATCGAAAAACGCGGTCCTCTAACAAGTTATTAATATGATCGAAGGTAAAATCGCTCCCCGAGGTTGGGCGTAGCAAAGTATAATCGCGATTCTTGAACCCACTCTGTCTCGAGTCCAAATCTTCCGACCTTTGTTCCAAAGCGAAATGTTGGGGAAATTCTTGGTATGTGTGAGCGCGTGCAACATCATTTGAAGAACAACGATCGAAAGAATCCGATCGAGTTGTGATTTGACTCCTAGACCCAAAGTCTTATTGTTTGAAGTGTTTTAGTAGGATCGTAAACAACTTGATGCATCCCGTAAATGTAGATCTGGCCATCTGGCGAAGGAATTTCTTCGTGAAGAGGATAATAGAAGAGTCGCCGTGCGACCTCTGTCGGTCCAATATACCTTGCATCAAGGTATTGCTTTATCTCATTGTTTCCATCTGGTCCCTCTAAAACCATAGTTGTGCGGTCATGACCTTTGTAAATGTACTTATGGATATATTTGTGGACCTCATTCCTGTATGAGACCTCCACATTTATATGACAGGTTGAACTTTCTTGATAGGTGTGGATTGTAAAGTCTGACGTCTCGATTATCAAATGTATGCCCTCTACGGTGGTGTAAGGCCCGACCATTCTGGCTGACGATGATAAGCAGGTTACCCATGCTCATCCATAGTAGTTGAATCTGCAAAGGCTTTTGGATAATGGGCAAGGCGTGCAGATTCACGTCTGAAGTTGAATAAGGGTTTGAGAACCACGGGGACCATGAACCATCTGACTCTTGATTGTTTTAAATCTGAGTTGGATCGGTGGATGGATCTGGGAATTGACACTTAACTAAGCGATCCACTTATGCGGTTATGCGAATCTTATCGAGGCCATGAAGGAAGAATAAAGCATGCGTATGTGGTAACCCTCGTTTTGGAACTTCGATGGTGAATACATGAAAGCAACTTTTCGACCAAAAATCTGTTCATTTTTACCTCATTGCATCGAGACGCAGCGTTTTAACTTTCAAAAACACGGCGACTATGTGGGGCGATCGAAAGAGGTTTGGTGTTCTAGTAAAGCGCATTTGTTATTTAAGGCCATTTTGGGTTGGCCGTCGTGGTGAAAAGATGTCGAGTGTTGGTGGTACCTTGTAATGGCCATAGAAGTCGTGAAAAATCGGCTCGTATTCGTGCACTCCGATAAAGGATGATGGCGGAACAAAGCGTTGTCCGTCGATCGAGGCCCAACTCATCAACAACTTCTAATCACACAAATTTGCATAAATCTCACGTATGACTTATCTTGATTGAGTGCGATGTAAAACAACTGTTTTGCTCGTTGATGCCCAAGCATCTACTATAAACTCTTGAAATAACTTTCCTCCTCTAAGAATTGTAGAATACTCGGTGGGGCGTGAAACTTGTCGATAAGCTTGTAAAATTGCATACATGTCGTCCTCATTCTTACTTGAAAATCATTTTGTTCGGAGTTCCTTCGTCGTAGACGGGGTTCCCAACCAAGCTCACCGATGGGGAATAGAAATCGTAGTGTAATGGTAAATATGTTGGATGACACTCATTTATACGGCTCGAGGCTCTATTATCTCCTTTTAGGTGCGAGAACAATATCCGTACCAGCCACTACTCTCACTACCATCACCGAGGCAAAATCACAGACTATTTCATCGATGGTTGGAAGATTGTCTTTGATGCTATTAGTTGATGAGGTGTAATGAAGGTGAAACACGTAAATCGTGATCTGAAGATTGAGACTTCGATTAGTATTTCATGAGCACGTTTGTACTTTGAAGCAAAATGATTCACTTGACAACAAACAATTACATGCGATGTTGAGGACATCTCGACACAAGTTATTATTCAGCGCTTTGCGAATATCGATGCGATTGGTTGAGGTCGTATATGTACTGTTGACGGTAGATGGGTGAAAGCGACCATCCAAAGGGGTATGATGATGACCGATGCGGTGGCGTAATTCTCCGTAGATAGTGAATGATGTTGGCCCTCTTGAGTTGAGTAATCATAATCGAGCTTAGCACCCAAGCTCATGAAAGCATTAGGCTGCGTTGTACTCCACAATATCTTAAGCGAAATGATTTTGCTTGACCATCGTGGCCATCAAACAATGCCGCGAATAGGAGGTGGGGGTGCTGATGAGTTCCATAACAATTTTGCCTTGTAGACAACATGTTAGAATCTTGGATTGGACAATCACATGCGAGATAATCGTTAAATCCCATGATGTGTAAAATTTGAACAATAAGGACCTTTGAATATTCATCGACCGAGAAAATGGCCTTTCATTATTGATGAGGGATAAAAACATTCATTTAAATCATCACTAAACATCTTTTATCGACATCGCTAAAAAAGGTTACGGTGGGAATCTACAAATAAAATTGTATGTACACAAATATGAGAAGTAAGAAAATAGTAGGCAACTAATAAACTATGTAGAATATACATACAACATTAGATCTGCCCGAGCAGAGGCGGCGTCGTGAGGACATTGTCGTCGGTTTGATGAAATGTGGTGCTACATCGGGGACAACTTCATAGTGAGCAAAACTTGTCTCTAAATTTTGAAATGACGGTAAAGGTCGGCGCCGAATAGAGTGAGAATAAAGCGAAGTCGATTGGAATGAAAATTGGGTGAGACCTTGATTGTAGGTGTTAGATAACATTCCAAATTATTTATCATGACCTTTTTTGTGGAAGGTGTGCTATAGTGGCTCGGTCTGATGGAGTTAGGTCTTGCGGATCATGGCGTAAGGGTTGTGGGGGAGTGTAAATCACCGGTATTTTCTATCTGACTATCGAGCAGGGAAAAAGACAATACATTCTGACTATATTTTTCTTAAGAAGCAAAAGAGATCGTGTCAGTACTTGATCTAAAAACTTACCAAAGAGGTAGACATATTTTCTTTTTCCATTTGTCCAAATGATTAGTGGGCGTGTGACATACTTTCGTGTTTCCTTACAAATCGCATTTCATTACGGCATTGCGGGTAGTTAGTTTTATGTATTTTAATCGAAATACAAACAATGACAATAGTAATTGTACCTCGACATTTACCTGATTGAGTAAGCGAATGTTAAATGATATTATGCGAAGAGATGGTTGGGAATGCGAGGGAATTGCGATAACCATGTTAGCAAGTAGAAGCGTGCTTGGAGAATTGGGAGAGGGACTTGGGTGGTGTTAATCTTTGGAAAGTCTTTGGGTAGAGGTTGAGTGTAATTCTCGAGCGCTCTCTTTCCGACGTCTTGCGTTATGCCATCTTATCTGCATGACACGTCTTTACTATCATTCTTGATTTAGTTCGCGTCTAGCGCTTTGGGCCTTAATTTTAGAGGAAGAGAAATTTGATCACGGGAGCTAAGATAGGAAGTGATGTGAAATAAGTTAAATAATTAGCAAACTAATATAATTTCAAATCCACGATAGAAATTGCATTAATTTATTGCAAGTAAACCTGACGTAACAATTTACGAAGGGAAACAAAAAATTAAAAAACTAACTAAGAAAACGATACATAATTTGGAATGATATGTTAGCGGTCAAAAATCAAATTCATTATGAAATTGCGAAATTAATTCATATAAGAATAGAGTTATGTTAATGCGTGAGAGAGATGTGTAAGAAGGTGAGAGTGAAGGTGAAGAACTCAAAAATATTAACGACAATATAGTGTATATTGCTTTTAACTAAATATACCAACCGTTAGATAGCTATTAGATGGAAGCGATTTTTTTTCAGGTTGTTGTTCAAGTGATTCACATTTGAATTACTTTAGGAAGTACAAAATAAGGCATTAAGTTAGCATGTCAAAAAAAACATAACTTTTTAAAATCAAATTCATAAAAAATATAAACTCTCGTAATAATACCACAACCTGACAATTCTACTCGATGATGGTATGGAGTGGTGTGTGCGTGAGAGAGAAGTGTAAGAGTGAGCGTGAGGCTAAGGCAATATCGCAATTTTAGTGTATAATGCTCTAAATAATTTTTATCAAAAGATAAACAATGATTAGTACTGATACTTAGGTTGATTAAACCAATTTTCTTTTCGAATAGAACCAATTTTTCTTTCCCCTTCATTGAAGATGGAATAACACTTGGGTTATTCAAGTGATTCACATGTGAATTCTCCTAGGAAGTACAAAATAAGACATTAGTAAAAAAATGCAAACTAATATCAAAATAAAATTTTATAACAATACCGGTAATGTTACCTTATCCATATGTAATTGATTAAGCGCATTCGAATAAAACATTGGCCGGTATGTTGTTTACTATCACTTGGATCAACACATGAAAACAAACTTAATAAATTAAACATGAGCAAATGAAGTAAGGCGCAAAGAGCAGATTTACGTATCTTGAATATCACGACAAAATTTAACATTTGATCAAAACTACATTCAATCTTAGAGCCTAGCTCTTTTGTTTTAATTTTTTAATTTTGTTTTACTATATATTTATCTTTGTAGATTGTTACGTAAGAGGAAGTTGAATCGGAATAAAAGGTTGAGTTTATTTATCTTTGTAGATTGTTACGTAGATTGGTGTCATTTTTCATTAAGAATAATTTCCATGAAAAGGATTTCAACGAATTTGATTTTACGGAAGAAAACAAAAGAACATCGAATATATAAGAATACATGTGATAAGGTTTAAGTCCTGGATAATGTGATTACCGTTAGGAGGCACATGAAAGTGAGAATTGATTACATCGAAAGAAAGAAACAATAAAAAAAGAAATTTAAAAGTTTTCTCCACATAAATAGTTATCAAGTGTAATTAAATAGAATATTAGATATAACTTTATCAACACTTTTAACTCGATTAGTTTTCATCTAACTTACTCAAATAGGAAAATTAGACATCGTGACACTTAATCATCGAGGAACACATGCAATAATTTATTTAATAAAGGAATTAGAAAATACTTTTTTCTTAAAGTGGTAGTTCTAATTGAAGTAGCTTTAAAACATTAAACCCACAACAACACATAAAAATGAGCAATCTGAACAAACAATCTAATCTGACATTATTCTTTAGTATTCATACAATTCTATAATTCTAAAAGCTATAAAATATTTCATAACAAATATACTTTTAATGACAATCGAATGGTATGATTTGTTTAAGTTTTGAAAACATCAAAATTGATATACCTCTAATGTCGAAAGCGGAAGGAGTATTTTTTTAAAGCCATACAATTGGCTATTTCAATCTAAAGGCCTCCATTTGAATTATAATTTTTTTAGCATTTTAAAGGGTTAAAGGGGTAACATGCGAAAAACAATATGAAAAAATTTTATATCTTTTCGAACTTTCAAGTTGGAGAAACCTCCATAAACAATCGAATAGGGTTTAAAGCTCTCACCACAAGTTTTACTTTGGTGAAGATTATAAACTCTTATCTA